>OY757258.1:5916194-6169081 GCA_963584085.1 Pyrausta aurata | reverse complement strand
CATACAGGTCAAATGAAAACCTCCCTTTTTAAAACAGCATTCATAACCTTAACCGCTGAATCTTAATTAATTAATGCCTTAATAAGTGATAGATAACCGAGCCATCAACATTTTGCGAGCAAGTATTTACGATATATCTATATATTACAAAAATAAGCTATAATAAAGGAATATTAATTACCCTGTTATACAGTAACAGACATGTTGATAACTAAGACGTATGTTTAAGAAGGGCGTGTCTATGTCGTCATCATCACGCCCTCCGTTTACGTGCGTAAGCGCAGGTCAACGCTCGGAAACGAACTAAGATACACTGGATCTTTTGGTAATTCATTTGTTTGTTGTTATACAATTTATTATACCTGTGGTTGGGTTATTACCACATTATGAATACGAGTATTGATACTCGACGTAGCTATAATTACATAGTAATAAATTGATGAAGGCAGTGAAGGGGGTATTAAATTAGCAGTCTCAAGTTTTTAACAATCAATCATTTACATGCAAAGATACACCATAATATCAATCGTTCTGAAAAAATTAAGTATTATTTTAAACGACAATATTCTACTTAAAATACAGTATAGTGTTATTTATAACTATTCTGAGCATCTACTACCCAAGGCTGTGAACGTATGTATATTTGTTTTTTCTTTAAACTAAGGTATTAGATACATGACCTCAAAAGGACCAATGCATAATTTGGGGCCCAAATGTGGTATTGCGCTTGGCTGGATAATAGCAAGCATGACAGAGTTGACTATGCTGCGAGCTGACCCCTTAACTTATGAGTTCTTCCAGCTCCTCTTCTCTGCGTGCGTGGTGTGCTAGGTCGCTGGTAGGGATGTGAGGGGCGCGGGGGGCGTTACAAGGATAACTAACATAAATTTAAAAAATTACATACCTCATAGTGTCTGTAAGCCAAATCGATGTCGTCCCGGGGTACCGAAGAATTCTTCCTACGCCTCTTCTCTGCGTGCGTGGGGTGTTGCGCGGGCGCCGCGGGGAGGGGGGTGAGGGGCGCGGGGGGCGCGCAGTGCGCCGCGGGGGGCGTCGCGAACGATTCCGTGCGAGACGATAGGTTCTCCGCGCTCACAGATGGCGTTGAACGCTCCTCGGACTGTGGGAAGATTAAGTTTTAAGCTAAGATCTAGCTATAACATTTTGTCAGTTCTATAATGTACATGACTTTGCTACAAATCTCCCTTCACTCAAATATGAGGTGGTATTTATACCCCAAATATATGAAGGTGCAAAAATGATGGACAGTTGTGATAAGATGGCGTCATCATCCCTTGACCAAAAGTTTAGTTCCTGAAAACCAACATTTCACACTGTTGCTGATAAAAGCCTTTTCTAAATGGCGAATGACTGATTTTATTCACATCATTACTCCCAAATGGGCGAAATTTAGTACACTGACCATGACCTGGATTTGTAACGAATACTAGTGACGCTGTAAGCTATAGATATGAGTTACTGTTATATTGTATGTATGTCTACTACCACAATTCTAACACAAAAATAAGATTTGAGGGCTAATTGAACTTGTGACCCCCCTTAACAAGATTTTTTAGAGGAGTTTTAACATCCTACGTTAAATGGCATACATCATATCGTATTTATATTTGCGACTTGTATAGACTTATTGGTTCATGTATGTATAGCATATCAATTAATTTGCAGGGTCACTGGGCAAATGTCACAAAAAGTTCAAGGCTTACCACTAAAATTAGACAAAAGACCTGCACCTGTTCTATCAAACTAGGTTTTAGCCTTGGTTATAAATTACCGACCTAAACATCATCGCCAAAATTAAAGGTATCTAAATTAAACATCATAAATTATTTTAAAAATATAATGAACAGAAGTAAAACTTGAATATTACCTTAGGATTCAATGTATTATTTTCTGTCAAACCTCTAACTTGTAAGCTTTCAGCAGTTTTTAGGAACATCGGTAGCATATTTTGGCCAACATTCACCTCGCCCTGAAAAAACAAACAATCATTATATAGAACATGATAAAAAAATCATTATTGAAATAAATGATATTTTTTTATTCAACATACCTTATACATAAAATCCAATAACGATTTCATCTCTGAGAACCTTACATCTTTGAGGAATATTATCGGATGTGGATGCGAGTTTTGCAGGAATATCGTTTCAAAATACGGCGAACAGGCTGAGAGTATTGTTTGATGTGCCTAAAACGGTAGAACATACAGTATGAGTGACATACTTATCGAAATAAAATAATTATTGCCGAACACTCAGTCTCTGAGGTTTTGAAGGTCTTTTCAATAATTACATGGAAATAGTCCATAACTACCATTTTGGCAGACTTATTGTTATTATAATAAGGTAGAAGCTGCTTTTCATGAACAGATTTTAGTAGGTATTATCTTAAAAATGGTTTTTAGTTCGGAATAAGAATAACATGAATGGAAGACTGAATAAATATAAGTACCTTTTCAATTAAATATAAATTGTTTAAATATCACCACAATAACCAAAACGTACAGATATGTTAAGGCAGACTATATAAATATAAATTAAGAATTCAGAGTAGTTTGATATAGCCGTCGGCGCTTGATTTCAATTACTGATAGCAAGTCAGTAAGTAGGTATTTTACTTTATGATTGTCTTGTTTATGTACCTACTAAAAGAATATTCTGAGTACATCTATCTGTCTTTTTTTTCAAAATGATATATTATACAACCTACTTAGTTTGTATTATACAACTAGTATTATATTAATTAAACAGAAAGTGTTCCTGTTCATCATGTGTCATTTTTAAATAATAACAAGTAAGAAATATGTAATGGATACAGGCAAAATACCTGTTTTTTTTAAAATGTGAGTAATGTTTTTTAATCGATAAATAAGTATACAACTCTTTTAAGATGCGTGTGCGCATTGAACAAGTGGCATAATTTATTTGGAATTCTAATGCCAAGTTATAAAAATCATTAGTATGTAATATTTAGGTTTTGTTCCCATATCATCTATAGGCATGAACGAAGCACCTACGTAGTAAATGCGATGAATAAGGCTAATACCATTTCACAATGCAATACTTTGCAAAACTTTCTTGCTTGACGGAACCAAAAGCTAACGTGTCTATTAACCCATTGAAACTAGACATTGTATATTTTATTCAACAGTCTAGTCTAGAGTCTAGACCCTAAAACTTGCCAAACAAGTGCCATAAAAAATTAGAAAGTTAGACAACATGCAGCTCTTCTGCAGACTCCTTTCAACCTACAAAACAAATTGCATTTTATTAGCATAAAACTTTAACTTTCATAATTGTTGAATTTAAATGGCATAAAGGAAGTGGCCAGCTCCAAGTGTTATTGACCTTTATATTTTAAAACTGTACAATGTACGGTGAACATATGATAAGGGACAAGATTTCAATTAGTATAATTTCCTTAAGTGCTGCATAACGCGTTTCTTAAAATTATAAGACAATAATAATACATTATTGACTATAGAAACAATCATTTCGTTAAATCAGTCCGAAAGGGAAAGTCTCATTATTTTCTCACTTAACACTCTAGCAGACAATTTTAAGAGCACACTAATTCACAGTTCGAATAGGATACCTAATTATATTTTTAAATATCCTAACTATACAACTTTGGCTAAGAATAACCTTGGAAAATTTGCAAATATTTAAATATCTATAATGGAGATTGCCTTGGAATGATAGCATGTAAAGTAACTTTGACGGCGAGTTTAGGTAATACGCAAAGGTATGTATGTACGTAGTAGTAGCCTAAATAAATACTATTAGGGTAATACACAGGAATATGATATGTATAGTCGTCAAGATACTTAAGGATATCCAACTAAGATCCTACATGATATTCTTGAAGCAAGTATAAAGTAAAATAATTAAATAATTGATACTGTGAATTTTAAAAGCCTGTTTCACCATCGTCAAATAAGCACTAACCAACAAATAATTCAAATACGTTACATTATTTCGTACAGTACATTTATAGGACAGATAACGCTAACTAATGGAAATTTATTCAGTATTTTTTTATTTTTATTAGGGTAAGGGTTTGCTCTTGTCTCCAGACCAAACCAAGTGCTACTAAGACAGAGTTGAAGATAGAACGAGCTTGCTTAGCTTTACAATTTTGTAAAGCAGGCCGAAAATATGTGATCTATGAAATAAAAATAATAAAGTGTGTATTATTTTATGAGATTCTGCCAGTAACAATTATCTAATGAATAAACAAAAAAATATGGAATCAGTGTTATTTGAGGTAATGATTAAAATACCTTATCTAGGTATTCCTATAAAAAAATAACTTTATTCATCAGATAACTGGGATCCATAAAATGTTAGTAGCACAAAAATACTTAAGTTAGTATTTAATACCTAATTTATTGCAAGAGTAAAAACACTTATTTCATCAGTCTACTCTTCAACATCATTAGTATTTTCATGGAGTTCACCAGATAAGAATTTTATATCACATAGGGGAAACTTCTGCCTGCCTACCCTAATTGTTGATTGATTATTTAGGTTTCTACTTTCTTTTGTTAATAAATAAGAACATTATTAGGTAACCTGCCCTTAACTGTAAAGTTCATTTGTGCCTGCAGCTTAATAAAAAAAAAAAAATACAAGTGGTTACAACCAAGTTCCCATCTTTCTCATAGGAAATGGTTTTAGTAATATTTAAGATCTGAAATGTAACGTACCTATAGTAAGTAATATCAATAGGTCTAGAAAATAATCACCAACTCTATTACCATTAAAGAGCTTACTGGAAAAATGGTAGCAAATTAGAACAAATACAATTTCATAGGGGTTTCTAGTTAAATTACTATGGTAAAGGAAATAAATTTGAAATTTTTGGACTTAGGGCATCAGTGGAAAGCATATCAAAATCAGAATAAATTTAGTCCAGTTTAAGCTTTGTCTTTACATAACTTTGAATCACATTACATATTTATTATTTGTTTGATACTAAAAAGAAAAATTGTAGGTAATTACAATGTTTAATTATTATCTGATACTGTTACATTGTATTCAAAATTATGCATAATATGCTGTAACATGACATAATGTAACACTGCATTAGTAATGAATGTTTACTATTGAATGCAATTTGTTTATTGGTAAATAGTTGAATGACTTGCCAACAATACTTTGTTTACACATATCCCACAAATAAAAACAACAATTTACTTATGAGTACCTTTAAGATTCATAATAATAATGCTAAAATAACTGTATCATTGCAATCTCATGCTTGATAAAGTTCAAGATTTGTAACACTACATTATACAGTTACATTGCTCTGGAATTTCAAGCTGCGATTATGAGCAACATTGCCTAGACTAAAATAATGGTACTCACCTTGACTGTCTCTCCGTCACAGGCCAGTGTAACATCGCAGAGTGCTTCTCTTTGTAGCAAGCTTGCCAGCACATCTGTTAGGTTGTTAGGGTGGTTGTTCCAGCGCAAACAAAATTGCTGGTCCATTATAGATGCTGTCAGTGACCGTGCTGAAAATAATACCATACCATTAGAATAACAGTAACCTATTACTGATATCACAGCCAGAACATGGTTATATTCTTTTTAATTATGCAACAATTGGGAATCATGAATAAAATTAAAACAAACCCGAATTTGCATCACTTCCTAATAAAACAACGCAATGGGTAATTAGAGACGTGCGCCGGTTATCAAATTTACATTAGACACGATGTGCAAAAAATTGGCGGCCATAGGGCCTAGATAGGAGAGCGCAGAGATAAGTGACATCAGCGGCTCGAATTAATGGGGGCCGCGGGCATCGAGCTTACTGTACAACTGTACTCCACATTGACAGTTAGCCCGCCGACACATATCTACTTGTTGCATGCTCCAAACAAGACCCATACATTATGTAATTTAAATCCCGAAGACACACGGCGGGGCCACCGACCCTACGGGACGCGGAAACCTCTAGCCGCCTCTATAAAACGAGTTTAAAAAAGTAGTACCGCTCGCCAAAAAAATCGCAACATGCTGACACCGTTATAATCGCCAAGCTGGATGTCCCAGTTGCTAGGTCCACACGCGCGTTATCATGAATTGTGAAGATGCACCACTATTTGTTGTTATCACAGAACACGCCGCGTGCCTAGAAATTGGCGAACGAAGATGTACAAGATATCTAAACGCGTAGTTGTGTCAACTTTGGCTATTCGTAGCGCCATTTGCCGATCCCGTATCACAGAATCTAAGAATTTTAATATCAATCAACACATTTTTTTTTCTCTAAGCACTGTATTAATTCACAAACACATTTGTATTACAAATCCCGAAACACAGCGAGTCAATAATTCCTAACTCACCATTTGCAAAAATTTTGCCATCACAAACGCCACCCGACCCCTACCTTGCACTGTCTTTTTGACCACACACACATCTCGATTTCCGTGTTCACTCACGGCCTTCGGAATATCTTTCACATCATAATTCGGCCAGTATTCGCAACGCGAACTTCACACGTTTCTCGCTTTACGGCGGGAAATTCAAAATTCGCAACACATTTTACTCCACAAAAGTACATAACTTCTGTTCATAGGCTTTAATCTTTTTAAATCAGTTGTTTTTTCGTAAGTCCATTTTATTGAATTCAGTAAAAACTTAAGAAAGTGCTGAAAAAGCACTTATATGTCGATGGTTTACAGTTTCATAAAAATTTACTATTTGAGGTTATGATGCGGAAGTAAACACAACATAATATCTCTCAGTTTTGTCACGATATTATTAAATCATAAATTAAAAATAGGTATTTTTAGTTAAGTATTTAGTCAATCGTTCTACCAAGGTAAATTAGATCAACCATTATTGAACGTTTGGCCTTGACATTATTATCAATTTTTGCACATGCAGGGAGACAAGCTGCGCCATCTGTGATAACCTTGTTCGTGAACAAACCATTTAGTTACATTACAAGTTGATGGGATGGCGCTAGTAGTATTTAGCTGTAGTGTGGGTGTTATTCGTTTGACGTGCACTTCAAAGAACGATGACCCCTTTAGACATACTCTTACTAATCTGTGGATGACCCCTTGCTGTTTTGGGCAGCCTGAGTACCACCTACCTACCTGAACTGAGTCCTGACTCCTGCCTGGTACGTACGTGGTCTAAATGTAGGTACCTACATACAGAGTAGGGTAAAAAATATGCTTTAAGGTGCCTTTTTGACTGTGGGATATAGTATATTAATGTATATTATGTTTTGAATGATATGTTTTTCATCCCGTGATACTTATATCTTTTATTTTATCTTTCACCCGTTCACACTATGGGATATTTATTATATTTCCTCAGTTTTGTATGGAATTGTCCACCACCGCGGGGGGCCGGAGGGGCGGAAAATGGAACTTTCTCGAATTGCTCCAAAACATATTATAGATCTGGAATCTGGATCTAGAATATTAAATTTTTCAGTGAAAACATAATATTTTATATCAGGGTTCCATTATACACTATGGTGAACGATATCGAGTAAATTTCGGTATACGAGTAGGTAGTAACAATGATATATTTTTATATCATTGAGTATTAATAATATATTATATATATCTAAGTGAATAAATTTGGCTAATTTAAAATTTATTTCTAGTAATGCTTGTAATAATAAAATACAAGACTTGTAACTTTTGAAAAAACCGGCCAAGTGCGAGTCGGACTCGCGCACGTAGGGTCGGTTCTGTATCTAATATTGTATCAATCACTTTTATTGACCTAATACTTAATGTCCTGTAAAACACGATTTAGATTGCCTTATAAGGTTTTGATTCTCTTAAAATAACAATATATCCAAAATGATGAGACAAAAACCGTTATAACTTGTAGAGGCCGGCAGGGCGATAAAAAAAACCCTTTAAACCGAATGTTACGGAAACAGGCCACTGTATCGAAAAGTGATGATTGCAAACTCATAATCATTTAAAAATAACTATTCATAGATACCCCACATGAAGGGTTTGGCAAGAGAAAATATAATAATCCCCACGTTACTTGTATGAGGTAACACCAAAAAAAAAAAAATTAAAAAATTGACCACTTTGGCGGCATGTTTATATATATATACCCATGCCAAATTACAGTTTTCTAGCATTTCAGGTCCCTGCGCTGAACTGTGGACGGACAGACGGACAAACGGACATGGCAAAACTATAAGGGTTCCTGTTGGACTACGGAACCTTAAAACCAGGCCGGTGTATTAAGATTGTTCACAGTCGACAAAAAAGCACTAAACAAAAAATAAAGTGGGCAGTATCTGGCAAATAACGCTAACCAGAACTTTGACATTGAGAAGCACCAAATGCAATAATAGTCTGTTTCACCAGAATAATTCTATGGAACGTCCTTTTGTATGAATGAAGTATTGGGCAGATAACGCTAATTAGAACTTATTAGGACATAGTAAAACAGGCTGTATTTCTCAAGTTAGGGCTGTCTCACCATGAATCAATAATCACTAACCGACGAATAATTCAAATATGGAACGCCATACTCATATATCGTATGAAATATTGAACAGATAAACCTAACCAGAACTTATTATGATATAGGACATTGTAAAAAAGCCCGTAAGCCTTGATCGCTTCGTCGGTATTCGGCCAGTTAGCGACGACTTCTAAACTTTGATACTTATCGGAAGTGATCAAACCGATGCCCTATTTATACTATCAATAGATAGTATGAAATCATATTTAAGTGAAATATGCCTGTAATATATAATCTAAAGTAATATTTTATTCTAAGATAGATGATATTTTGGTTTGCGCCCAAAAACTTTCAGCTCTCAGGCCAGAGATCATCAAATAAAACGAAGTTTCTGCTCGATACCTTTTTTAGGATAGGGCAATGTATAGGTTCTTGACTGCTTTATATATTTTTCAACGTATAAAAACAGTTTCTGAAGTGTTGCTAACAACAAACCGTTCATTATTGCGATGATGAGAGTGGCTGGTCGTGTCAGTCCGTAATGTAATGCAGTGCAAATGAGTCAATCTCCATGGGGCCGGTGGTCACAGAGCCATTAGGAAATCGATTCGTACATAGAGACCCATCGACTCAGGGACTCTGGCAATTGCAAGTAATAGACCATCTGCCGTGATTAAGTATGTTACTCGGACACTACAATTTATTGGAATACGCAATTTATTTTCTAATTGTCTTTTGTTGTCCTTTCAACAACGATACTATGCTGTTTTACCCACGGTGAAATTTACCTAATTTTACGTAGTTTCATGAGTTGAGTATACATATAAACTTTACTACCTAGCAAATTATGGTCAAGTTAATCAGATTTAGGTTTACAATTTTTCTAGACATTTTCTATCTCTATCTTTATCTCTCTTGAATTTACGAAATCCATAATTGATTCAGTGGAGTAATCGCCATTTGTTTTCTCCTGTCTGCTTTCATGTTGACTTCCTGATACGACGTGACATTGACTTTCTCCTTTACTTGATCACGTAGATAACATAACCGTGACTTAGACAAAATAGTTTATCCTAGGCCGCCTCTTCCCCTCTTTTCTTCTACTTTTCCTTCCATGATATTCTCTAAAAATCTTTCATGTCTTATTGAGTGTCCTTTCATAGTGCTCCATCGATTTTCTATTGTTTTCAGATGATTACTTTCCTCGTATAGAAGATTGTAGAATCTTAGGTATTTCTTCGTTTGTTTTCTTTTTTGTCCAACTGACTCTTTTCAGTCTCCTCCAGCACAACATCTCAAACGCTTTTAACCTCTCACTGTTTCTATGTGTCGCTTCGCTATCTTCGCTATCGCTTCGCTATCGCTTCCATACTATGCTTTACTCTAAACGTAAGTAGTCACTTTAATCGCTATGGATTAAAGAACTCTCAACAGCAATAAGTAGTTACATAGAAAAACATCTCGAAGAAAATTAGGAAGTGACTTATTAAAACCTTATAGAAACAGGAAAATTTACATCTTTTGGCTGCACGCCATGAAAATCCAAAGGTTTGCCATGGTAGGATATCCACTTTGATCATTGGCCTACCCGGCTCGCTAAATCAGGCATTGAATGAATCTTTAATGTCTGATGCGTTTCTGAAAAGTTTTACTTCCTTCATATAATACTTATGAGTATGACTCTAGCTATAGAGTCTAGATTATACCCTTAGCTGCTGTCTATAAGAATACATATTATCCTACCGAACTATAAATTCCAAAGCCAAACGCTGACCTATTTAAAGTTCTTACGAAAAACATTGGGATGCTCTATCAAAGTTTCATGTTCAACACCACATGATGAGTTTGTGACGCAACAACATCACCTGCGATATAATGACGTGAGAGGAAAGTCGACAACCGGCGCACTTAGTTTTCCAATCTAAACAATAGAAATTCAACGGGTGCGCGCCCCGCGGGACACTGATCTATTTCTATGTAAATTATGCGGCAAATAACGTTGACTTGTGTTCATCAGGTCAGGCACAACGCGACGACTTGGCGTGACACGATTTTTATATTACACCTAATCAAGCGCCTTAGATAAGATATTAGCTCCATTTAGGCCCATGAATGAACCTTCAGGTCATTGAAATTTGCAAAAATACTTAATGTCACAAGGTCTTCATCAAGGTCAATCATCTTGTCTAAGGTCCAAGGAAACTTAAAACTTTAATTTATTTTTAAGTTTTAGGTATGCTGATTTATTTACCCTTTTTCTCATTTTCATGAGTGAATAAAAATTGCCTCAAAATAGCAATAAAAAATTGGCAATCTCACAATAAGTTCATAATGCCGCCCATGTTATGATGAAGGGGTTTTTTAGTAGTAGATTACAATTCTTTCAATAATTATGGAAAACTGAAGTCAACAGCTTTTTAAGGTGGGCAGATTGAATATTTATTTTATTTTGAATCAGTCAATCTGTAAGAAGTTCTCATCAGCCGATGTTGATTTCAAGGTTTAGACTAGACTAGTTTTGTGTGTTGATAAAGAAGATCAATTTTGAAGCAATTTTCATTCACTCTCAAGTGGTTTACTTACCAGAACTTCAAGACACGGTCGTGACAGAGGCATTCGCAGAGGCAAAAAACGCAGAGCATTCGTGGTGTCATCCTGACAGGTGTAGGGGCACTACTTCTTGCAATCATTTTCTAGATTTCGCTCAGCATGTGTCAGTATCATGTGGTGAAATGTAGAGATAGAATGCGCTTGTGAGTGAGGCGTCTGTTCATATTTATAGACACATTCATCAATTTCATTTCGTCTAAAACTAAATGTATGTTTCTAATATTTATTTCTGAAACCTAAAGTAAAAAATTAAAAAAAGTGAAAAATTAAAGATTGATTAAGAATCCATAAATGTGAATCGTGTAGTACTGTGGTATTTGCAAAAATAGTGAAGTGCGCTGGCAAAATTATAGTGTAATATTTCCGGTATGTAGAGCTGTTGAATTTAGAATGTTGCTTATCAATAATAGTATGGAAGGTGAGTGGCTATCTCTATGTACCTATCCTTTAGTTTCCAAGCAACTATGAAATAGTTTGAGTTAAGATTTATGTGGATGAAATAATTGTGCCAGTACTTAGAAGTTTTGACTATGTTAGGTAATTGGATTGGATGTTCTCATAGATGTTTTGGAAACTTCAGTATTGGTTAAGCATCTTATGGTGTTTATGTGTAGTGATTATTATGTGAGAGGCGGTTATATTCAATTCGCTCAGCAAATCTGGTGGATCGCAATGTGGCGTTCGGGCCTGAAAAAATACACACGTTAGAAAAAAAGTTCAGTAAGTTTTGGAAACCTACATAATACGGGTATAGGTATAGGTAAAAACTGATATCGGAATAATAAATAAGGATTTCAGGGTGCAGTTGTAAGGCCCGAAACAAAAAAAGGAAAGAAATAAAAAATATCGTTTTAAATTATGATTATGACGGGTATTTTTTGTCCGAGTTAGATATTAATAAATTTTAAATCAGAATACCAATTGACTCAATTAAATCCGCAAAGCAAATCGGTCAGATGATATCGGAACACGACAGAGCGTTGAGAATATGCAAGTTTAGGTTTTTAGTCGAGTGCACACGTCCCGGCCCGCGGCGGTTGCCAATGTGCGATTATTCAAACAGATGCGTAACGCACATGAGCGCGGGTAGTTTTAACTTTGTGTTTGTCATCCGACGATAATGTACATTATCTAGATGCCATAATGCCAGTCAGTTTGGCATAATTGGAATTTATTAAGAGTAGATTCAATGTACAAAACGCTGAATTTTGGGATCAACACTACGTTTAATTTGGAACTATAATCTAAATCTGCAATTATATTTAAAATGCAGCATGTAATTAACCTCGATTGTGAAAGGTAGAGTAGTTCGGGTATTCCAAGACTATGATGATGCTTATAGTAAAAGTCGGGTATGTAACTTGTTCACTCTTGAATCAAAGCATGAATTATTAAATTCATGCAATTGTTAATTTAAACAACCGTATCATATACCAACATATTATGTTTCTTTCCAAGACCAAGAAGAACAAAGCTTTCTGCTAATAAAGTTTAACTAACTTAATGAAACGATATTGAGGGCGCGTAGGACCACAAAGTAATGATATGACATGACTTATTTCAAGAATGAACATGTCTGAACAAACGTGATTTATTCTGTACGTACCAATGACATCTTCGATACTTATAGCGTACGCGCATATACCTACGTAGCCTAATAATATATGCAGCACGTGGAAATCCAAGGTCTTTCACTTCATTGTTTTTTTACAGTAACGTTTTGTATTATTTTATTTACATTAGCATACTTTTGTAAACATATTCTTGACTTGGCAACCCTTGTTAATGAAAACTCAAAACACCTACCGGTAAATGTTTAAAAGCCTGGTTAAATGTATTGTATCGTGCGCTTAAGTAGCCTACTTTACGACGCATTTAATAGGAGCACCCCAGCGTGGTTAGTATGAATGTAAACTTTACTTACACCTCAGTTATCAACGTGCGGGGTGGCTAGCATCACATTAATGCGTTTTGATAAATAGGTCCTGGTTTTATTTGGTGTGGAAGAATATTTCGTTTATTGTAAAAGAAAATATGTAAAGCTAACCTCTAGTATTAAGTATTGTATAGTTACTTTATAATTATGGGTAAAAATTTAAAAGAGTGTTGACTACTTTTCGTATCAACGTAAAATAGGTACTTGTAAATCGTTCTTCAATGTTTTACGCGTTTTTTCACGGTTTGTTTGTTTTAAAAGGGGGTGGCGTTACATCACATTATTTTACAAACCTGCTTTAATTTATAGTACCATAGAGGTACCCAACTATTTCTCTTATCTTTTTAAAAAACCTGGTTTAAGAAAAAACAACTAAGGCCCGGTTTCGTAAACGATAGTTTTAATAAATACCTTAAACAGTGGTCTAAAATAGCCATTGTGACATTTGTTTAAGGTATTTTTTTCAAACGCGTTACGTAACAATGGGTTCTGCGTTGCTATGGTGGCTTTAGATTTTACTTTTTAATGAAATTAAATGGAGAAAATGAATATAAATAATAATACTGTAGTAAAAGAAAAGGAGAAGGAATGGGGAAAGTATCTTTCAAACACTCGCAAAGTAGCTCAGGTACGTAATGTATGAAGATAACCGCATCCAACTCACCTTTAGTAGTTAAATTCATCCGTCCCTCTTCAACGTTCAACCAATCAGCACCGATTTATGCTGGCTGCAGGCTTATTAATTTTGGAATGCCGGCTAATTACCCTGTGAATTTGCGAAGTACTCACTCAAGTGTCATGAGTTAGCCAGTAACTACGTGTGTTTATGCGGATGTGTGTGTTGCCGTCCAACGTAACCTAAACACGAGAGCACTCGGCTGAATTGAGTCACCTCTTCGTTACATCAAATACTAGGCGAGCATGCTCGACGGGAGTTCGAATTCAGAGACCCTGATCCTCACACTCTTGCAATACGTGTCGAATAATGGCGTTGTTGGGGACGTTGGGGTGTTGTGATGTGTGTGTGAGTGAGTAACTCAGTGTGCTACACCCTTCAGTGACGTAACGTCCGCGCTTAAAGTTGCCGTTTGTTTGCTATGTTTCCGCATAGTTTGAATGAAAAGTAGTTTTGTGTGCTTCTCTACTGTTTTGTTAAGCTAACGAAATCTAGGTGATAGTGTTTCAAGTGTATGGGTACGAGTAGTATTATTCACTCCGTACGTTTGCCATAAAGTTTTTCAGCTGTAAAATCTGGAACAAAAGAAAAAAACTTAAGTACCTAGAAGACATTATTAAAAAAAATACATGGTTTACTGATATCTTCAAGGTTGTCATGCAATTCTATTACTACGACTTAAAAGTTGATACGTTTCCTGTTTTTCTAGACTGCGTTAGGAATTCATATATTCAGTAACTCTATACTTGTTATTCAATAGAGTATGGATTGGGTTACATTTGAAAATTTCATTGATGTGAAATCCAGGAAAATGTCTACCAACTTAACTATTCAATACAAATATTTATTAAATAACTACTGTCTTTTTTAATAATGTAAACCATGCATTTTTATTGAGTGTAAGTTGTGTTGTTTATGCATAATTAACAACGACAAAATTTGACGTTTTTTTATTCAAACAAAGCAAAGTAAAATAATAATTTACAGGTATTGCCATAAAGCCTGTCTATATTCTATTTGATCTATATTCTATAGGTAGGTGTTATATATTATTAGGTATATCAGAAAATTAAAATGAAATTCAAATTCTTACGATCACTTAAAATAAAGTTGAATTAAAGAGTCCTTTACGGTGTATTCTTTTCGTATGCCCTTATATAAAACTTAAATCTAGTTAGTTATTATGTCAAAGCATGCGTTTTAGTAACTTGGTTTTAATTAAATTTAGGAGAGCTTGGTATTGGTTAATAAAATCTAAGGGCCGGTTTCGGTAAAATATTTAGCACTAAATGATAAAATGTTTTCCATTGCTAAACAAACAACGAAAGGTAAACAATGTCATGGGCTGTATATGGGTATATGCTGTAACATTAGACGATTTTATTATAACAAAGAGTTGAATTCATAATGTATTATGGTGGGCGGGCGTCTGTTAAGAACTACGCAGACCCATTACCAAAGTGCTAACAGCTTGTGACAACGAGTGACACGGTGAACAAAAGCCTAGGATAGGTATTACCTCAAAGAAGCTTGCCCAGTGGATGTTTGCAAAGAATATCATGTATTTTAGCGTTAAAGCGACCAAGTTGAGTGTTGTTTGTTTGTAAGCTACTCGCACACAATAAGCGTCTTATGGTGGGTGTATTCGTGTCGCTTCTGAGAGGACTTTCGATAACATTTTCTTTGAGATGTGTATTAGTAACTTGTACATAATTTTAGGTAGAGTTTTCGAAATTGTATTTTTTTGTGTTTTCAACATACTTATAGAAGATTTCCTGTTAGTTAATAATATATTAATAACAATACAAATAAGTTTTTTATTATAGTTATTTTATTTGCGTCGCCAATTACGGGCATACGAATTACACGATAAGAAGTTATTTCTGAGTTTTTCAGTCACCCAGGAATTAAAACCAGCTGTTACCCACCTTTTATCGATGCACTACGTGAAGTAATATCACATTCGAAGTATTACTATTAGCTGAATAACTAATGGATGAAAAAATTAAGTCGCCACAATCTAATTATTTAATGTCTATTATTTTCTTTGAGTAATAGTACAATTACGGTAACTGGAACAATTTTTCCTGAAGTGTTTTGCGTAATCAATCGCCGGTTAGTGGAATTATTTATTGCGCTAAGGAAATGACAAAACGAAATGTGGAATAATTTATGAACGATCTTAAAAAGTATATATGAAATAAAGTGTACCCATCAACAGCATATTATATAGATCCAAACCCTCAATGGTATCTTGTGAAAGTTTTTATCAAGTTAGACTTTTCGAGATTGTGAGATTGGTTACAAGGCTAAGATCACAGAATAGTTACTAAACTAAGATGACACAGTTCTGGATTTCATGATGTGTGTATAAAACAAGAGATAGGTAGACCTAAACAACCACACAAACAACAAGCGAAATTTTTAATTTAAGGTACGTTTGCCGAACCTAAGTTTAAATGATTCATATGGCGTAACTTCGTCATTAGTTTTGTTTTTACGTGAGACAGATTAGGTACCTAGTCAGTGGTTAAGCCACTTGTAAAAGCTTATACAGCGTGTGGCCTGTAATAGGAGCAAAAATTTTAATCAACGATTCTACAGAGTATTACGTAGTTACCCTGATCATTGTGCTGTAATATAATAATCCCTAATCATTGTATATCAAAATGGCTAACTCGTTGCAGTTAATGACAATGTCAAGTTCTATGGCTGGACCATAAAATTAATATTCCTATCGGAATAGAAGAACAAGTAAAAGCTGTCAAACCAAACCGATTTTGGATGACAATAACCAATTTTAGTAAGTTACATTAGTAACTTAAAATGAGATAACCTTTCGTCCAGGTGATTTACACTTATATTCCTAGGTTAAATATATTAGTTTACCGCATGATAAGCAGTCGACACAAAATATCGAACATGCAGCATTAGTGTAAAACGAAAAAATGTTTATTTGCACAAAATATTCGTAAAAATGCATTAAGTCTTTACTTTTTACATAACGTTAACGTTTATAGAAAAGAATAAGCAAACTTCGTACTTTGAATTTAAACCGGATTGGCAAATATAAACCGTAAATTGAGAGGCTTCGATTTGGACTAATTTACCTCTGAGAAGTTGTAAGGGTTATTTCGCTGTAATGAACAATAATAAATCACCGATCAAGTCCCCATGTTTCAGAAGCACAATTTCTCTTAAATATACACAATTTCATTTGAAATTATAAAAAATCACATGAAAGAAATTTTCAGCGAGGCTCTTTGGGACTTCTTACTATTTGACAGCCGCCAAAACTGATTCTGCTGACATCTCGCTTTTGTCGTTCTATTCCGAAAGGGATAATAATAATTCTATGGGCTGGACACATTTGTTTGCGATACATTGCCGGTTTGATTTATTTTGTTAGAAAATAACAAGTTATTTATTTTTCATTATTTTAAATGAAAACCATTTAGAATTGATTACTGGTTACTTGTAGGGCCTATATTTAAAATTTTTGCTCCTATTGCGGGCCACACCCTGTATGTCCATCCAGATATCTGCTACTTACTAAATGACCATGCAGAGACCAGTGAACACATTTAAAATGTCACCCACGTACACCGGTTACATAAATCCGCTGGCGAATTATCCGCACGAGGAGTGGTCAGTGCTGTCTAAAATATTTCGGCCTGCGAATTTTAAAACGTTTTGACACAAACTACTGACCTGAAAATAACTGTTGCTACTCGGGTTTTTCACCTTGTTATGTTTTATTTACCAAAATGAGAAATGAATACTTGATGAAAAGTTGCTATGTGCTTGATAATCTGACTAATTATCTTAAAAATGATTATTATTTCAATATATGGAATTAAGTAGGTTCTGACCTTGAGGATTCATTAATATTATGAACAGCTATGTAATATTTCAGAAGTTGTAAATATGTAGAGTATGTGAAATTATAGGAGAAATATGCTTCTGTTACTACAAAAGCGCAGCAAATCTCCGAAATGCAAAATTCTAGATATGTTTGAGACACAGGAATATTGGAATGGAAATGTAAATTATTGGTAGATCTGGTAACCCTGGCAGCACGCGTCCCTCTGCCCGATTTAATACTATCACCAAGATTTGCATGTCACAGAACGCACGGTACCTCGGGCAAATACCGTTGTATTACGTAAGGTGTATTGCATTGTGTGGCAATATACCTGGATAAATTCATTTTCGCAACATTAACATAAGCTAAACAATAATTGTTTATCCATAGGGGTGTCAGATGCAGTTGGTGTACGATGAATACCTAAATAAGCATTTGAAGTGCAAAATTATACTCATCCAACAAGCCTTGTGCATCGAGTTCCTATTTATGTCGTAACTTTTAGTTACGGGTAACTACGTAAATGAATAAAACATGTCCAGTTATCACAACACCTCAGCATAAGCACAAAAACTTTGAACATATGTTGCCTACATGGAAGAAGGAAATGGAAAGGTAAAAAGGAATGTATGCATCGTAGAATCGATTAATCGAGTATAATCGAGTGATAGCCTCAAATTTGATGTGAATTCGTTCGGCCTTTGTGTTCGGAGGTAGACGTATGGCCACATAATTGACCATTTAGCTTGTAGAGTTACAGGTAACGGAGTCGTAGCCTTCAGCGGTACATCGGATACGGCTCACCCGTCAGCCGAGGGGATACATTCGTGCATTTGCATAACAAAGAAACATCTGTCTGTATTAACATAGTCCTGTGTTTGGCCCGTCGGATTTGTTTCATGAACAAACAATCAATCATAACAATTCGATTCCCCTAATGGAATGTTATTGTTTTACTAATGTGTGTGTTGTGTTAACCATGAATAAGTTAGCGTAATAATTACTACATAATTAACTTATGTGTAGGTATTATGGAATCATATAAGTTCGATCATATGACAGTTTTCAATAAAATTTCAATAAAGACATTACATCGACTGAATATCAACTCTGGTATTATACGACAAAAACTTCAGTTCTACCGTAAGACACATTTTCTTGAAAAACTTCAAAAAAGCGACCCCGCTTGTGGTGCAGTGCCAAATCTCACGTCATCACAATGTCCATGTAACGGAAACTTTACTATAAAATACAATAACATCCCTCAAGTATTGTTTATCCAACAAAAACAAAAACATCGTGTAGGTGTACTCATTTTATTTATATAACTTATTTTATTCCCAATAGCGAAATAATTTCTGTAAGTAGGTAAATTGGTGCGATGTTTCTGATCCGATAAAAAGCTGATTATTTTTTCTAGGTATTACGCTGATAGGATTAATTTGCCGGGGAAATAAAAGTTCGGTCATTTACAAAAGGACTGAAGGCTTCATTGGCTGTCGCAATGAGCTACACGTGTACCTGCAGCGTCAATTAAACCGCACATCGACTTCGTAATGTAAAATTGTTATTTTCATCACGTGACAATAATAGGAACGAGTGCTCGCATCCCGCACTTGCTACACGAAACGAGTTTCGATTCATTACACTTTACACGTTATTCCATTTTTCGTGGACAGCCAGCGAATTGTACGTGTTACTCACTAATTAAGAGTTTAATTGCGTTTTTGTTTTAAAATTCGGTACGCTTTTGATATCGTGGTACAATTATTTCGTCGTTAACAAGATAAAATGTAATTTGAAAAAATATATTATAATTTTTTAATTTCGAAGGCAATGAAAGTTCGAGCTGCAACATATTTATCGACAACACGCCTCTGCCCAAGGTAGACAGCTTCAAATATCTCGGGTCGATGATTACAACAGACGCCAATGTCGATAAGGATGTTAACCACCGCATTAACACTGCCTGGCTTAAATGGAGTTCACTATCAGGAGTCCTATGTGATCCCAAAATGCCAATCCAACTTAAAGGGAAAGTGTATAAAACAGCGGTGAGACCGGCATTGACATACGGTGCAGAATGCTGGACACTAAAGAAAACCCATGAAAACCAGCTACACACAAACGAAATGAAGATGCTGAGATGGGCAGGGGGGGTGACCCGGTTGGATAGAATCCGAAATGACTATATCAGGGGTTCTCTCAAAGTAGCCCCTATCGTAGACAAAGTTAGAGAAAGTCGCTTGCGATGGTACGGCCATATCATGAGGCGAGCAGTAGATCACCCAGTTAGGAAAGCCCTAAATATCCCGAACAAACCCAGAGGCCGAGGCAGACCACCCGCCACCTGGCTAGCCAATGTGCTGAGAGATCTGAAGCGAGATAACCTACCTACCCAGACAACCCAGAACAGAGCTCTCTGGCGCAGATGTACTAGGAGACCCGACCCCAGATGAACTGGGAATAAGGGCTGAAAATGATGATGATATTATAATTTTTTCTGAACATTATTGGCAATTAACCTATGAAATGACTATGTTCTCATAGGAAACACGTAGATCCTAAGAAAAAGTTTATACGACGTTTACACGTTTAAAGCAAATAAAGCCTTCAGTTCTTTTGTAAGTGACCATCTACTAGGTATTAATATAAATGCATTTATCCAATGACGAAATTTCATCTCAATTTTATCTTTCTAAGGATGTAATCTTAAATGTTTGGATGTAATCGACTTGTTGATATTCTCTTTTCAACACACACAATCGTAAATATTCAACCGCTGGTAACGTAACTATACCATTACTATCAAAGAAAAAACTGGGCCTTAGAGCGGTTGTAGTATCTTACTTCAATCTTAAAAACTGCCACCTATGTTGTGAGTTGTATGGTGTTTTAAAAAAGTTTGACGATTCAAAGCTAATAAAATTCATAAATGAAATTTAAAAAAATAATAAAACCCCCTGCGGTAATTAAAAAAAATGCTAATAAAACTCGGGATAAAATTATCAATGACACAAAAATAGCTAAACGAAAATCGGTTTAACCTGAGACCTACGATACCACAAACATACACGTTAAACTTTTAACACGAATCTATTTTTGCGTCGGGGTTTAAAAATGAAATAAGATTGTGCTTACGAGAGAACATCAAAATGGACACCACAACATAACCGTATGTGTATTGATCAACAATTTACAATGGGGATATGTATTTTGTAACAATGGAACAAATTGAGCGGAGTCCGCGATGAAACAATAGTACAATCATGAATCCAGTTTGTCACAGCGCGGAAACAAATACATTTATTCAAATTAGCGCGGGCTTAGGAATTCGAAATAAAGTTAGAACCGTATAGGTTATTTATTTTCATTTCATTGGGTTGATTTTTCAATTCAGACAGCCAATATAAATATCGTTTATATAACTCTTTAAAAAAAGCGAAGAATACGAGGTCGACGGAATAATAGTCGTGATCCAAATATGTATTTAAAAACAATTGCACTTGACAGATAAGTATTGGGGTTGATCAAAGATGAGTGACGCTGACGACTCATGTAGGACACTGTATGAACTATAGTAGTTAGTCTGAAGTTTCTGTACACAATTTGAGGGCAGCTTATCTATACAGGATGTAAGAGTCGTGTCTAGAATACAGGAAAAATATTTAAAAAACAAGATTTTTTTTTTAACAAAATTGTCTTCAAAAAATATTTTTTATTTTTCCTGTATACTAATCTCGATTGGCAACCACCCCCTTGAATTTGGCCCATACTTTTTTACATCTTGTACAATTACAAAAATCTTGTTTTCCTAATTGTGAAATTTGAATTCTGCACTGATCTTACTTTGTTTTTTAAATTCTGATTTAATTTTAAATTTAATTGTGATGTAATTTAATTTTGCATTAATTTAATTTCCGTATATAAATGTAATCAAACTGAACACTGTTTATTGGTTATTGTCCAGCTTGCAATTTGTTTTATCATAATGAGTTTAATATGGATCGATTTTAATTCTGTTTGTGTTATAAATAAATAAGTTTGACCAAGCTTTAGACGAAAGTGTAGTCTAGTCTTCAATAAAATATTATTTATTAGCAGAACTGAATAGGTATTAAATGTCCTACGATATTGGTTATTTGGCAACTCTAACACTGATCAATAGACCCTCAGCTCCGTCACCCTCTTAATTTAATTTTTCGTCTTTTAATTTATACTGCACTGAACTTTTAATTTGGTCAGTCACGTACCGATGTGCAAATGCACCTCGGAGTGTGTTACATTGTGAGCGGCTGATATTTAATTCATCTCGCGTATTGTAAATGTAAACCAACATGGCACTTTGGCGCCCGTTCAAGAAATCAGCCTAGCCTACTATTGGCAGGAGACAAAATTTGAAAAATTAAATTCCGCTGTATAGAAAATTGACTGATCTTCATTTATTAACCCTTAATTACTAAAAGAAGAGTTAGAAGGTATAATTAAGTTAAGAGTTATATTTTAAGATATGTAACGTGAAGCTTTATTTATTAACATTGTTGCCTAGTCTATGAGCTTACATGTCCATTTAGATAGAGTATTGAATAATTATTTATATCAATTAGATGTTCAGTGAAACCTAATTGTTATTGATATTCATTTAATGTTGTTACGAGTATTATGTTATGATATATCCAACTGCAATCAATATTTATAAATGGTAATAACACATATGATTGCAATTTAACTTAATAAATGGTTCAATACGCAGATTTACAACGTAATTTAATTTAGCTCACAAGATTCAAGCCTTGGTTTTACACATTAATCGAGATGGGTCGTAACCAAAATAAAACTATGTATTTTGCCATTGTAAAGTGAGATGACATTCTGATATTAAGTGTTCAGACATG
The DNA here is from genome assembly GCA_963584085.1 of Pyrausta aurata. Classification (NCBI taxonomy): domain Eukaryota; kingdom Metazoa; phylum Arthropoda; class Insecta; order Lepidoptera; family Crambidae; genus Pyrausta; species Pyrausta aurata. The sequence continues at coordinate 6,146,613 of OY757258.1, read as the reverse complement.
CATTCATAACATTTATTATGTAGCTACTTAATTTGTGCCATAATTCGTTTGCCGGCATTAAAAATGTTGTTTGCTTGTAGCTTCAATCCAAATGCCAATCAGACTTGTCAATTATGCTCTCTGTGAACGGGCGATCGAGCAAATTAATGGCCTATGACGCTGTAATAAGGGCTTGAATGCTTAAACTGAATCAAACAGCCACACTTCGTAGCAAAATCCGCTACGACGCTACGAAGCTACGACTACAGCGCGTCCGCGTCCGTAGCTCCGTACTTGTTTATCGTAGTCCGCCTCATCCCGCTGTAACCACAGTTCACGGTCACTTGTGAAAAGGCTTGATTGCAACGATCAACACCTACACTCAACGTGTATCTGGGTAGCAACAGTGCAGTATAAATGCACAGTGCATACTCTCTCTGAATTATCTTAGGACTCTAAAAAGCTCGATTCAAAATAGTAACAGATCCAAACCTGTCAAATATAGCGGAACGATAGGATTTGTTGAATAATTTATGCGAATTATAATTTTCAGTGTCCGATGAGTCCAAACGTTCATACCATTGAACGGCTTTGAATTGCCTTCGTATTTCCCATAAAAGCTTAGGCTTTTTATAATTTCAGCACTTTGTACGGTGAATCAAAAGTTTAGAAATAAGTTTTGTCGGCTTTGCAATTTGTAGTGCCTAACTATTGGGTACATAGTTCACTCGGCTGTCATATGAATTTTCCGGCTCAAAGTTCTCGCAAACTAGATCGTTTACAGCGTTCGGAGCGAAGTACCAGGGGCGCATAGGAGCGAGCGGGCCGCGTTACACGTGGCGCACCCACACCGCCCCGCCGCGCCCTCGCTGTGTGAGTGGGTGACACTATTGGTACTGGTATTGTATTCGCGCAATTTACAGACATGCCAGGCTGGAAAATGCATTTAGCCGGAAAGATGGAACAGATCAATACGTTATCAAACCACGTGATAATTCAAAGTTTATTTACATCGCGGTCTAATAAAACCTAATTATAGACATGGCTACGATTTCTTTGCAAAGCAAGGCAACCTTTACAACGGCGAACGCGAGTGTAGCTACAAAAGCAGCCGCCTCAGAACATGAACTGAAATGAAAACCCCTTGAGTGGAGGTCTCGACTTCTTTCTAAAGTCAAAGCGCAGTTAACGACTTTCGAGCTACCTTTACGGATTTATTAAGTAATGTAAGCCAAGCGATGGTATGTGACACTCAATTAGTAGTAATTTGATTTGCAATTTTCCGTTTGAACTCTACGTAAATGCACGTTCACTGCTTTCAGGAAAAATGAGGGAGTAATATTTGCCGCCTTTCATAAATCATCTCAAACTGTCGTTCAATTGCCTGTGTTCCAAATCGATGCCAGCTCTATTTATAAACAAAGTTAATAGTGTCGTTAGAACCGTTAGAATTAAGATTTGAAAAACATAATTGAGTAGGTAGGTATAGATAGAGATTTACATAATGGGCTTTCTATGGAATTCTTAAAAAATATCAAATTGATACAATCAAGAAGGTATTTTTATGTTTTTGGGACACGTATTGTAGTAACATAATCAGAAAGTTTGTTGTAAAGTTAAATATACATTTTATGTCTGTCTACGAAAGTGACCTAATTCCGAAACGTGGAATACAATCATAGAAATAACCTTGTCAAAGAGCTTGGCGTTATAAAAGAGAACTCTTAGAATTATCTAATTAAAACTTTTACGAGAAATGATCCATCGAATCTAAAAATATACCAACGTTGTAACTCTGGTAGTACTAAACTGGCAACTGGTAAATAGATTTTTACGGATAATATTTGACTAATTGCTGGACAAAGCGCTTACCGAGCGCAGTCTATTTAATTGCTCTAGGTTGCGACGACACTTGGGCCCATCGTATTAACAAATCGTTCATTCATCTGCCTATTTGAATTGATTTTCAACATGACTTGATTCTTTGGATACTGTTGCTGGTTTGGCAATTTGACAATGCCGAATGCCCGGTATTCCGTAGGGCATTCAATATCTACCACTCGATCGCTTGGTGGTTACCGCACAAATGTTAAGAGAGTAATACCCTTTTTACCCGACTGCTGAGCGAGGTTATATTCTTCGCAAGTATCTTGTTATCCTATTTTTTAAGGAAAAACATAGCCTCAATCAATTTTAAAAGGAGCAGCTTTGGGCAGGAATATACATTAAATTATCTGTGGTTAGCTTTACCAATACAGCAAGCACGGCCATTTAAAAGAGCCCACTTCACCTCTTTCTGTAACGGGAATGCAAGGCACCTTCACGGTCGTGCGTCCGCAAACTTTTGAATGCTATAAGCAATTATTTTTATTTAAAAATCATCGGCTATTAAAAAGTCAGTACCTACCAACTGTGATGGAGTTCGGGGAATTGAGATCGCTATTTGTTTTGGTTTGCTACTATAATATTAAATGTAAAAAACATTTTAAATGTAATAATACTATAATATTATTATATTTAAAATGTTTTATTACATTAATGGCCCATTTATGGATAGATCTCCATCACATTATGGGTGTTATATACGCACAAGTTTGCTGGCTTTCATTTATTACTTATATTTTGCAGTGCTTAGACCTTTATTAATTTGTTTTGGTTAAAACAGTGAATCTTTAATTCGTACTTTACTTCCTTTTTTCAGCTACTAATTTAGGTAGTTAGTACTTACTAAGGAAGGTAGTAGTACTGTTTATTGCTAGGAAATGTATGTGTTTTTGAATCTTAATTACAATGATTAACTCTCCGGTTAATCATTTTGAGCCGGACAGCTCTTGCCATCTCTGCAGAGACCCGCATTACCTCCATCATGCAGCTGGCACGCAAAATGTAAAACTGTTGTAACTGGATTTTGGCCAAATTGTTCCACCAAACGAAGTGTGTATATCGTATGAGCCGTCTCTCAGAGCTGAAAAATATGATTTATTCCTTCAACTTTGTGATGTAGGTGAAAAGATTGTAACTTGCTAACTAGCATCTGATTTCTTTGAAAAGTACATTGCAGTTGTCTTGTTATTTACGAGCCGAGCCTATGATGGTGCAGTTACTTAGTTCTGCTAAATGAAATTATGGAGCTCGCAACGGTGGAAAATCTATCAGATCGTAAGGAAAATTAAAAGTAACTTTTCAATATCCGAGCTAGGTCTCATTCGAGTCGAGAGAGCAACTTGCTCTTGCAAATTTCATATTTGAGTGGGTTACAACCATAGCTGGGCATTAACTCGTTAATCCGTTAATCGTTAATTAACGAAGTTAACATTTTGATTAACGGATTAACTTTTAAGTTAACTTTAAAAAAATTTAACGGACACGTTAACTTCCGTTAATATGCAGTTAAGTCCGTTAAACGTTAATCCAATGCCTACTGTTTACCGCACGGCACCGCGGCGCAGCGCGAAAAACAGGTGCAGACAAGTAAGTTTTTGGATAATTCTGTCTCTCAGTCTATTGAAAAACCAAAAAGCTCCAACTCTCTAACGAGTAAAGCGCAAAGTCTCGTTCAAATGTGGCTGGACATGAAATCAAAAGACTCGTTCAATGATACTGCATTTCTCAGGAAACAGATATTCATGAATCTATTCATTAAATACAATACTGCTATACCCTCAAGTACTGCAATTGAACGGCTGTTTTCCACGGGTGAAAACATTTTAACATCAAAACGAGGATCACTTTTAGTTTGTAATTTTTATAAATTTTTATACAGTATTTTGAAATTATTAAGGAGTATTTGTCACCGGTACTCAAAGTCCTTCAGAAGCTGTTTAATTCCGTGCTGCTAGAGGGCATCACGCCTGAGGCATGGAAAAGAAGTGTGTTGGTGTTGTTCTTCAAAAAAGGAGACAAAACCTTATTAAAGAACTATAGACTCATCTCACTCCTGAGCCATGTCTACAAGCTGTTTTCAAGGGTCATCACGAATCATCTCGCACGTAGGTTTGATGACTTCCAGCCTCCCAAACAAGCCGGATTCCGAAAAGGGTATAGTACCATAGACCACATCCATACGCTTAGGCAAATTATACAGAAGTCCGAGGAGTTTTATATGCCTCTATGCTTAGCATTTGTGGACTATGAGAAGGCCTTTGATTCGATCGAAACTTGGGCGGTGCTTCGGTCTCTTCTGCGGTGCCACATAGACTATAGGTATACAGAGGTGTTAAAGTGCCTGTATAACAACGCCACCATGTCGGTACAGTAACAGAATACGAGGGCGATTCCACTGCAAAGAGGTGTAGAAAGGGATATGTGTTAATGCTATTATATCTCCGAAACTTTTTACAGCGGCACTGGAAGACGCCTTCAAAATCCTGGAATGGGAAGGATTCGGCATAAACGTCAATGGCGAATACATCACACACCTCCGGTTTACCGATGATAATATATTATAATCAATACGGAATAGACGAAAATTATGTCGAACTTCCGTGTTGTATCCACTCCGGTATCTGTTGGGAACTCAATTCTCGAAGTACCTGGGAGTTAGTTACCTGGGACAAGTAATCCAATTAGGAAGAGGTCCAACTTTGAGAAAGAGGTCAATCGAAGAATCCAACTCGGCTGGGCAGCGTTCGGGAAACTGCGCAAGAGCGTCTTCTCGTCTCAATTACCTCAGTGTCTGAAGACAAAAGTCTTCAACCAGTGTGTGTTACCAGTGATGACATACGAATCCGAAACGTGGTCACTAACTATGGGCCTCATAAAGAAGCTCAAAATTACACAACGAGCGATGGAGAGGGCTATGCTCGGTGTTTCTCTACGAGATCGAATCAGAAACGAGGAGATACGTAGAAAAAGTAAGGTAACGGACATAGCCCTGCGAATCAGTAAGCTCAAGTGGCCTAGGGCAGGGCACATAGCGCGTGGTACTAATGGCCGCTGGGGCAGAAAAGTCCCAGATTGATGGACAGACGACCTTGTAAAGATCGCAGGATCGCACTGGATGCAGACCGCTCACAACTGGACGTTGTGGAAAGCCATGGGGAGGCCTATGTTCAGCAGTGGACGTCCTTCGGCTGATGATGATGATGAATTATCAGTGTCAAAAAGCTGTCAAATTAGTAAGCAGAAAACCACTCACAACTGTAGCACGACAGAGTCACTTCAGGAGCCGCTGTCAGAATAGCGAGGTGTATCAAAGCACTCTCGTTGTACAAGTGATGCACAACTCAATGAAGACTCGAGAATTAGCGGAATTGGCACCCAGATGAGAGCTTCAACATGTCAATGTGCATGAAGGAAAATATGCACCAAATGCCCGACGTTTAAATTACACATTTGAATTACACAAGTATTTTGTTTTGTCCCTAACCTGTTTACTTCCAGAACCTAAACCAACAGGTTTTATAAGTTCACTAACGCAACGATTTAAAAAAAAAATTACACATATTAACGGATTAACGATTAACGTTAAATTGCGTTAATTCTTCCGAAATGTAACGCTTTAACGTTTAACGAAGCTAACTTTTTTTGTAGCGGATTAACGAGTAACGAAGTTAACTATTTGATTAACGGTGCCCAGCTATGGTTACAACAAGCTACAGCCGGGATGTAGAAAAATCGAACTCGTATTACCGGAGAAGTTCATCGGGTGTGTCAAACGAAACCCTTCCGCTCTGCAACAATCTCGACTTTTGTGTGCAGGCAATTTATAAGAGTCAATTTAACTTATGTGCGTAAGAAGAGTAAAATTAAAAAATCTACTATTTCTTTTATAAAAAAGGGTGGGACAGGCCCGGGGCTATACAGAGTTCGATAGGACCGCTAAATTGTTTATAAATAAGGTAACACATCGTTTAATTCATTTGTTTGGTATACCAAAACACATAAGCTATCTAGATTTCTATATCAGTTCAATGGTATCGATACAAAGTAAAGTGTTAGGTGACACGCAAACAATAAAAAGATTACAGTGACAACCGGCAACGAAACAAAATTAACAAGTTAACTTACAGCTAACAAACCCTGTTTGTGTAAACTCCTCTAACTATCTAGTAGTCTAGTTTTTACGCTCGCGAGTCGAAATGAGCCTTTACACTGTTTGCAAACGTTTTGAAACCATTCTTCCGTGTATACCCCTTTAACTTTTACCAAATATTAATTACGCTGTTAGCCGAAATGGATTTCGAACATTAACATGTTAACTTTATTGTGTTTATTTATTTCACATAACCTGTTGTTAAGCACCGTGTTTTAATAATTTTATAGCAATAATTTCAAATATATATAAATTAATTTAACTTAAAAAATAACGAGTGATCTGTTATGTAAGAGAAGGCACATTCAAACGCTTATAAAAAGATGTAACATCTTAGGGGTACCTGCCAGGTTAAAATTATCTGAAATCAAACCTCTTTATTACAATTAATATCAATGAAAAGAACAATCAATCGATTCTGTAAGATCTCTAATCATGAGCTTGTAAATACCAGAATCGTATCTCTATATTGTACTTAGGTAATGGTCCTGTAAAGTTGACTTCATCTAAACGAGTTATAGTTCACGAGTGACAACAATTAAGTTTTTGTGATAACGTTACGGCTCCACTTAGCTGCGGCTGTAACACGCTTACCGACCAATCCCCAATCGAGGGCGGCTTAACCTCTTTTGCTGATCGCCTCCTTTATCTATTACGTAGAGGAAGCTTTACTTTACTCTTAGCTAAATTTAAGTTAAATGATGGATTAATATTGTTTGTTCGTGATTTTTCGTTGTTTATCAATCGTTATAATATGAGCTGCATGTCTGAAAAAGAAGTCACAAAAAGAATGAGATGTTCAATAAACTGAAAATATATTTTTTACTACTACTTCGTTAAAATGTTATCCGGTATTATTCAATGTTTATGGTGCACAATAGAGTACTTTTATTTTTATTATAAACATTTAATATGGCTGTTTGTTTCTTATACATTGAATTTCATAAAAATAAATAGAAACACGTGTACCTAAGCTCGGAAACGTACCATGTAGGTACTTTGAACGTTAATCAATTGCCATTGCACTTACGAAAGAAAGTAAAAGCTAGCAGCTAACCACTAGCAGTTTAAGCTACACGCCTCATAAAGATGTTTGCCGCTGATATCGCGCGGTTTATAAGACAAATGAGCCTGCGGAGACAATAAAATAGAAAATTCCCTGCGCAGCGCGCGTAATTAAGAACGGGCAGCTTACAGCAAGCTGCCTCTAAGTGGTGATTTCTGCTGACCAACTTACCTGCACACGCTGATTCAATGAACCTACTAATAAAAAGAAGAAAAATATATGTGGGTCGAAATTTGTGATAATACCGCGTGTGGCCAGTAATAGGAGCAAAAATTTTAATCAATGGTTCTACAGAGTATCGGAGTTAACTTGACCTGGTCAAAGTGTTCCAAAGTGCTTTGAAATAAAGAATGAAATAAAACATGTTTATTAAGTATCATCATTACAAAAGAGAGACACTTAAATTTAAATACACAAAAAGAAGATACTGAAAGGGTGGGCCACTCAGCATGTGTCGTAGCATTTTAGGAATGCCACGACGCTGGTCTTCCGTGGACACCCAGACAGAGAGCACTACTTCGCGCAACAATTACCTAATCAATATAGGAACTTTAACATCATTATATTTATTTATTTCACTTACAAGCCAACTATATAAAATAAAATTTGGCAGTTAGCATACAGTTAAAACAAGTGAGTGTTTGTTTATTTTACTTTTATATTTATGTATTATGTCCTAGAGTGTATCTTCTTGCTTTGACTCAAAGATTTATAGTAATCCAAATTTGGTTCTTATAACAGGCCACACCTTGTATAAAAATCGCTGAATCGTTGTAGTAAATGACAATGTCAAGTCACAGTCAAGTTCTATGACTGAACACTTGTTTGCAAAACATCGCTGTTTCGATTAATTAATAGTATTTAGAATTAGTAACTGTTTACTTATTGGTCTATAATTTAATTCTGTACAACACTGAAACAATCTTATTGAATTTACTGTTAGCGAGCCTTCAAAAATCTGTTACATGATATATATATACATGAACACACTCACCTCACTATCAAAGATTTCTTCCAAATTATACAAATATGGTTTCAAAGTTTCAAAGCTACAAAAGTAATAAATACCTACCTATCTAATACTTCTTACGTATAGAAGTTACTGAATGTTTTGAAAATATTATAGTTAATTAACTACGTTTCATTTTTATTTTTATCTCGTTGTACGCTGCAACTGTCTTAACTAAAATTCTTAGAACGTTATTGGATAGTTTGATAGTAAGTGCGACAAACAGAAAACTCTCAACGCAGCAAACGTAATTAAGAGCGGGCGTATTTACAGTGATCGAGCTACATGATGATTTTCACCTCTTTGTGCCGCAAAAATATATTACTACTAGTACTTTTATAATCTAGGGAGAAGAGATTAGTTACTATGAGCAATCGTTATAATCTGTTATTTTGTGTACAAGACTGATACCCGTGGTTACAATCAAGATTGATAAATTCGTGCGAAAATAGTTTTTTTTAAACATAGAATATATCAATGACAATGATTGATTGATCAATCGTTATGATGACATTACTCTCCATATATCATTGGAGTAACAAATGCCTCTAAATATTTACAAGCAATCACAGACTGTTTAAAATATATATAAATCAAACAACTTGGCCGTGAAAAAAACAATTAAAATAACAAAACCAATAATAATATTTTGTTTACTGCAATTTCTCGCGGAAATTGCTATTCTTCTTCAACGATAAGGTCTTAATTGAAATGGACGCTTAGAGATTGTAACAAGTATTTTCCCTCCAGTTGGAAATCGAGAAAACTTTGTTATTTTAACATGGAAACGAATGGTGTCGTTGCATAAGAGTGTTGTGCGTGTTTCCCACGAGGCTCAACTTTACAAAGTGTAAGCGGAACAGTAAACGGGCGATGTATGTGATATTGTTCAGTGGTCGCTTTCGAGCTAAGCGGGCGAGAGTTTTCGCTTTGCGTGCCATCCTTCAGCCCGCAGTGTAAAACTTATTAGAAATGCCGAGACGGTGTTGAAGAAACTTGACCTAGGTCCCAGGGTCTAGGAAAGTAAACAAGTTGAGAATTTTTAAGGACTGGGTGCAATGTCAATCGATAGCTACTGTTTTAGATATTTTAAATTTTTATAGCTAATATTTTTACTTTGGGTAAACCGTGCTTTGTTAATTATTGTGAAGAAGAACGCCTACGTTATTTAACCGTCAAAGCAACCTGTATTTGCATCCTTTGGTATGTGTAACACGAAAAGTAAAGCATTTTTCAATACCAGATTTGTCACCTATCGGACATTATGTAAGGCTTCGCTGTTATTGCTTACACGCCTAGTTGATGGGAAGCCAGTGTTTGCGTCCCCCTTCGCAGGCTGTCCGTGAGCCCATCACACGCACACATTCGAAGTTCAATCGCTTGCTGGCCAGAGCCCGTGCGTTGCGAATCACTGAACACGTTACACAATGTGTTCAATGTTACAAAGGATTGTGAACAGCAATTTAAGGGTCGAGAAAGTTTCTATTTATCACCCGTCGAAGCTAATCTACTGCAGCATGAAACAGTTTATGGAGCAACGCATTTCTTTAAGGGAAGACTACTCATTGATGATGATGAGTGTAAAAATCATGACTTAACAAAACAGCCTATAGGCAGACCATAGTGACGCGCTCCCTTCAAGTATTGGGTGCATATTGCGATGTTACTTCCAATTAAACAGCTCTGCATTTGAACGAATAAGCAAATTTTTATTACGATTTCGTATAATCCACTCAGCAGATAAGCGCGATTCAGCACTAAACGAGTGAGTAAAGTAGAAATACTCGTACTAATAATTTTTTCGCAGTTGCATTGCAATGCCAATTTGGCGACTCATTAAGTACGCCTCCGGTCTTTATTTATTTGTTCTAGGGTTGAGGTGCCCACCTTATTGTATTTATAAGTAACTTTTGTCTACATGCAAAAAAAAAGTTTTACGAAGGCTATTCGATAATCGCATTTTCACTATCACGCTTACGTGCCGAATATGCATTACATATCACTCATATAGTTAGTGATGGTTTCAGTTTATTCATAACTTTGACAGAATGTATGAATAGTTAGTTAATCTAGACTTCTAGGAATAGATTAACCGAAGTTAGACCTCTTGGTTCTGAGAAATAGATCCATGTATGAACGTAAACAATTTACTTGGTATAAACTCTGTTATAAGATGAGGGCACGTTATTCATTTTTAATATTCGAGTACCTACCTAAGTAATAATTACATAAAGTAAATGATCACACTAGACAAATCAGCGGTAGAAAGTTCAAAAAACAATTATATCATTTCAATATGATGGATTCATATTTTACTTATCCTTATTTGCAGAAGTAAGTTAATAGAATTCTATACTCTTAAAATCAACTGAATGTTGTAATTTGTAATGAAGTCGAGGGCGGAATTATTCTTGGCAACAATCCTCTTTTGTTTTTTTTGTTTCGTGCTAAGATCGGTCGCAGTCCACATGTAGAGAAGAAAAACATACTTAAATTCAGCAAGATCAATATCGCACTTAAAAATAATTATAAAGTCTATTTTTTTTAAAGTCGTATGATCAGAATATATTCCATTATCAAGATAAACTTATGTTTTTATTGAGGTACATTGTTAAGATACATAGGTACTGTGCAACAATCTGCATGTCAAAATATCTCGCACACATATTATATATTAGGCGGACTGTAGCTTGAATCAAATTAACCAGATTAGATGCCTCAAGTTCTTAAACCAAGACTGTCCGGGCTAAGTTTCCTCAAACTCGGAAGTATGTGGACCGAAATTGAAACAATCGACAGCTTACCTACGGATATACAGAGGTAGCAGACAACCGGGCACGTGATAAGAATGTGGCGAGAATGCACCGCGGTTATGAACCTCAAATTGAGACGCCCGCGAGGAATCTCCAAGTTTTCGCTTCATTCGACATCGTCTAACGAGCCGTCAGGTGTTACTAATTCAAAACACAGAACTCGATACGTGAGAATTTCCGCAATAAACAAGTTTAAAACTTAGCACAATTGGCGGAGTTTTATCTGTAAGGTCAACAAAGAAAGAGTTTATCTTTGTCGTAATTAGGATTCCGATGGGACGTAGTGACGAAACGCTCTTATTGTAAACTTGATTCAAGTTATCAGTTTGAGTTTCTCACAATAATCGTCGAAAATATGTAATGTTGATATGATTATAAATTTTACAATTTTACGGTTGCATTTTGATATATTGATTTCAGATATGTTCACACCGGACTGTCTAGGAGGACGTATGTATTTGATCGGTAAGTGCATAAAATTAACCAACTTCCAATAACAATTTTCAGTTAAACAGCTTCAATTAAAAATATTAATTGGATAATGCCATCACTTTATTAATTTGTGGATTAAAAACCGCGAGTTGTTAAAAACCACGTGTTTTTAATCCTATAGGGCTGCATTAAACTTTGATCAGTTACTTGTACCTATAATTTGGATGGATTTCCTTGAATGTGGCCAGTACTTTTAAGCAGTTTACAATAACGATACAGAAACTTTCATTACTTTAATCCAAGGTGCACGACCTAAGTATATTTCTTAGTATCGAAAAACTGCGGACTACATTACCTTGTAATGAATAAATCAATAGCTCAAACCATTAATTTATTACAACAAAGGTGATTTGTGTAATTTTTCGCAGAATGGATATAATTTATCGATCCTATTCTATCCATATCCATGTAATTTGTTACAGTAATGAAGTCAAGGAAAATAATATTGCTAGACCGACTGCACTTGCAAAAAATAAAGAAAATAAAAGCGTTAAAATTGGCAAACGTGACTGGCCAAGACCGCTCTGGCGCGCGCCTACGAACGAAGTTCACTGTAACTCGGCAAACTTGGGAGTTCACTCTCGCCTCCTCACACAGCGTTTATATCAATTTGCTTCAGAAATATTGGATAAATGTTCAACTATCGCTAAACTTACAAAACAAATTGGAACTCCAGTTTACGTTGTTATCTATATTATATATTATATATACATATAATAAGACTGTAAAAGATCGATTTCTGTACATTGAAGATTTTAATGAAAAATTGTTACAGGGGGTCTTAATTACCCTAATAGAAGCCACAACAACAATTTTTAAAATTTTTGTCTGTCTGTCTGTCTGTCTGTCTGTCTGTCTGTCTGTCTGTCTGTTTGTCCGAGCTAATCTCAGAATCTACTGGACCGATTTTGATGGGGCTTTTTTTATTTGACTCAGCATCACTTGGAGAGTAAACTAGGATAGAAATAATCACGCCAATAGACTTAGGGGGTAGGCAGAAAAAATATATATATAAAAGAAAGTCGTGTTTGTTACAACACTTATAACTTGAGAACGGCTGAACCGATTTGGCTGAAAGTTGGTGGGGTGGTAGCTTAGAATCAGGAAAAGCATATAGGATACTTTTTGTCCCGCTAGACGGGGCCGGGGCTGGGGTAGCACGGGACCGGGAAGAAACGGTGGGGAGGTAGCTTAGTACCAGGAGAAGGACATAAGATACTGCATATAGGATACTTTTTGTCCCGCTAGACGGGGCCGGGGCTGGGGTAGCACGGGACCGGGACGAATGGGTGGGGAGGTAGCTTAGTACCAGGAGAAGGACATAAGATACTGCATATAGGATACTTTTTGTCCCGCTAGACGGGGCCGGGGCTGGGGTAGCACGGGACCGGGACGAAACGGTGGGGTGGTAGCTTAGTACCAGGAGAAGGACATAGGATACTTTTTATCCCGTTCGATGGGGCCGGGGCTAAGGTGGGACGGGGCCGAGGCGAAACAATTTAAAATAAATGTGGGTGGAAATGAATCTGTAAAGTGTTTTAATTCAATGTGTAGTGTTTCCTCCATATTGGTTTGTATAAATTAAATGAATATTTGGTACTTTATGGTACTTGCCAAAGTATAACAAAACAGTGCCATGAAAAAATTTATATTTAGATCCATTTTTTCCACACAACAAAGTAAAATGTTAGTAAAGTAGTGGTTTTTTTTGTGGCAAAGTAGTAGTTAAAAGTAAAGTAAGTAGTATGGTCATAATAATTGATCACCTTTGATGTACCTACTACTTGCTTCTTATTGTTGTAATATGGCCAATTTTAATGATAAGTGAGTACTAAAATGTACTATATAAATACTTTATATCTTGCGTACTTATAAGTACTTATACTTAAGTATCTTATTTGTAAAATCATAAGCCTATAAATTAAAAATTCCATCCAAAGTCACTATTCCACGCGGACGAAGTCGCGGGCACAGCTAGTCTATACTAATATTATAAAGCTGAAGAGTTTGTTTGTTTGTTTGTTTGTTTGTTTGAACGCGCTAATCTCCGAAACTACTGGTTCGAATTGAATAATTCTTTTTGTGTTGGATAGTCCAGTTATCGAGGAAGGCTATAGGCTATATAACATCACGCTACGACCAATAGGAGCAAAGATATAGTGGTAAATGTGTAAAAAACGGGAGAAAGAAGTCACTATTCCACGCGGACGAAGTCGCGGGCAAAAGCTAGTTTATTATAAACTTTGCTCTTAAACGCTTCCCGCTATCAGTTGTATAATTTTAACACGAGGTAAAACGTGGCTGTCTATTTTACACAATATAAATAATCCGCGTTCAGTATTATGTTTTCCAAATCCTCCGCTTTTACCTACCTGCATATTTTAGACGAATGGCACGTAATAGATTGGTATTAGGCATCACCTACCCTTGGCGTTTAACACAAACGAAAGTACGTACTAGTATAATGAAATCATCTAGGCATGTACCTATTTTTATCTCCAGCAACATACATTTACAGACAAAAAAAGGTTTGATGGGTTAATTTCAAAGCTAGTGTTAAAAAGCAGCTATTATGCTAATTATGAAACACAGGTTGGTACAGCTCAAATCTGAGACAATTTCCGGTATTACATAATAGAGGCCGGGAGGCTCAAATTAAACATCGCGCCCACTCTATAATCGCTACAAAATATAACAACCGAGATTATAACGATACACAAGCTGATAACTAGATTACTGAGAAAAGTTTCTACGTTTAAAGCATCAATAAGAGTTACCGTTCGTCCGTTGTTTTTCAAAAATAAGTCTTGTAACGTGCTTTCGAGGAGCACGAACAGCAAATCGTGCAGACCGCACAGCAAAGTTAAGGAGAAGCGTCGATACAATTGAGCCGCGAATTACGTAAGGCTCGGAGCTGACTCCCGGCGTTCGGTCAGCTTCGGAACGCGGCGCGATGTAACGAGTGCAGACTGCAGCCTTCACCGATGCATTGTAACTATAGCGGTATGGTACGCGGCGCGTGTAAGATCAGGGCCACTGGACGCCGCCCGACACCCCCGCCCGCCCATGTTTGCCTAGTACCCGCCGACCTATTGTAATCCCGATCCAATTTCAAAAAAGCGCCCACGCAGTATTTTTCAGTACAGACAAATTCAATTGTCGTTTACTTCATCGAATGTCGCTCAACGTTATTGTTGATGTTATTTTCTTGTAACTTAGAAAAACTTGTTACGGTAATAGATTAAACGCTTTTATGCCAAGTTAACAGGATTATTTCAAGCACTCTACATTTTGTGTTTGTAATTTACTTAAAGCTTTCTCCTTTTTCAAAACACAACGCAATGAAGTGGTATTATAGTAGCAGACTTTATAGTTCAAAGTGACTGATCCTACTTAATTTGATTGTGGAAATATGTCGTCTGATGTTTAACTTTTTAGATTCAGTATTCCAGTAGTACGTAACTTTACGCTTGCCGTCTGCCATTCGCACGTTAGCGTGTAATAAAATAATATAATATTAATGTTTGGATATTCCAACCTTACATTTTGTATGAGGCGTCAATCATGACGCGACGCGAAAGTGCGTGGCGAGGGTGACGGATTCAGTGCAATATTAACAGGTGCGTTGTGAATCTTATACAGTACACAGGGTGTGACCTAACGCTGTATACATATTATTTATACGCATTACGTCATAATCTAAGACTAGATACGCAGTTCAATACCGAACCTTTGTATAAACAAAGGTTCGTCTTAAAAATCTTTTTTTAAACAAGTTAAATCAAAATTTGAATAAATTCGTGATCTTGTTGTACATTAACGGGTTGTAACGTTACGAAAGATTTGGTTCTAAGATTTAAAGCCAGGATGAGCAGTTAAACAGAGAATAAGTTGCCCGGGGATGAGTTCTGTTTGCCAACGGTTTTAGTTCAATATTTATTATTTAGCGTCGAACATTACTTACTCCTTCTGGTTTTACACTAAGTGACCAAATATGAGAAAGGAAATTGTGTGATTTGTTAACAGAGCTTCAGAAATAAAGAATTAAAAATAGCCCGTCGAAAAAAATCCGTCTTCTATGTATTTCGTGGCCAAGCAGGAACTCGTAAAAGTATGTAGTTTTATCTAATTATTATTTATGTGTCATAATAATATCTTTAAAAAAACTGTTTAGTGGGTATGTTTATATGTATTTAAATCATACAGGGTGACTTTGAAAACATGGGCAATATTTAAACTAAGAACCTACTCATGATTCATAGTCCCTTTCACATATTAAAATGAAAATCAATTGTTATGAAATATCATTTTAAAAATCGTACATTATCACTCCAATTTCCGTTTAGGCGGAGTAATTTATTGATTCGTTTACATATTATTATTAGTAAAATTTTAAAATCGTTAAAAAAAATTAATTTTACAAAGTTTAGTTTGTAATTTATTAGTATAATTTAAAGTAATGCTCATTTCTAAAGTGTTTGATATGATTTTTCTCAGTTGCATCATATGATACTTTATATCAATTGATTTTGATTTGAATATGTGGAAGGGACTATGAATCATTAGTAGGTTCTAAGGCTGCGTTTCCACCAGAGATGTGCGATGGAAATGTGTCGTACGAGGATGTCTAGCTGTGCTGTGAAAATGTGTGGGTGTTTCCACCAAAGCTGTGCGATGAAAATGTGTCTACGAGGATGTGTAGCGGAGCTGTGAAAATGCGCATTAATGTGTGGTGCGAGGATGCGTTGCGAAGCTGTCAAATGTGTCAACAGGGGTGCGGTGTATGCGCAAACCTATTCAACACACATTCCTCGCACACATTCCTCGCACACATTCCTCGCACACATCCCTCGTACACATCCCTCGCACACATCCCTCGTACACATCCCTCGCACACATTCTTCGCTTGTTTTGTATGCGCAAAAACCTAGCTCCGCTGAGCCGTTTCCACCAGAGCTGTGCTGACCGAGGCGAGGTAAATGAAGCGATTCTATTGGTTCTTTACAAACACATTCCTCGCTACGCATCCTCGCACATCTCTGGTGGAAACGCAGCCTTAGTTTAAAATATTGGCGTATAATCTAGATTTAATTTATATTGATCTTGATCTAAATTTTGCGAAATGGATATTTAATAATAAAAAGTAAGATGTGCTCATTAAAATAGGTAAATAGCCTAGATTATTTAATCATTCTCAGGAAGTTGTAAACAGTATTGAGTGTGGCCGTGGTCGTCACCTCGGGGGAGGCAAAGCGGCTTAAACCAGCTACGATACCTCCTCTTCCTCCCTTAGAGTATTTTCACTGTATTGTGGAAGTGGCCTCCTAAATACGGTTAAGAACTGGGAAATATTTGATTCTAGTGTGGATCAAAGTGAAAAAGCTGCTGGATGTTTGTGGGACTTTGGATTATTCTTACGAGTATAGTCAGAAGTTCAACTTTTTTATAAAGAAAAAAGGAACTAAAAAATCTAAACATTGAAGACCTGTTTACTCCACAGAGAACTCCAAAGAATCTCCTTTTTTATTTAGACAATTTATTTTCGAAAGAAATAACTTTCAATATCAATGCTCTTACATAAGTTGAAATAAAAATAATCATCAGTAGGCTCAATATTTTAAGTACTTAATACTTACGTTTCGTTCTAATTAAAATTTATACAAGGCTGAAATCCACCATTAGTTATTGAGCAAGTTAATAAGTTTTGGTTTTAAAACTGAAAAAAAAAGTCTCAAATTACGTCAGATATGACCATGGAAGTTGTTTGTGTAAAATTGTAACTTTATAAGAATTCTTTTTAGTCCACGAATGCAAAAGATTAAATCGGTGGAAAGTTTGGCCAAAGTGGATTCGCTCGTAAAAGTTTCATTCGCGATGATTGCTCGAGTCGACTGACGCTTACAAAATTCAACAGTTTATCCTATCCAAATACTTTACAATACGAATTAATAGGGTGGATTTGATTCGTAAACAACTAAACATAGATATAGATTAAGTTACTTCTTTCTACGGGTCAAATAATGTTCTTTATTTGTTTTTTATCTCAATAAAGTTAATAATATATATTGTTTAATATTTAGGAAGGGAATTTACGATTAATTGAATACTTTCTCTTTCTAATGGAAAATAACAACCCTTTATGCATTTGCCACTTACATGGGGTATCAATAATGAGATCTTGTGAGTAATGTTAGTGTACAAAATTCTTGCGTTGAATTTTATTACTTTTGGATCCAATCCTTTTATTGACAATCAATATCGCCTAAAAAGGCGGGGCGAGGCGAGATTTATAAAAACCGGTTAAGTGCGTGTCGGACCCGCGCACTGAGGGTTCCGTGCCACCCTTAACTGAATTCAGGGTCCACTTACTTTCACTTAACGAAAACATCACAATATAATGCGACAGCAAAAATAACTTTGTTTTTCATAGTGTTTGTATGAAAGACAAAGTTATTTTTGCGGTTGATAAAAATGTGCAATATCTCAAAAACTACTGGTTCGATCTCCTTCAAACCAATTTTCGTTGCAAGTTTTTGTTGAGATCTACATCATATATTTTTTTCAAAATTTTCACTTTCTTAGTTCAAAAGTTAGATGGGGGGGGACGCCCATTTTACCACTTTGGAAGCGTCTATATCTCAAACCTTACACTTTTGGAAAAAATGGTTTTAGAAACCTCAACATCATTTTAAAAGACCTATCCATAGACACCCCACACGCATAGGTTTGAGTAAAAAAAAATTTTTAGGTTTTAGTTTCATGTATGGGAGCCCCCCCTTAAATATTATTTTTTCTTACTTTTTGTATCTGAATCGGAAAGCGGTGAACAAAATACACCTACCTGCCAAGTTTCAGCTATGTGATGCTTAAAGTTTCAGAATAAAGTGGCTGTGACATACGGACGGACAGACAGACAGACAGACAGACAGACTTGACGAAACTATAAGGGTTCCGTTTTTTGCCATTCGGCTACGGAACCCTAAAAAGAGACTGCTTCTGCTGGTTTCCCTAGAATAAACTTCTCCTTATTTATTTCGATTCCACTGACTTGAGAGCAGTACCTAATTTTAGGAAGAGTTTCCTTCGTAACTTCCAAATTTCTATAATGTTTTAGTTCATGAGACCAGCTTGAGCTTGAGCCAAATTGTGCGACGCATCTTGAAGACAAACCTAGCGTCGCAGTTGAAAAAACGTACACGTCGCGTCGTCAAGTCCATTTTAAACTTGAATTCATTTAAGGCAGTGTCATTTTTAATGTTTTGTAAAATGTCACGTTGGTATCACATTTGACCCGCCGCGCGCGGATTATTTTTACCACAATTAAATTTGTCGAATATATCTTTTGTATCTTTGTTGTCGGACATCGATGTGTATCAATTTCATTAAGAGTCCAGATTATTATCGTCGGATGGCGGATATAATAAATTGAATTGCAAAGTAATGACATTATGCATTGTACAAATTAAGTGTTAACCGCAGGCAGAATGACATTTTAATTTCAAACTATCGGCCGGTGTGAAAAAAGTGATTTTCGTTGAGAACTTGGTGGTTAAACGATTAATGGTAGTGTGAGTGCGGGTGTCGGGCGCGGCTCTTGTAAAGGCATTCTGTCGCCTTCTGAACTCCTGGTACTATTTGGCATTGACTTAGGGGAGACGTCGGACGATTTGTCGGCCAATTATTGAAACGCTTTTGAAAGGCGGTGGTGGGCAATTAAATCGTAAATTGCACTGATTGAAAGTTTTTTTGCACTTGCCGCCTGGTATACTTGTGGTGCACCGAAAGAATATTGAGTTAAGGCTCTATTTAATAGTAAAATACAACGATTATAAAGCCAAGAATACATTTAAGAAGAACAAAGGTTGACGTTACCCCAAAGCACGTCTAGACAATGTGAGATGTATGTACTTCGATGAGTCAAGATTCAGAGTAAAGATAATGTAATGATTTTAAATATATTTTTTTTTTGCCAATTGGGCCTGATCGTGATCGATAGTATAAATAAAATTTCAGGTAAATGTAGCTTTCACAATTATTAGTTAAAATAGATCATAACGATCTCCAACCATGTAACATAAGATACTTATACCTAGGAACCAATATGGCATATCGTCGGACATATCGTGCCTGCTATTTCAGATGTCTAAATATACTGCCATTACCTTGTCTGTCCAAACTCGAAATAGAAAAATTTGACAAAACAAATTATTACTTATTTCTACAGCTGAATCAAACTACAGACAGAAATCTCAGAAACCGAAACCGACTTATTCTCGATACAGTACCTAAAACAAAGCGTTTCTTAAACAATTGTTCTGCTATGCGCTCGGCTATTTATAATAAAAATTCAGAACATATTAAACAACTGCCAACCCCAAAGTTTAACAAAACATTGCGTATATGGCTTTTGGAGAATACCTTTAGGTGACTTACCGGTAGAAGACTTTCTAGAAATCAAAATAAAAACTCGTTTAGCAATAATAATCGATATTAAATATATTAATCTGACATTAAGTATTTATTTTTATTGTTGTATAAAAGAACTTATTAATAATGTATTCAATAATTTACTTAATAATGTATTTAATGTGTAAAAATGTGATAGTAATGGTAAAATGTCGTTACCATAGTTAAATATTTACGATTGTATGTGTTTTGAAGAAAAAATACCATAAACGAATGTCAGAATGTATATTTTTCTAACCATTGGTTAAGGTATTTTTCTTCAAAACACATACAATCGTAAATATTCGTCCACCGGTAACAGCATTTTACCAATACTATCGATAGAGAAGTAAACCTTACGCCCGAATAGCGTAAGACACACGGTTAACTTGCTGTATTGTTAAGTTTATAAATACAATTCACTATAAAATTTAAAATTAAATTCAAAATGAACCCTTTAAACGAATGTTTCGCAATATATTTATGCTATATATAAAAAAAGAGGTAAAAAAAAAGTATAAAAAGGTTGCTATGAGACAACCTGTTAACAAAATGCTAACATAGTTCTTTGGTGAATTAAATAATGTCACGAGTCGATTTAAAACTGGGAACAGCTATTCAGATGAGAAGTCATGGCCATCGCTCTGCAGGGAAACTTTTTTACACGTGTACAATATTATACAACGCGCGTTAGTTTTCAAAATAAAACTAACTGAAACAGCGGTTTTTTTATCTCAGGTTTCATGATGTAGTCACCAAAAATGATTTTAAATACACAATAAAAAATGTTGCGACAGCGACTTAGTTACTGTTATAATTTTAACAGTTTGTATTTTTTTAGTTGCACGTGTTTTTATCATTGACACTTAAGACTAAATCCGTTCAAAAGTAAATATTGGGGTTTAAATGTGTAACTTTCGTTACTATTCATTGTCAATGTCAAATATTAAAAAGTCAATGAGTGTGAGATATGTCAGAAAACCGCGCTGCGCCCTATTGATGGCATTTAATGATAAAGACGTGTGTTGTTGCCGAATGCTTTTATTGCACTGATTTTTTACATGCCTAACAACAACAAATCAGGTCACAGCGTAGCTGGTCAGAGTGCATAGTAAACATAAAATGAATATAACTAAAATTTTATTTACATCCTCTAACACTAAACTTGCTGGAACATTCTCCTTGGATCACCGCGTACGTTATGCACCCTTTTCCTAATTTCTATGTTTTTTTTTTAGTCTTCACTCCTAGGATTGAAAATTGACATTAGAGTGGTCCTCCGCCATTTTGTCAGCCATAAATTTTCCATGCATCTTAAGATTTTCATTTCTTATTTCGGCAAAGTTTTTCAATCAGTGAAACTCTTCTTCCAATGTACAGAAAAATAATTATTAGATTTAATGCATCCATTAATGAATTTATCTTCTGTATTTAAATAAACTATTCAAATAAAAAATATACTATTAATAACTCTATTATTATTGAAAACAATACAGTTTCTATTTATTGTGCTGCTTTTTGTGTAAACAAAATTTGATGTTTTTAGTATTTTGCTTCAGGTAATAGAAAATTTCACTCTGTATTATACGTTGATAAACCTCTGAACTTGTATGGAAATAAAAATATTTTTTTCTTATGAAACTGTTTAAAAAGTTTTGCGTGTCAGTTACAGACGGATCAGTTTCGGTAATTAGTTCAAAGATTAACTCACGGTTTTTTAGTTAGTATATTTATCATGTGTAGGCATTTTTAAATAAAAATTCAAGGTGTGCATTGCTGACTGTAACAATTTTCTTCATCGGAATTGGAAACTATTGAAGATAGGTGTAAATTATAGTCTTAGTAAAATGTAGTAACAACATCTAAATAAGGTGTGGCTGCCTTCAGTTACAACGTAGTAACATGCTAAAAAGTGTAGGGCGGCTTGGATCGATTTAATCATCCATTCTCCGAACCGATTTGTAACGGTTAGTATGTATGACATGTTTGATTGGTACCGGTTGGGTGCTTTCAACAGCAAATATCTGTATTCAAGTAACCTGTGAGTAATTTTTACTCAAGATTATGCTATAATGAATTCAGGTATGTTTAATTTATACTGGAAATAACATGGGTATTGACTGCTGTTTTTTTAGTAGCCGTTTTATTCGATGTCATGTTTTTATGCCAGTAACAATTTTGATGGGAAGAAAGAACATATTCATTCAAAAATGAAATTTCGGCATATCAGTAACAGGAAAATCATGGTTTTACAATATTTTTAACACTCACAGTGTCATATTTTATTCTTAAAAGATGAAATATGAAACCAAAAATTGCGCACGGGCGGGATTCGAACCAGCGATCGCGATTTCGCGCGGTCGGACCGACGGCACGGTAGCTCAATTGGAAGAGCAGTTGGCCCGGATTGCCAGAAAGATGCTGGTTCGAATCCCGCCCGTGCGCAATTTTTGGTTTCATATTTCATCTTTTAGGAAAATCATATCAATAAATGCAGTAAGATATCCAATATTGTATAATTTTATTGTAAAAAGTTATCACATTTTGAATCTCATCCAAGATTTTCTACATTACAATGTTTATGTTGGTTTTTACTACGAGTTTTTGTTTAGTATAAATTTTCTAAAAAATAATGATAGATTGTAATTTTATTTATATTTGAAAAGCTTTTTATCATTTCTTTTTCTAAATGATTCATTGCAGTTTCTAGCATATTTACTCGGGTACAATGACTTACACTTTTTTATTGTTATTAGGTTCTTAAAAGACACCTGTTAATGTGATGATGACTAACCATTTTAATTACAGTTACTTTCAGTTATGATGGCTAGGTGTAATAAAAATATCTAAGTACAATAAAGACGGCTATATTCTTTCAAAGTTTTGAACCGTGTCTTACCACCGTGAAGAGTCATAATTTCAGAAACGGTAGTAAAGACACGATTTTTTTAATGAACTTCTATGCCTATTGATTGGTTCGGTTCTGAATATTCTTATCAATGGTTTCAATTAAAACTAATTTAATGGCGTTCTGAATTTACTCTTTCATTTCTTTATAACGTTACCTAACCGTAGGAAATTATAATTTAAAATCGTGTTTTTACGAAATGAGTTCCACTGTGGAACTAGTACTAGTAGTTTGGAATCAATTTTTAAGTTTATATACTTTTTCCTAAAGGCAAATGAAATCCATTTTGATCACTTAGTGGGATTTTATATTTTATTTCTATATCCACATTTTAAGGAAATAGAAATAAAATATTTAAAAAACAAAGAAATATCAAAAAAGATCAACAAGTAGGACCTATCTTACGAGGCCATACAACTGGATAACAATATTTATTTATTTGAAACGAACAAAACTTTAAGGTCATATACATATCAGCGATGAATATTTATTTGAAATGAAACAATTTCATTGGGAATCGCTGGTAAACGTGGAAAATTTGGTGCTTATTTGCTTTGTGAAATTATAATTTTACAACATATTAAAAGCTAGTAAAAGTTAAAATCTATTCGATTTGTAGGACAGAGTAACTCTGTCCTACTTGTTGATAAGTTTAAAATCGTGTCTCCGGGAAAGATGGGATTAGAACCTAAAAACCTAAGTCATTAGTATTTGACAACGTATTCACATAATATTCATAAAAATACCCGTTAATATTAAATAAAGTATTTTCTTTTCAACAATTTACCTGAATATTTTTCATGTAATGTAAGCTTTTTGCTGATAGATCCAACAACTTTAACGATAGATAATGTGCAGGTACTATTGATTATCCAACGATTTAACTAACTATTATAAATCTTATTCAACTAGAACATTGTAATTTTTGAAAAAGGGAAAACATAATATGTTTCATTTAGATAAAATTATTTCAAAGATTTGCAAAAACATTCGGGCCGTGCAAACTTTAATTGCAAAACCACGGCACCCTTTTAATAATCACAGAGCGTTTACAAATTGAAAGAGAGAGTTGGGACACCAAAACCCGCTTTCCCACATTCCAGCAATAAAAGGGAAAACCGTATCAACTTTGCGCGCGAGGCGGAAGAGGATGAGGATAGGGAAATGCAGTGGGTGCGAGAGGGTGGTGGTTAGAAGTGTAAGGGCTTACCTTCTGATAGCTTCTGGCAGCCTGGTAGTAGGTTACAGGGCGCGTAACGCGCGGCGATCGGCGGCGGTCGCGGGCGAGCTCTATCGTCGGCACGGCAGCCACGACTGCATTCGCATCCACTCCGATGGGGGTGGTGCAATTTGTGCAAGCGAGACTGCAGCGCCCGCCCATTCGCCTCGTGCCTCACTTTCCCGCCCTACTGTTCTTCTTAACTTTTTTTTACAAACTTAATTAAATTTTCATCAAAATCGCACCTTTATTCAACCCGATCAACTTGTTGTTCAAGCACCAATTTTAAGAGAGCGCTTTCAGGCTCGTTACGGTTTTATTACGTAAAACTGTAAATTACAAGTGTAAGATGTTACTCTCGCGAAGGGTGAAGAAAGTGTTCTCTCAATTTGAGCGTGACTTGTTATGACTAGACGTTATCAGAATTTGTATAAAACTTACAAGATTGGCGGGGAGAGCCCGCCCACGGCGCACGGCGCGTCGCCACGGTGACCGCCCGGCCTTGCTTACACGCACTCGCACACACCACACGTGTATACCCTCTGTAATTTTTCGCAAATTCACACACTAATACACTATAATCGAAACGACCTCGGAGAAGTAACTGTCTGTAATAATACCAAATTGAATCGAACTCACGGCCCTTTATTAGAAAATGCCCTGAAGGTAATACCGTTACGTAATTTGTCTCTAATTATAAAATGCCCATTGATTTTTATGTGGTCTTTCATTATAAATGTGCATAGCTTCAGTGCACATTCATTCAACTTAAATGGAAACCACTTTAGCCAGTGATCAAAGTATGAAATTAATTTTGAAAGGTATATAGTATATCATCATCATTACCTACATGTTCTGCAAACTGAAGTCACTTTTAGAAAAACACATAAACATATTTTAAGTTTGTTGCCTTCATTTTAAGGCGGAAAGAAAATTACCCCCTATCTTCTTTAAAATGAATAAAAAATATAAGTTGTGGTCGGCTTCAGAGTTTCACTGAAGCATCAAGTAACTTACTCGATACATGCAGAAAAATGTGTAAAGTACTCGTATCAAGAGGAAAGTTTCAATGTAGATACGCGTCGAGTATTCCTTTTGATTCCAGTTAGCATGTAAGCTACTTTCCAACTTTGAGTCATGCTAATAATAACATAAGGCGTCGAGAAACAAAACTTTTTACTTATAAAAACCTGGGGCCTTTAGTTTTAGGATTTTATGGTGAGGTTTGTAGTCAGTGAGAGAAAAGTTCTGGATGTTCATTATCAATATTGTCATATAACCAGATAGTAGATTTAGCTAAGGGTATCAAACTCTTTCGTTATCAAACGAAGCTATAAATAAATTGGTAAATAATATTATTAAAAAATAGTTAGTTATACCAAAAGCTTGTTTCAAATAAAGCCATAAATTTTTTCGTCTTGAAATATTACTTTTATTGATCTTATTTTTTTACACTACATTTGAATTTCTAAATTGAAAGGGTGATGTGTGTGCTACTTTTGTATCGGAAACATAACAATACAAATTGTCACTAAGGTCATGAAGTAATTTCGAGACATGTCTCACCAAGGTAATATCTAATATAAGTTATAACAAGATTAGATTAATACAACCCTTAGTATCAGAGATAAATCTGTCTCAATAATGGCGGTTTATGTATGAAAAACAAGTAGTTACGACGTAAGCGAGCGGTTTCCATAAGTCGAGGCGACGGTGCGTGAACCGTCCTGTCATGATAACACTATTAAAACACGCGGCTTTTATTGTATATTTCAATTCCTTATTAATTCAGTGTTTTTGAATAAGCAACTTATATCATGAAATTGACAAAAACTTACTTAATGGTTACGGGTACTTACATACTTTCACTCAAGCAACAAGCCTAGAATAATAATACCTCATGGACTTCTTATATCGCAGAAAATAACTTCAAACGAATTTATCAAAAATAGGTACACTTTTATTATATTTTTTAATGGTTTTAGTAAATGCAAGCCATAACTAGTATCCTAGATAGAGCGTCACTATGTAAACCAAATATTCATGCATTTCTTGCGGCTGATGTTAAAAAAGCTCTTTTAACTTAAGAGAACTTTTTGTGCAAATCACATAAATTAAAGTTAAAGGTAATAAACCATTTTTTAATTACAGTTTAACAACTTGATTTCGAAAATGGAAAGTAAAAACAAATAAACAAACATATTTATAACTTTACTATAGGAATTTTCAAAGGACGGTGTGCATTGACAGCGAATGCTGATAATTTCTATTTGAATTTCAGTCAACCTACGCTGAAACTTGTTGGTAACTTGTGATATTATTACAGAACGCTCGTTCTAAAGCAAATCAAGTGTAAAATCACATGTATTTTGTTAGATACATAATTTGATTCAAACAGTTATAATTTATTACCTTTGTTCGAGTAGGTTTGATTAGTTAGGCGATTTAAAGAAGTCATTTAGACCAATATAACTCCGTCTCCGTCTAGCCGCACTTGCCAGGATCTGGAGTCAAGAGCAAACCCATTCTAATTAACTAACTAACTATCTTTTACGATTAGCTTATGTTGTCTTTTACAACAAGTTTTATCAAAGAGATCTGTAATCTTTTGACACTTCAATTTGTTCTAAGTCTTTAGGGTCGTTTTACAAAAAAAAAATATAAATCGTAAAATATAACAAAGAATGGGTACCTAAAGAATTATAATTTCGTTCCACATTGATATCTCCACGACGCACCTATTCGTAGGTGTTCGTCCGTCTATAAATCGGATAGTCCAAATTTTGCTTTGACTGGCAATTTCTCGTCAACGGTGATTTGATGTCATTGATTTCTGTTTCGCACTACAATAACAAACATCCTTCTATTCAAAAGGCAGCAGGGTTGACACAATAAACTAAGTAGAAACATCATATAATACGTACTTGAATATATAACTATTCTTTTACAATAATCGTAGTGTACCTACCTCCTCATGTCATGACGGCCAAAGGAAGGATAAAAGACCAAACGGATCTTAATTATAAAAAAGAAAATGTAGTTAGTTAGATTTGGTATAATTTTGTAAAGTCTAAAACACGATTTTCTATTACATTACATACAAACAACTAGACTACCTAAATTTTACCATTTACTTGATAAAGATGTTATCATGTATCATGAATTGTATGTATCTACATCAGATTTCTTCTGGCTCTAGGTCTGTACAGCCGGCTTTTGTGTGACACTTGGTACAGTTTCTCGTAATTCTCATAGTGTTCGGTCTTATCAAGTATGGTAAGTAATTATTTCTCAACTCATAATCGTTCCCGTGAAGGAAAACCTAAAGTAAAGTTTCCACACCTGAGGCAGCCCTAAAACCCGCTATTGGGTGACGCCCCGTCCAGTTCCCACAAAGATTCTGGATGTGCTGCCCGTAGCAAGGCTGGCAATTACCGTTCGAAATTAGGCGCCGATCGACGCTCGCGGCGGCGTTGATACAAGGGCGCGTTCATGTTGGTGCGCTTGTCCGCGACATGTTAAGGCCCATTTTTTTCAAAGTTACAATACCAGCAGTTGATAATTTACTATTGTGTGTGTTTTAAAGAAAAACTACCTTAACAAAATGTCAGTATGGCTATTTTAATGACCATTGGTTAATTCTATCTTCAAAACACACACAATCGTAAATATTCAACCGCTGCAGCACTGGTAACGTAACTTTACCATTACTACGGATCAAAAAACTGACTCCAAGTCATCGGCTACTATGTCTTGAGCGGTCATGACTGTGTTTTCACAAATAGCAGGCAGACACTATTTGTATTTTATCACTATAAAAACTTAATTTTATAAATTGCATTTGTAAAAAACAACTGCCAGACAAGGAATCGAACTCTTGTGTTTAACGTATTCCGAGCGCTTGCCTATACCACTCGTCCACCGACACATTGGCAAGCGTGTTGATTTTTTCAACCGTTTTTTAAATATTTCTTGTCTGACACCGTTAGTTTTTACAAGTAATACTGGCGGTTTGTATGTACATGACTATGTTTTAAGTAAATAAATGCATCTTATCTTAAAGTAAAGAAAAGTAAAGTTATCCTGTAAGCATCCCACTGCTAGGCAAAGGCCTTACCTCAAATGTAGTATGTATGAGCCATACTCCACTACGCGGGCTCAGTGCGGATTGGCGGAAGGGTGTTTGCAAGGCAAGCGACCAACCTTGCTGTCAGATTTTTATCAAGCCGCTCATATAGCCTCTCTGACTAGGCACAACGACCAATCGATATAAGCCGGGACCAACGGCTTAACGTGCCCTCCAAAGCACGCAAATGCTCGTGATATACGTCGCTTATATGGTAGGAATGGTCACCCATCCAAACACCGACCGCGCCGTCCGGTTCTTAACTTCGGTATTACTACCAAAGCGCTGCCACCACTGCGCTACGAGCACCTCATCTTATCTTGTCTTATTAACTATTTACACAATTTGATATACACTTTATAATTATTTATATAGACAAAATAATTGATTGTTAACTGATTGAGGCTACTTATATCAATCGGTCAGTTATAGATAACAAAAACAAAATAACCATATATGATTCCATGCTAACTTTTGTACAATACTTATATTGTTGGTCATCATCATCATCATCATTATCAGCCAAAGGACGTCCACTGCTGAACATAGGCCTCCCCCATGGCTTTCCACAACGACCGGTTGTGAGCGGTCTGCATATATTGTTGTTGATATTGTTGGTTCATGAAATAATATTTTTCATAATAAATTGCCAGTATGCATATCGCCTAACTTGCGGGCAGGTCAGTGTTATGAGCGAATTGTGATCAAATCGGTTCATTATTCTGCGTTCCATGACAAAGCAGCTTAAAGGTAACACGGTAAATTACTAGTTTCAATCAGTATTTTAAAACACAAAGCAAATTGTGCTCTATGAAACTGACCAGTTTACAAAAAAGTTAGTTTTGATATGGAAATTGTGTGACCTAATTTATTCTTTACTGAAATAATCATATTTGTATTATTATCAAATAAGTGTCATTTGGTAAATTACAAAAACATTCTTCCTGAATTAATTCCTGGCACAATATTTAAACGGAAAGAATAAAATATGGAAAAGCGGTATGACAAAGAGATAAAGCCTATTTTGGCAAAATATATCTTTTGAATCATATGTTTAACAAGTTTGCAATAGAAAAACAACAGAGTTATCTTACATTTGAACTTTTGTTTCTTCATAGTAGGTACCAACTCAACTTGTAGTTTGTTGTAAAAAGCGGGTGTTTAATTAGAAAGTGACAATCCTATGATCTGTCGACGCCGCCGCGTCCTACGTGTGAATTAGAACAACCCACAAACGTGGATTACATCGTTAAGTCTAATTAGAAGAGTTCGCTTTGCCTTTAAGCTTTGCTGTTTTGATTTATGCCTACGAGAGTATTTACCGAAGTATGTGGCATTTGCCCAATGTTTAAATAAAGCGATATCTTACTTTTCCTTTCATGTAAATTATCCTTACTTACCGTTCGTATTGCTTAGCGTTGTTTTCATATTTCTTTCCATTATGATATCAACTAATGAATGTAGGTAAAGTATCGTATTCATATAAGTAAGTATTTGGAGATGACAAATCAAGCCTGAAATGAAATTAACCAGATATATTTTTTTATTTATTTTGTGCCCCCCGTCTCTAAATAGGAAAAGGAAAACCGCTTTTGTTATGCTACTGATGCGAAGTACTACTAACAAACTCTGCTACGGATTCAAATTCAAAGCGCACTTCGTAGCGATTGCTACGGACGCGACTCTCGTAGCGCGTGCGATGATATCGACGAGCTACGTTTCGTGGATAATGACTACCGAGCTCCTACTGTATAAGAAACATCTTATCTTATTCTCTTCTTATTTATTTAAACTTTATTGCACTGTGAATTGTACAATTGGCGGACTTAATGCCTTAGGGCATTCTCTGCCAGTCAACCGCTTGGGAAGGCAGAAAATTGAATCAGTAGAGGAACGTTTGCAATAACTGAGCAGGTAATATAAAATAAATCATAAAATTAATTATGTCGACATATACATACATACTAATATTACACAATTAATTAATTATATATATATATATATATATATATATATATATATATATTTAAATATAGGCACAATAAACATACATATAATACACAAAATTTACTTACAAATAACGAAATTGAAGATATTGACGACATCTAGGTGAGAGAAAACAAAAAAATTGAACGAAAAGGTTAGTTCTGAAGAGAGCCAAGGTGAAGATAGAGGGCACGGAGTGACATTTAAAAGAAAATTTGTTGTCTTCTCGGTTAAAATATGAAAAATGATTAGCCAGACAGTTGCAGGTTCAAGGTCCGCCCGTGCGCAATTTTTGGTTTCTTATTTCATCTTTTAAGTATACAAATATGACACTGTGAGTATTTAAAATCATTCTAAACCATCTTCTCGGTTACTTCTGACTGTCTAAAGGTTAACCTTTACCTTCTTATTAAAAAAAATGTTACCAGGTTTAAACCAAGACTAAAATTACCCGACCACTTAAAAAGTACTAATAATTCCATCATTGAGTGTCATTATCTATTCTGCGAAAAGATGACCTTTGCCTAACATGGTAGGGCCTTCGTCGCGGGCGTCGTCCGCGTTGTAATCCAACCCAGGCCTAACTACCATGACATCTAGAAAACGAGCCGATTGTATGTGCTCATTACGTAACACGGGGATAGGATAGGTTCAATTACACGGAATAATTTTAGGCCTAATCTTCTATTTAAGCTATCACTTGACTAATTCCTCAAGTTCACGTTTTGTGTTGTTGGTTTCATATTTAACATTATTTTTAATATTTTCAAATTCAAAATTCTAATTCATTTATTTCGGACAACCAAAATCCATGGGTTAGTAATACTTTACTACGTCTCTTTGGTGTCTAGTCGTAGTAAAGATTATTCGTAGTACTAAAGATGAGCCGTTGACGTAGGCATTGTAGCAATAAAGTATTATCGTAGCAAAGCAACAGCTATACAGTCGTAGCTCCGACGGCTACGGGAAACCGATGTACTCTGTGATAATGCAAAAAAGTTTAGAATTTGAATGAAGAGACAAAATATCATTTCATAGCCATTTCTCAATCTAAAAGTAAAAGTGACTAGTTGGTAGCCAAGTTTTTTTTACCTAGTCATAAGTATTTAAGCTAAGTTTCTACCTCGTTTCAGTTTTCGTGCCTGTAAACGTCAAGCCGTGTTGCAGTGGTTAGATACAGTGGTTAGCGCAATTTGTGCTGATTGTAATCCGGCGCGATTCGGCTAAACTACCGTTACATTCATAATTCGGGGTCGTTTAATATGCGGTTAACAGCTCACTTTAACTAGATTAACTAAATATTTTAAGCTTTAATTTTAAAGACGTTATGTAGAGCGAGAGAGAAGATGTTGGTAGATGAAAACATAATTAAAATTGCATTTCAATGTCTTTTGTTTTTGATTATTGCTGTAAGTAAGATACTCTCACGTAAGATTTACGCTCACACTCTTATTTTTCGTGATATTTCATTTTCCTCTTGTATTTTTTTTATTGTAAACGGCTTACAAAAATAATATCACAAAATCAAAATGGTTGATAGCGAAATGAGATTTTCAGTTTTCAATTAGCGATCACAACTTCCCAACGCCACCAACATTTCTTCGAAATCAACTCGGCCTGTAAACTTCATAGATCCCTTTGTCAAACCAATCTAGACTCTATTGCTAACAGAATAAGACGGCAAATGTACCTTGTAACGCCTGACACAGTGTAATTGCTATGAAAGTACTAATGTACTAAACTCGTGACCAAATTCGCCTAAACTAGTACGATAAAGTTTTCAGCAGCGTAAATGTCAGTAGCATTGATGTTTGAAATCCAAACGTTTCCCGAGTGCGGTAACTAATGCTTTATTTTATACTACGGGCTGTTATATACATATATTATAATTGTTTCATTTTTGAACAAAATAACTGATACCCTGACATTGTATTTTAACGTTTAAGGGCCAGTTTCATGATCGATAGTTAACGAATGGTTAAAAGTATTTATTATTGGTTGAATAATTACGCTTGTGAGCGCTTTAAACAAATAATACCTTTTATAATCGTCATTAAAATTCATTCTGTCAATGAATTAATGCATCTTTCCATCAAAACACCCATCGTCGTGTTTATTAAACCGCTGGTAACGACTTAAAACCATTAGTTAAGTTAACTATCAGTCACGAATCCCACTCTAAGTTTTGATAATATTTGTTAATCAAAAGTAACACGTCAATCCTAATTTGTTTAAATATATTGCGAATTTGATGTTAATGCCCTACAAATATTCGTATTTGAGTAACAAAATCATCCCTTATCCTATTTATTTCGTTAAACGCTGTATAAAATAAGACTACTGTACCGATGTCTAGGCTGTAACGGAAACAATAAATTGAATTACAGGTGTTCTAATTGACCTTCGGCTACACTTAAATGGGCTATTTATTACGTTAAAGTTCTAATTATCGATGTAAAAGCGAGAAAGCATTAGAGTGGAAGATTGCAGCAGTATTTTGCCCTTTGAAGTGATTGACACAAGTTTTATTTTCTTTACAATTCTCAGAGAAGAAGTCAATATTTTATGCAGGAAATATTATGTAACTTACATAGTGACCTCATATTTGAGACTGATATTTTATAGAGTTTGGTCTTTCGATGGTCACAAGATTTTTCTAGTAACAAGGGATACATTTTAATACTCTTTGCAAATTCTTTCACAGGCGGAAGTCTGACCAACCACACTTTTTACGAGATTTTAAACTGGTAAAAGATGACCTATTTACCAACTACACTTTTTACGAGATTTTGAACTGTCTAACATAAGACTCGTTTATTAAATACTGGCTAATTTGGGGACTATGGAACAATTGAGCTCATGAGATACCTACGTGTAAGCTTAAGGTAAAGTAAAAACCGTGAAGGCTTTTAAAAGGGTAAACCTGGACGATGATAACGAATGTCCTCGAAGCATGTGTAAAGCATTTCTTCTGCAAAAAGGGAATCTCAGTATGTAAAAAACAGAAACGGCAATATAAAAACTGAATCGTTCATAGTAACTACATGTTACCGATGTCAATTACCGTACGTGTACCTTACTTATTCAGATCAAACAAGATTAGCGGGAGTGCACAAACTGCCAGCTGAAGGCATTACTGTAATCATAGCCGAGAAGCCCACACGCTATATTAATGAGCATGAAAGTTTTCCCCGATTCCGACAAATTATATATGTTTCGGCTAATTCGGTTGAGCGGGTGTCTGGCGAACAAAGGCGGCTCTACATCGGATTCTAATTAGGCTTTATTAGATTTGACCGACATTTAAAACACTGTGGTTCAAATTGGACCGGTAAATTGAATTGTTTACTACCGAGAGAGGTTGCAAACGAACTCTGAACATGTATAGAGTTTTTAGTTCAGTTTGGATTTTGATTAGATTTAATTGAATGGTTAAAGTGTAAGAAATGCCATGTTTTCTTTATAATTATTCTTCTTTAACTGTTGTTTCAACAAGATTGGGAAGTACTGACCACATGCAAAAGGTAGATAGGTCGGCCTTTTGTTGAACTTGAACTTTTGTAAACAGGAAAATACGAAAGACTAGCGAGCTTTGAAGCTTTAACAGTAGTATGAATCAATGTAGAAAGCTTTTTACTGGTCACGGTTAAAGTATACTTATTGAAAATTGGCCATATCAATGCATTGACACGTGACAGCGTGGACCGACATTAAAACGTATTTCTGATACAAAATAGATGAAAAGAGATAAGAGGTAAATGTAGCCTTCGGATTCATTAAATTGCCATTATCATTACATCAAATAATAGAACTCCCGTTACATTAGTTGCTATCGACAGGGAAAAAAGCTATATTATAAGCACGGTCCAGCAGGGCGATTCAGAACGTTGGATAAGCCGTTCGGCTTGGGTTTCGGCTAGATTTTCTATTCATTTTTAAATTAATGTCGTAGTTTCAAAGGGTGTTGATATGTCAGATCAGTAACAAATATAATAAAATATTGCATCGGATAACTCCACGTTATTCTGATTTTATTAATAAGTAAAAGTTATCGAATCGTAACCCAATCCGTAACCGAAAGGTTTTAAATCCGGGCGGGTCAAACATACAGGAAAATTTAACCATTATTAACTTCTGCAATAGTTGCAATTAGTGAGGTATCGCCGTGGGTATCACCGACGCGTTGACGCAATTAAGCGTGTTTACAGAGGCTCGCTTACACGGCAACTGATATGCACTTTTAATTGCACGTATCATTCCTTTGAATTAGACCCCGTTGAGAAGGTATTCATTTACATTTGGCTCTTCTCGGAAATCATTCGAATGTAAATTCTTCTTATTCACTAGCACATTGTGATTTAGGATTTAAATATAAAAGTATAGTAAGGATCTGAACATGTTTGGATAAATATTTTTGGAATATCATCACATAATTAGACTATACCAACAATACTTTAAAGGTAGATTCCATTTATGGGGGACCTTATTAAAAGCTTACTATCACATTGCCAATGAAAATTGTAAGGACGAAAATTCAAAATAGCTTGTAAATTCACATATCTCCCTAAAGTACGTTTAAATGACCAAACGTAATAATTAGATATGAAGTGGGCTTGATTTATGTTTTCCTTTCTAAATAAAATGGCACACAATTTACTACGTTTAAGAAAATTATAATTGAAGGTCAGAATATAAAATGTAGGTGTGAACTAACTCTAATTACACCGGTCGGAGGCGGCACTGCCTAATTGCGTCTCGTGCGTTTGTGATAAACGCAGCTAACGCAATTAACGTTACAGGCTCATTACAGACTGCAGGTTGCAGGCCAGGGCAGTGTGACGTCATAAACTTTTAATTGCACGTGTCATGCCGGTGAATACTGGGAACCAAACGAAGCGGGTATTTGTAACGAACGACGCGTCTAGTAACACTTTTTATAAATACATCTTAAGCGAAACGAAATAATAAATATACGTTTGCAATGATGGAGGCTAGGCGAATTTTAACAATAGGTAAAGTCGAATTATACTAACTTATGAATAGATAAGGCCGTAGCTAAGTGCTACGTATTTGCTACAGCAATTTCGTAGTCGTAGCTGTGTATAATGCTACGAGATAAATCGTAGCGTAAATGTGAAACCGTTTATTAACCTCAGACTCATATTTTAAGAAATTGCCGGTATATCACGTTACATATAAGTGATAAAAAGAAAATAACTCACTTTAGTATAAATTCCAAGTACTTACACACAATTTTCGAAAGCTACCGAAATACAAAACTCACGACTTTGTTTACGGAATATTTTGTTTATTAGATATTGTTCATAGTGGAATGAATGGTTCTTTGTTTCCATTCTGATTTCACGTTTAAGTTTTAATCAGCTTATGCGCTTAAAAACGGTGTTTCCTGAAAGTTCAAAAAGTTCCCCATGAAATATCTGTAGTGTACGAACGCGTTAAAACGAGAGCTGTCTGTTTCGGGAAATAAACAGTTTAGAGCCATTTATGAAGTATCTATAAACGTGGAAATTAGACCGTATCTAGATGGCACATATCTGTTTTACAGTACCTTAAAACAAAGAGCGTTTAAGACGGAACGAGATCGTCGGGGCTGTTAGTGGAAAGAACGCATAAGGTTTACGTTCGGGTCAAATTTTGCCTCGTCAGAAATAATTAAAAGTCTTTACGATGGGCTAAAACGACGCTGTAAAGCGGCAGGAAAATTATACCGGAGGCGCAAGCACGTCACTTAATGTCGTAAAGAGCACCAGCCGTGGATCGACGCTGAGTCCGACGCATCGCACTTGGTACACGTTTTGGTAAACGGGCGCATTTTGAATGGAAGATACTTAAACCTAAAACTATTCGTTATACGAGTCTCATTGTGCTGAAAGTAGTTAGGTACAAATATGGAAGTATAAACAACAATATGCTTCGATATTTAAAATCATGTTATGAGGGTACACTATTGTTGGACTACAGTTTAGTCTGTAATTAAGAACAGACACGTTTTTAGATATAAGCAATCAATGATCGGATTTCTCGTTTACAATGTAAGACATATTATTGTAACGAAACGAGACATTTTGTAACTTTCAGGAGCTTTCATAGTTTTTCTGTAAACTTAAGAAGTAAATGACTATTTATTAGCTAGTTTGTAGTAGTTCTGAGTATTTAAGTACTATGGATGTTCTGTGCAAAGTGATCAATTCATTATATTGCTACGATAGAACCTACACGGAAATCTGTTTAAAATATATTGCTCTTTTCGCATGTGATCAATCCTATACATATTTAATTGATGCCAACGCGACACAGCGGGCTGCGAAATATCCCGCTATTAACTTTGTTTGAATGTTTAAAAACGGTCTTTTGCAAAAACCAACTCCGAAATTGATATCAACTCATATCGACGTGGCTACGTAAAAATAAATTGGCCCTCTATGCATATTTACGCGGACTATTAAAACTGAACGGTTCGCATTTGCATACGAGATCAAGATCGATTTATTTTTAAATAGCGATTGCCTCTAGCGTCACCTCCATAAGGCTGCGACAGTTTCGACATAATTTGTAGCCGAACGAACTATTATTTTCCCGCCTCATAAAAATTTAAATGAAGACTGTCATCAACGATTATTTTCTCTTATCTCAAAATACGTCTTACTAATAATTCAATTTAAAATATTCCAGTTACGACTGGGAATCTTGCAAGACGGCAAAGCTCAATTTCATCTTCCATCAATGCAGTTCAATTACGAATCAAAGATTCGGTTTCCATCTTTCCCACCAGCAATAGTTCTTTAATTCCTGTTGTGAAGTTAATGACCTACCATCGTAAATTCGAGAACCCTAAACAAACGACGTTTCTTCATTTGAAAACATGACGCTAGTTTAAAAGCAGTCGTATTCACACTAGAATGCTAGCGTCGTCGAATCCTTTACACGATGCTGTAGGAGGCGATCGTAAAAACTTTTAATTATTTCCTCGAAAATAGTCCAGGAGACCGCAGACATAAACCTGTGTGGATTCTTTCTGGCCTCTCGCGAAGCTCCTAAAAAGCATAAGTGCCTTGTTTTAAAGTGTTGTAAAAGAAGCGTAACCCGCGCACCGTGGTATATGCGCTCTTTAAATATAACCGTATCTTTAGTTGGGCGCCTTCCTTGTCTTTATTTTCATAAGACACCGAAAGACCTGATTTTTCGTGAATATCACAGGCTATATTTTCTGAGTTGTGGAATAACAGAGCTATTAACTAACTTTAAGGTATGAAAAATATATGTTTTTTTTGTCTTCTTTTATTACGTATAATTTGGCTTTAGGTCGTCACGTCAATTTATATTTAGATAATTAATAAATTGACGAGAAGGGACCATGTTAGTAAGGAATAGATGTTGTGCTATTTAATTAGAATTTACGATTCAGTCATCAAGGAGCAATTTTCTCGTCAGCTGTCAAGTGACAAGCCGCAATCATTGCTAGCTAAACGTTTGCGAGACATGTAGTGGTCTCGCAAACTGGGTTCAAAGTAAAAACCAAGCCGGCGTCCGTCTCTGTCACACGCACAGTTACAAACTCAAGTGTAAGCGAGAGGGAAAGTGCACCAAGGACTCGTAATAAGGGCTGTCAACACAAAATCTGATTTTAAGCAGGATACTTTCTTAGATTTGGTGTCCATGGGTCAAAGTACCTAAAATTTAAATTTAAAGAAATGTTAACGTTTGCATAAAAAGAAAGGATTCGATAGTTTTTGGAATTATAGGAACTGTAAATAGCACTAGCTGTTAAAACTGAATTAGTTTAACAATTTAGTGGTATAATATAGCTAAGTATTGTAAACAAGTTTTTATTTGTGAGGGTTCCAAATAATAATGGATAATACATCACTATGTAGTTATATGTGACATAATCAATCAAATCAAGAAAAAAAAAACATTTCACAATAAGACACTGATTTTAGAAAAGGATTAACTTCAAAATTTACTTGACAGTCTCCTACAATTTTAATTAGTAAGTAAAGAATAGCTTTTTCGATCAAGTGACAACCCTACCACTGTGTGACAGTCGTCGCGGCCTGCAATCAACGTAAACGCCGGCGTTGACGCGATAAGTAGCCGCCGATACTAAAATAATTGATACGCGCGAATTGGACTGTCCGCTGAGACTCATTTACGTGATTCATGAATGTAACGCACTCCACTGATTGATGATATACACTTTACTATCGATATTAAACTTTACAAGTTTAAATCAACAGCGAATAGGTTTATGTATAATATGGGTTAAGTATTTGAGGGCGTCCAAATGTGTAATTTTGATTTGATTTTATCATAGCGATTGAAACCACTTTTAAGACGGGATGATTGTTATGGTGAGAATTTCTTTCAGTAGGTACATCACGTTCAGAGTAAAGAGTAGGCCAATACCAAATCTATAGCCGACTGACTATTAAAATCTGTAACAACAACATCATATGGGACGTAATATCAATTGATAGCTATTGTGTGTGTAATTTCGTTACTTGACTATTTACAGAAGAACCAAAGTATTATCTAAATAAGTTTCATACTTCCTAAATATACAGTTAACGTTACTTGTCATACAACACGATGAATTGTAGCATCAAATACAGTCATCATCATCATCATTATCAGCCGAAGGACGTCCACTGCTGAACATAGGCCTCCCCCATGGCTTTCCACAACGACCGGTTGTGAGCGGTCTGCATCCAGTGCGATCCTGCGATCTTCACAAGGTCGTCTGTCCATCTTGTCGGCGGACGTCCTACGCTGCGCCTTTGGTCGAAGGGTCTCCAATCTAGAACTTTTCTGCCCCAACGGCCATCAGTTCTTCGCGCTATGTGCCCTGCCCACTGCCACTTGAGCTTACTGATTCGCAGGGCTATGTCCGTTACCTTAGTTCTTCTACGTATCTCCTCGTTTCTGATTCGATCTCGTAGAGAAACACCGAGCATAGCCCTCTCCATCGCTCGTTGTGTTATTTTGAGCTTCTTTATGAGGCCCATAGTTAGAGACCACGTTTCGGATCCGTATGTCATCACTGGTAACACACACTGGTTGAAGACTTTCGTCTTCAGACACTGAGGTAATTGAGACGAGAAGACGCTCTTACGCAGCTTCCCGAACGCTGCCCAGCCGAGTTGGATTCGTCGATTGACCTCTTTCTCGAAGTTGGACCTACCTAATTGGATTACTTGTCCCAGGTAGACGTACTCGTCAACAACTTCAAGAATTGAGTTCCCAACAGATACCGGAGTGGGTACAACACGGGAGTTCGACATAATTTTCGTCTTTTCCATGTTCATTTTAAGACCCACTTGTTGGGATACTCGGTCAAGGTCTTCGAGCATAATGCCCAGATCATCCAGCGTCTTTGCCACAACGACTATATCATCGGCAAACCGGAGGTGTGTCATGTATTCGCCATTGACGTTGATGCCGAATCCTTCCCATTCCAGGAGCTTGAAGGCGTCTTCCAGTGCCGCTGTAAACAGTTTCGGAGATATAACGACTCCCTGTCTTACACCTCTTCGCAGTGGAATCGCCCTCGTATTCTGTTCCTGTACTCGGACCGACATGGTGGCGTTGTTATACAGACACTTTAACACCTCTATACTATACCTATAGTCTATGTGGCACCGCTGAAGAGACCGAAGCACCGCCCAAGTTTCGATCGAATCAAAGGCCTTCTCATAGTCCACAAACGCTAAGCATAGAGGCATATTATACTCCTCTGACTTCTGTATAATTTGCCTAAGCGTATGGATGTGGTCTATGGTACTATAGCCTTTTCGGAATCCGGCTTGTTCGGGAGGCTGGAAGTCATCAAACCTACGTGCGAGACGATTCGTGATGACCCTTGAGAACAGCTTGTAGACATGGCTCAGGAGTGAGATGGGTCTATAGTTCTT
The DNA here is from genome assembly GCA_963584085.1 of Pyrausta aurata. Lineage (NCBI taxonomy): Eukaryota > Metazoa > Arthropoda > Insecta > Lepidoptera > Crambidae > Pyrausta > Pyrausta aurata. The sequence goes on along the minus strand of OY757258.1, from coordinate 6,106,604 downwards.
CAATAAGGTTTTGTCTCCTTTTTTGAAGAACAACACCACCACACTCCTGTTCCATGCCTCAGGTGTGATGCCCTCTAGCAGCACGGAATTAAAAAGCTTCTGAAGGACTTTGAGTACCGGTGTTCCACCCGCTTTCAGAAGTTCTGCTGTGATTCCGTCCTCGCCAGGTGCTTTGTTGTTTTTAAGCTGTTTCAGGGCCATCCTAATCTCGTAAAGGCTGATGTCCGGGATGTCTTCAGTGTAGTGTCGGGTCAGGGTAGCTCTTGGGTCTCTGGCCGAGCTATCAACGGTTTCGGCAACTGAGGTGTACAACTGCCTATAGAACTTCTCGATCTCCCTCGAAACCTCTGCTTTCGTCGACGCTACACTGCCGTCCTCCGTCTTTAGCTTCGTCAACTGGCTTTGCCCAATAGACATGTCCCTTGCAAACACTTTGGAGCCTTGGTTCCGCTCTATCGTCTCTTTAACGCTGTTCGTGTTAAAGGCACGAATGTCGTGTCGCAAGGACTTCCATATTCGTCTATTGAGCAGCCTGTAGTTTTCAGCATTATCGGAGGTCTGCAGTGCCATAGATCGACGTTCTGCCATGAGGTCGAGAGTGTGGACCGAGAGTTTTTGAGGTCTATTTTTACGGCCAGGCCTAAAAAACTTTGACCCGACCGTTTGGACAGTTTCCACAAACCCATTGTTTATTTCGTCAACTGAAACGCAACTCTCTAGGCAATCAAAGCGGTTTGACAACTCGAGTTGAAAGCTCTCGGGATTTTGGATATGGGCAAGAGTAGGTCGGAGCGTAGACTTCATCAGGCGAGACCTTTCCAATTTGACATTTATATTCAATGTGCCTCGAACCATTCGGTGATCACTACCGGTCTTTATCCTGTTGATCACGGAGACATCACTGAATAACCGTCTCTTGGTGGTCATGATAAAGTCTATCTCATTTCTCGTGGTGCCATCCGGACTCAACCAGGTCCATTTCCTTTGAGGCGGCTTCTGGAAGAAAGAGTTCATCGCAAAGAGTCCCTCCTTCTCCAGAAAGTCGGCCAGCCTATGTCCCCTGGCGTTCCTTTGACCATATCCAAAACGTCCCACTTTAACTCATCTTCGCCACGACTGCCGAGTTTTGCATTGAAGTCCCCCATAACAACAGTAAAATAGGTTTTGGAAGTATGTATGGCTCTACTTACGTCCTCATACATTTCCTCCACCTCTTCATCGGGGTGTTTAGAGGTCGGTGCATATACCTGTATGACCTTCAGCGAATACCTCTCGGTTATTCTGAGTATAAGGTATATCACCCTGCTCGACACACTCTCGATGGTTACGATGTTGTTAACGAGGGACTTGTGGACGAAAAACCCAACACCACCTTTCGACTTTTGGTCACCCTCCCGGTAGAAGAGCAGGTTGCCGGACTTCAGAGTTATCGTGTCCTCGCCCTCTCTACGGACTTCCGATAAACCCACTATGTCCCAGTGTAACCTGCTCAATTCTTCCTCCAGCTCGAGCAGCTTCTCGTCTGTCCTCAGTGTGCACGCGTTATAGGTTACCAGGGCCAGTTGTCGTTGGGGTGGTAGCGCGATCGCCTCCGGGGATTCTTAGCACCCCCTGCCCCGCCGTTACCGTGGCCGCTACCGGAGTCAGGAATAGCGGGGCTGCCGGAGACTGGGGGCCTGGGTTTTTTGTGTCCTACCATTTTTTTTTTTTTTTTTTCAAATACAGTATATTCCATAATTTAATAAAGTCAACCTGCACGGTAATCTCCGCAGCAAACATGTTGAAATTTCCCCGAGCACACTACTTCAAACTACAAACACCGGTCGGATTTCTTTCCTAATAAAGTGCAGTTGAAATTATGAGTATGAAATTGTCGTGCAAAGTTCGCGATAGCTTTTCAGATATTCCTGTTAATGTTGCCGCTTTGTGACGCGTGCTGTTCCGTGCCGAACGCCTTTTCTAACTTAATTCCTGTCTCATGCACAATCTATAAACTTTTGAGTGCTGCGACGCTGAGAATGAGAAATTATCTGTCTGCACGCGTAGGTTTTAGAAAACTACATGGATGTTTGAGAGTTGTGCTAGAAGTTAATTTAGTTGTTGCTTTTATTAAGACTGCATAAGTTCAGGCGTCAGGTTAAAGGAACGGTTTGAATATTGAAAGGTCCTGTACCTACGCTTATAAACTTAACGATGAGTTTTCCGTAGTCATTTGTTTCGAAAACATTAGTTTTCGGATACCAACTATTAGCTCACTATACCAAAGTATCGTATATGTAAATACAAAATTCATCCCTATATACCTTGGTCATGATGCCTTAACCCCTAATCCGTCCCGGGCATTTAAGTATATCATTAACCTCTTTACTCCGTTACTAGGTTAAGGTAAACAAAAAAGGTCGAGATAAACTCTTCAAAGGCGAAAGGTTGTCTCCGTAGGCAGCCTTAGGAATGTGAGAGGTATATTTAAAATACATGGTAATATTGTATTCCATATTCTTAAATTTAAGTCCATTACAATTAAGAGTGCTTTCACATTTAGGCGACTTTAGCTGCGCGGCCAATTTCACACGTAAATGACAGCAGTAAAGTAAGCCCTTCACATTGGAGAATGTGAAGGCGCTCTTAGTTTCATATTTTTATTCATAACTAACAATGGTTAAAATGCACTTACTTACACATTTAATACTGCAGACGTACTTACAACTTCAATTTCGTAAGCTTATCAAAAAATTGTGCCAATCATGAAAATGTGTAGTGCAGGTCAGTATTAGTACTTATCACAATACGTTCCCATTGTACACCGATTGCTTCGCGACTGAAGTGGCTCTATCAGATCCCGGAACACGATACCGTCCCCGTTGTTCCGTTTTTGTCTAAACAGTCTGATAGCAAGTAATGAAATGATGCTTCCGCCGGGGACACTACGCCTGTAACATCTTCGGATTCTTATTAACTCTGTTCGAGAGTTCCTATCAAGATAAGGGAATACAATACACTCATCCTTTAAGGTAATAGTCATTTGTTTCATATCATTTTCTAGGAACGCTGTACATTTTTAACCCCTGACGCAAAAAGATAAGGGTGTTTTTAGAACGTGTCTGTCTGTGGTATCGTAGCTCCTACACGGATGGACTGATTTTCGTTTAGTTTCTTTTGTGTCATAGATAATTTTATCGCTAATGTGTGCTTAGCTGTTTCATGAAAATCTGTTCAGCCGTATTTTTTTGTGACGGTTCTTTTTACATTAATTGTAAAGTTATGTTAGTCTTTCTTTTATATGCATTCTTGTTTTTTTTGCAAAGAATAACATTAGATACTTATAGCTACCAAAATTTTACAGTGAAACAATAATACAAATAATTCTTTGCAATCGAATTTTTAGTCTACCATTGTTTACAACCCTTATCAGTTTAAGCTAAATAGGTACTTACGGTCAAACATATGACCAAAATGTGTGTGATGCAATGTATTGTACGTACTTACGAGTCTTACCTAAAATAATTCAAAACTAGACCAATGTCAAGATAATAGTGGCGTGAACTAAGTTTAGCTCTATTATTTATTTGCAGTAACTGGCGGCCCTTCCGACCACTTACGAAGCGCTCAGTAAGTTTGCGCTCAAGCCAGGAACAAAGCGCTTCACACCTCGGCTACTTAACTTTCACTGTTTTCTTTATATCGGTCCTTAAGCGCCGCTTTGCCGCACTTAGAAAGCTAATTTCGTATTCGTTTTGTTGACGTTGTTTCTTGATTTACACTGAATAGCCAGAATTAAAAAATAAGTCCTATATTTTGAGCTGTATACATGTCCTAAGCTTACTGATTCGTGGGGCAGACCGCTCACAGTCGGTCGTTGTGGAAAGCCGTGGGGGAGGGCTATGTTCAGCAGTGGACGTCCATTGGCATCATCCATTATCAAATGATGATGAAGAAAAGGGCCTGTTTCACTTTCGACAAATAAGCACTACCAACAAGTAATTCGAATATGGAATGTAATTCGTATGATTTATTAGACGGGTCACGCTAACCAGAACTTATTGGGACATTGTGTGTGAAACAGGCTTTTTGTTTTAAATACTAGACTAGTGGGTCTTATAAATTAACCAGCAAATTAATTATTAAATACCTATAATTCTTATTTGATTGACTCAAAAAACAATCATTTAACACGTTCCGGGACACCATTCCAGACACAATAGCTGTTTTATTGTTTTCACGCCTGTAGGCGTTCACTGTCCCGGTACGTGTTAAAAGCAACTTCATGAACAAAAATCTACGGGAATCATGAAACCATTTCCATGTTTATAAAGTTTCGTATTTACCCCTTTCCGATGCGACTACATCGCGGTTTTAAAATCCTTATTATCTTGAAAACGAGACCTGTTTGAGGTATCAAATTTTGATACAGTTTTGCATAAAGAGATAAGCACTATCAAAGGATTGCTCAGAAAGTGGTTTACCCTGCGAACATATTTAAGTTTTCACGAAGTGAGGAAATGGAAAATAAATTTCATTCGTACAAGTTTCTAAGCAACGAGTACATAACCAAGGAAATATTTACTTTGTTTCGCGGGATTATTAACCGCTTATAATTCTGTGGGCTAATGGAAAATGTGAGCATTGGGAAAAGCTTATTAAATGAGAAGGTAATGGGTTCCTAAGCTTTTGCTATACAAGTGATGTTTTCTAATTCAGTGAAATTATTATTTCCTTTATCTGATACTGCTATGGCACTTATTTTTATATAACACAAAAGGTATGTTTTATTACAAGAGTTAATAAAAACAGCTCAATAATCAGCATCGTCAGCAAGAAAGTCAACATTTTTGCAAGGTTTTGGTGGTGGATTATGACAAGAGTTAATAAAAACAGCTCAATAATTAGCATCGTTAGGGAAAAAGTCAACATTTTGCAAGTGGTTTTATCTTGAAAATCAATCAAAACAATTTTGCACTGTGAAAATAAGAAAAATCATTTGGTTTTTTTGTTCTGCAGACTTCTGCAGTAGTTACCTACACAATATTACAAAGTAGTGTGTTAGTGTACATACGAGTATTTCCAGCATAGATTTCAAGATTACCTCTCTTAAGTAGCGCCATGTTTAGTGGCAGACGGTATTAATACAAAGAGGAAATACATTAACATAGCAACTCCGCTCGCTGCAGGAGTTTGAAACATTTTGCCGAAACTTTTCTATATGTGTGAAATGCTATTGAAAGCCGCTCACGGAGATTAAAACGCGCCGTGAAAATACGCTCAAGGATTACCCTCGAGCGTCGGTATGAAGTTGTCTTGTTGTGTATAATTAGGGCTGCCACTTCTGCTTAGGGTCAACATGTGAAAAAGTTACCTTCTTGTTTATTATGTAAAAAAACTGCTTTAGGGACATTGTGACGAACACACATATAAAAATATATCAAATGCAAAAAGTGTTTTAATAACATTGCTGACTTTTGGTGACTCTTTGAAGGCATATCTAAGAAACTTTACAAAGAACGTAAAGTTCAATGAATGTACTTTACCTTCAGATAGCGGCATCACCTCTTTGTTTAACAAATGCCTTAAAACATTGTTTGACCAGCCATGTTAAAATATAGACGTTTCATCAAAATTCGAAGCGCTCAGCACTCGGCTGGTGTTTGTTCAGTTGTTTTGTTCAGGTCGGCATTAAAGGACTTCATTTTACCCATAAGCTCTCACGAGATGAAACACGACATGTGCGTGATTGCCAGCCCTGGATAAATGCGCCCCACTGACGGTGTACATTGAAAAATTAATGCGTCCTCCCCCCTCGGGCTGCATGGCGGGAATCAGACACGTGCCGATTTAAAAAACGAACAGCCGATAAGTTGATTTCGAAAGACGTGTAACAAAAGCCTGAAAAAATTGGCCTCTGTTTTAAGAGATATTGATTCACCATCTTGATTTCGCTGTAGGTAAAGATTACCTTATTATTATTGAATTTATAAGATTTTGAGTTTATTTCTAAGTGGGGTGAAAAAAATTAAAACAAAACTTGTCTGTTTCTTGCAGCCGTGTAAGTAGGTACTTAAGCAATAGGTATTGTTCATGAAATAGATGTATGATCTTTTACGTAACGTAAAAACAGAATTAATCTCCGTTAGAAGTACAAATAAGCTCGTTAATAGCCGCAACATCTGATTCCTGAAACAACAATGAATATAATCAGTATAATGAATACACTAATTGACAAAAGAAACTAAATATGGAAATATAAATAAAATCCCCAAAGTACTTTGGCATGTTACCGTTTTAGTTTACATAAACTATGGAAATAAATATTTTGTGATATTAAATATCTGGCTTGGAAATTATTAGTATTAATTATTATTATTTTAATTATTTTAATTTAATTTAATTTGATAATGATAATGATTGACGTTTATGTAAATTATGGATAATGTTTATCTGAAATAAATGAATTTGATTTGATTTGATTTGATTAGTTTGTTTTGAAGCGGGCAGTCAAAGCTAGTTAGGAATAGAAAGAAAGAAATAAAGAAAATAAATTTATTCGACCTAAATTAACACAAAAAAAATAACATTGAAAGATTAACTAGGATTAAGTACAGATTCCACGATTCATTAAAAATAGGTCAGTAGGCTTAAGTCGAAAAGGCACTCGCTCAGCATTGGCCGTGGCAGTAGCAGAACGCATACCACGACGCTGATTTTCAGCGAGTGCCTAACAGGAATGACTGACAGGTACGGAGGGTAGTCGCATCGCAGGACAGCGAGTGCCACCGCCGCGGCGCTCTCACCCTCCGAATTCCCCACTGCCCTATTTATAGATCTTTTGAAGGCATTCTGAGCTTTATTAGCTAGGGGTGTGATTTATCCTGCCTTTTTATCTCATGAAAATCAATTTAAATCAGAACTTTGGGTCAAGGTTAGCTGCTGTTTGGAAATGGTGATATTTTTCTGGTGTAATATCGCGAGACATATTTCTTTAGTTAAAATGAATATAAAAAACCAAGTCACTAATAAAAGGGTTTGTAATAGACTAATAATTAATGTCTTGAACGTTTCTCTAGCAACCAATAAGTCAGACGTTGCACGTCCGTATTTAGCTATGAATTTTTCTTTTAATTAATTTATGCAACCGGAGCAATATTTCAGAATTACACATCTTTCATCCACAACACACACAATACTTTGAAGACTGCGAGAAATAGGAGGAAGTAAAGCTGTCGAGGATTGATTAAATTTTTGCTAAGAGCATACAAATGTGGCTAATTTACCTCTACTTCACATTTCTGCTAACAAAAACAAAATAATTTCCATGGCTTGAAGTAGTATACTATGAACACACAATGTATACCAAGTTAGTAAGACAATGTATAAATAAGGAAAAATGTATGCATATCATAGTTTTTCTATAGAATCATTGATACCGACCACCAATTCTAAAATAATCAGTTGTTTAATTATCTACAGCAGTATTAGGAAAACTTGACTGCGTCTAATATACCCGTAGTACCGTTTAAATAACTGCACCAAGCTCATCTTAGCGCACCAAGTTCGTGGCAGCATCTTCTATAGCAGGCAATACACGCCGTCACCTGTACCAACCGCAACTAACTGCGAGCGAACAACAAACAACGCATTGAAAGCGATGTTGCTGCTAACTAGATCTTTGAGCGGTCGCGCGTTTGTTAATCACACTCAGATCCGAATTGCGGCGCCTTCTTTGTTCGACTCAACTTCGCTAACTAGTTGCCGACTAGCACTGTCAAAACGTACAAAGCCACGTGTAAAGCTATGTATTATAACGAGATTCCAAGTCAAGAACTTACTGAAATAATCAAGTATAAGCTAACCTACAAAATGTTGTGACTCATATCTTCATTTGCCTCATTAAGCCTACTATACATGACGTCATTATTATGGCATCCTTATGAGCTGTTGATGCTTATGAACTAAATATAAGAGCACCTGGCTATTACCTAATTCAATCTTATCAGAAGACTAGCTGTTATAAAGTACAACGTTAAAGCATTTGTTGATTAAACTTTTAATTTATATTTCATTATCTTTCTGTAGTCTCTAGCCTGATAAAATCAACAAATAAATTATTCAGTATTTACCTGTTGGCCATTCGGGTTCGATGGGCATTATTGGCGCTGGATGGTGATACACAGCTCGAACTCTAGGTGGCATCTGGTAAGCAGGTACAGGAAAACCATTCTGTGCGAACTCCATGGGCGGTAGATTATTCAAATAGTTCTGATACCACAGGCTGTGTTTTATGGCAGTATTCATGTTTAGAGTTGCTAAAGTGTCAAGATATTTATTGCTTGGATATTCGATTGCTGGTGGTTGAAATGGATTATTCCAAATTGGAGGAACTCTTTTATTTACCTGTGGATTTTCCATACCAAGGATATCCAATACTTGACCTGGCCCATTATTAATAAACCTTGACAATATAATGTCTTCCAAACCTTTTTTATTATTGTCATAATAATTTGGTCTATCGTAGTATTCTGGTTTACGACCCTGACTGTCTGGTACTAATGGTTCCTCGTTGACCTGATCGTTGTGTTCCAACAAATCTAAAAGCATGTTTTTGACTAAATCATTATTATTCTTAGCATGTTTATTACTGTTTGATTCAGGGTCAGACAAAATGGCCGGGTATTGAGATAGTATGTTGGGCTGCTGTTGAATTTTCGGAACATATGAATCAAGTGTTTCATCTGGTGCTGAATCATTTTCTAAATAGTCGTCAGGATAAGCCGATCTTTTATCTTCATCACGATTATCGCGCGGCTTGAAATCTAGAACAGTAAAACTTGGCTCATTTTTTACGTTATCAGTTGGTGCTTCAATTTCTAGTACAAGTTCTTCACTTATCGAGTCATAATTGGAGGGACCTTCTGCATTCCGATTATTTGGGTCTTTTAAATTTCCTGTAATGTTCGGCAAGCGGTCTAGTTTCATATTTGTTTTAACATAAATAATTTTGGAATCATTGGCAGATTTTGCTTTATCGTCAAATGGCGTACCTTTTGTAGAATTGTCCTTGTTGCCTTCTGTTTGTTGAATCAGCTGGTCGAGTATCGCATTAATGTCTTCGTTATTTGATTCTTTTTGGAAGGAAAAGACGATCAATTCCATTGTCACTATTAACGTGTCTGAAATTTAATTGAAATTCTTTATTAATAACAAACAAGAAAAATTTATGTTGTTAATAAAATGTATATCAAAGTGAAATTGCACAGAATAATATCGGTTCTCCTTACACAACATCAGCTTCATGTCTATTAGTCTCGAGATTGGTTAGGAATGCCGATTAAAGTTCATTTACTACAGCATTACTCATTAATTAAGTGTTATCGCGTTAGTACTCACTTATGGTCTTAATTAACTCGCTACAGACTGCACTGATTTACATTAGATAATTCTTAAAATTAATTAGTTTAGTCTTTTACATGTAAGTAAGTTATTAGGCTTATATCTTGCGAAAATAATTTGTGTAGTGATATTGATGAAGTTCGTAGCTGTACTGTAACTGCTGTACAGCGAGATAAATTAGTGCTTAGGTAAAAAAAGTTGAAATGACATTTAGCGAAGTTATACTAAGAATATAATAAAGTAACCGTATTTGCAATGTCATTTAATGATTTACCTACAATACTTATGTTAAAATACGGAATGTGTGTTGGTACAAAAATAAAAATAAAACTCAAACAGTCACATCAGTCATAAATAATTATATCTTGATCTAGACTCAGTCGAATGTTGATAGCGTAACAATAACCCAGTACTCAGAACGGCCATCTAGAAATTTTAATTTACGCAATAACAATTTACAAGTCGTCTCAGTCTGAAAAAAGCAATCTTGGTTATAGTTGGGTGGGACGGCACAAGTAAACAGCCGGGTCGTCCTGCATTTCAATCGGTTCTATTTGTATTTTATTGAGACGAGGCCAGCGCGGCCAGCTTTACGTTTATTGAGCGCTTTTTATGAGGCTCGCCCAATAATGGACTCAGATAATAACGGAACGATATTGTTAATTAGCTACTTGCGACGTTTGGTGTCCTATGTTTTACTGTGGATATAAAATCGTAGTAAAGGTCTGAGTTGAATATCAAGTGCGATTGGCGCATTTTTATTAAGGCAGACTGTACTGGGAGATGGGTTGGAATATAGGCGTGACGTGTAGTTTACAGGCGTCGTATGATACTCATATAATCACAATACAATTTATGTTTATAGATACAATCGAATAGCCATCATTAGCATTTCATATAAGAGCATTATTCTTTAATTACTCACTTATGTCTTTAAAATATATTCCAAGACCATATTATACAAAAATTTAGACTTAAAGCCCAGTCGTGTTTTCACCAGCCATGCCATTTTTAACTCGGATTTAATGCCCGCCAAACTTTTGGATTGACTGATTGTTTTGTTTTTTCATCAGAAACAATATTGAGTGTTTATGAAAAACTAAGTTATGAACGATGTAATTTGTGGTCGCAAGACAGACTCGATAAAACCAAGGAGTCGGCTTAGAAATCGTTTAAGCTTTTCAATATCCTTGCACAGATTAACCCATTAGCGATTGCAGTTACAAAGGTTCATCCGAGTTTCTTTTTATTCGATTCATCTCCACTTCCAGTGTTGAACTCGGAGCTACTTGATCGCAATTTTAAATTCTTTTGTTTTTTATTCATCTTACTTGGAAAATTAGTGGACACTTATCGGAGACATCACATACACACTACATACACTAGGCTGGTCTTATTTTAACATCAAAACCGAAGATGCTCTTCAGAGAAGAAGTTCTAGTTTTTGCACGTTTCACAATTTCAAGTGCAGTTATTCTGTTACAAATAGAATTGTATAATTTATGATTTCTTACAGAACTCTGTAAGGTACCCGGGACTATTTGCTGGTTTTTTAAATGTAGGGCAGCGTGCTAAGGGCGAGCATGTCAATTTCTCGAGCGGTGCTCTTGGAAGCCGTAAAAATGGAAAGCATTTGTTGCAATGAAATCAAAAGGTTACCACAGTTGAAAAGGTTTTACTAAACTAAAATACATTTTACATGTACTGATAAGAAGAGACATAATTATATAAAATAAGGCGTTATTTGGACAATAATCAAGGCCAAGGCTTATGTTTAATGATTATGTACCTATAACCTTTATATCTAGGGCAAGGATAAAAAAACTGATCAGATTTGACTTCGCCTTAGAGTTTTCTCTATAATATAATAAGCATAATGCAAGGTTTTGAAATACTGACTCAACAACTTGCTTAGAATATTAGCACTGCCTTTTATAGTAAGACTAGCGGACCCAAAGAACTTTGTTTCGCCCCGGCCCCGTCCCACCCCAGCCCCGGCCCCGTCTAAGGGGTATGAAAAATAGATGTTGGCCGATTCTCAGACCTACTCATTATGCTCACAAAATTTCATGAGAATCGGTAAAGCCGTTTCGGAGGAGTATGGCAACTAAAACTGTGACACGAGAATTTTATTAAGATGAATATTGGCTTTAGGTTACAATGTAAATGCTCCTTACCATAGATAGACATATCCCACCCCGCACCGCATACCTGTTCACTCGTCTGTGCATCATACATGCATAAGTACATGTAAATTACCACTGACTGACAGTTTTGCAAGTCCGGCAATCTACATAAAGGATTTTGGAAGCAATTCATCTGTAAGAGCTGTTACGAACGATACCCATTCCAATTTCAATTGATTTCGAATATGGAAGAATTGCAGATAAAAATACCTGCAAGTCGTGCGTAAAATGCTATGGTAAGCTGTCTCATCGCTTCGTACCAGATGCACTCACTAGAACGTTTTCAAGTCTTTTGCTATTTAATTTAATTTATTTATGCTATGTAGGTAAAACCATTCCCATAAAAAATGGGAGCCAATTTTTTTTATGTGCACCGCAAGCTGCCTAAACACTTCATCCAAAAGAGGAGAAACTAATGATGGTTATACATATTCCATGGAAATCTTAACGAAGAATTGAGATTTACAACAATTATGAGATCAGACCTGTTGTACCTTAGTGGTTACTCATCATCACTACTTTACATGTTGAATCCATTCCGGGTGGTAACTTTGTGCAATCTATTGAATCCGTCGTCCACGTTGACACGTGGTTATTTGTCCGGCGCCGGCTGTTCGAATAATTGAGGTGTACATTTTCACTTTGTTCCGTTTCCATTCGATTAAAATCGTTGTACCACACTTGTACAACCTATTCGGTGTTTACTAAACGATTTGAACGCTCGGCCGCGCTGGCCATCCAAGCGTGCATTTTTTGTACTGATTCTACCGTTTAAAAAAGCGCAGCGAAGTAATTTAAAAAGAGATGAAGTACTACACAATTATATCAGTGGATTTTGCTTCATATGCTAGTGGATAGCGACTGTGCAATATTTTTCTTATATGTGAAAATTATTTACTATTTCCTCACTGATCCCATAGATCTACGTGTAGGTAGGTAGAGGAGATTGGATTAAAGTACTCGTACCTAATAAACCTATGGGTTAATTCAGCATTAAAATGTTTCTCCTTCTGAGAAACACACACATGTGTATTTTAAATCTTCCTTTCTAGTTATGGTCGGGGTTTAAAGCGAGCCATTTAGTGTTAGTTTTATAAAGGTTAGTTACAGGGTAGTTTGAAATATATTGGCTACTGGGACTCGCGAGTTGCGAGTACACTTTACGGGCATCCAATAAATTTTTTATCGTGTAACAGTAAAGAAGCAATCAGTCTGTGGATATTGGTCCGGAGGTCCGTAAACACGTGCTTTTTTATGGGCTCACAGTTACCGCGATTCATAGGTCCGTCTGTCCGTCCGTCGCTCAACCACTCTCGCGATTAGCCACTTTACGTTAAGCGCGGCCATCGCTTCGCCGACAAACTGTATCGGATTTACGCACCACATCTACTTACTGCAAAACCTTGAAGTCAGATTGAAATATGGGATTTGAATTCGTATATAAGTCTAAAATAAATAAATATATGTTAGTACTAAAATATAAATTGCACTTGTAAAAAGTCAACTGTGAACCTGTGACAGACGAGGAACCCCGTGTCTTACGCAATCCGGGCGTATGCCTATACCACTCGGCCACCGTCACACTAACAAGCCTGTTGCAAGTGCTTTTTAACGCGTAGGCTGCGTGACATCATCAATGTTGCGAGATTGCTCTCACAATATCCGAAGGAAAATATTTTTACAAATATTTTAACAATCAGTTAAGATGATGAAAGCCAATTTATAGTTTATTTTTGTTTTATAGTGTTTTGTCACCATACAAACTTAATAATATAAAATGCACTTGTAAAAAGACAACTGTGAACCTGTGACAGACGAGGACAGGTTCACAGTTGTCTTTTTACAAGTGCAATTTATATTATTAAGTTTGTATGGTGACAAAACACTATAAAAACAAAAATAAACTATATGTTAGTACGTTAAGTTAAAGCTTACTTACGAGTAAATAGAAATCATCATAATTGTAAGGGGCTCTAAACACTACTACTTTAAGCTGCGGTTGAAGCAATTTAGTGAAGTGTGGAGTCGATGGAGCCTAGGCTAAAGACACGTTTTAATAGTTGATGATTTTTAACCCGTTATCAATAATTTCCATCGTTCGGTTCTTCGACAAAACACCATTACTTTTTAAAAATTCATGGACTCCAATGTCTTCATAGCAAAATGTAGACATTAACATACCCCAATAATAACAAGTTATCAATCACTCCGTAGCTAATAGTAGAGGGAGACGTATAATTTACAATTATTGTTTCACTGGTTGCCCAGCACGCAATCGATTGATATTGTGAATTAAATCACAAGTAAATTAAAAACGACTGAAACCGTCAGGGTGTAATAAAAAATATGTTCCTTGATTTCTCGTTACTATAAAACATTGTCATGCATGCTTATAAAGTACCTACCTCATCACGTATCTTATCATAAGTTCAGAAGGAAGAGTAGGTAAGGTACTATACATGCAAGAGATTAAAAATATAGCATTGCACTACCTTTTTATTCTAATGACACCAATCATGTTTGTGAGAAAGTTTTCGACTGTAAGCTACTAGACGTTAGGAACTTAGAAGTAAGAAGGACACATCTGAGCTCTACATGTAGAGAGATGGAAATCCGCATATGCCACGTTTGGCATTGAACATTATATGAGACGAGGCCGTGTCGGGTTCAGATCACAAACATATTAGTATACGCGGATAAGTCCTGGCCAAACTATCGTAGGCCGTGCGTGATTCCGGCGCCGGCGACGGGATCTGCCCAGGGCCACTCGGGCCGGTACTACACGCACAAACAATTCTGAACAAATACTAAGAATTAACGCCGATATTACGCTGTTCATATTGCAAAGTTTGTGGAGAAGATAGAAGTCGTTCAGGTAAAGATGTAGAGGAATTAGTACCATATAGACTTCATATAAAAAAGTTTGCTAGTGCCACCGGTGCCTAACAATGGTAGATGGCATACTAAATAGCAGTAGGTATGGCAATAGAAAAGTCCTGGGTGGGTATTGCAATCTTATCCGGTAGTCCATATACCTGCACACGTGCGGACCTGTACAACGCTACTGACAAAGCTCTCTCAGTTGCCGAGTACGGTCTTCAAAAATATAACGCCAGAGTCGACACGAAAAGAAGAAGTTAGGCTACCCTGCTTTTGAACGGATTAGCAAATTTCGTATTACAATGTCTTTATTACGACCAATTTTCGTGTTTTAATTTTGACCATGTGAGTGAGTGAGAATGAGTTACTGCAAATTTTTCTTGCCTGGAACTTGAAGGGATTAAAGCAAGATCGCAATACGCCCCCTGAACTAAAGCCTGAAATAATAATACCAAACTAAAAGCATGAAAAGGTAAAGCACATTCAACAAACAGGGTTAATGCAACTGCACATGAGTTCTAAAAACGGGAAAACAATGTTCAACTTATAATAGTGTGTTCGTTGCGATTGGCAGCTAATTTCTTGTTGCATGACCAACACTGCAATGTGACAAATTTTTAATCGGTTCTCTTTGTTTGAAATTTCTTTGCCATTTAAATGAGCTTTCTGCACACAATGCCAAAACAATTTATAATATGATTACAAAAATATTTTCTATGACAATAACCAAAAAAGTATCTGTAAGATGACTTGTAAGTGCGAAAGTCGAAAGAGCAATAACACTTCGTAAGATTTATGACAAGAGAGTCTACGTTGATTATTTTCTTAGAAATATAATTGTGTGGGCTTCGCGACCCGAAGTTTGTTACTATGCAACGTTATAATTCAAAACATTTGTATCAGACTATACGTACCTACGTAGCAGAAATGGACTGTCGCTCGTAAGGTGGCATCTTTTACGTCACGTCATATTAAACGGAACGAGAGGGACCGAGGTCTTGGAAGCTGGAGCCTTGGAGCTTGCTCATCACATACACGTTATGACATAACTGGTTTATTGCGGCAGACGCGGCCGAGAATTGGGCTCGCCACACTATTGGCATAGCACGGCCAAGAACCAGCAACCAAATCATTATGCTACTAAGGGATGATTTTTCTTTCAAAAATCAGAAATATCTACATATTACATACAGTAAAATATGATATTATATAATGTTTGTAACATTAAAAGTAGCATTGTTGTATTGTTTTCTTCTAAACATACTTTGATATAGAAATGTAAATATCACATTTTTATCAATGTTTTTGTTATGTTTCAATTTTTATCAATTACTTTGATAAAAATGTGATGTAATATATAATTATCAAATGTTTTTTAGAAAAAAAATGCAAATAAAACGCAACAAAAACCTACGCAAAAAATGGCGTCATATTTAGCCCTTCAATAGATTCTACCTTACGTAGTATAATAAATAAATAAATAATTATGCGCCAGACAACACCAAAAAAAATATATTTTCTCACGGAATATATTTTCTCCATAGTATCTTTGATTAGTTCAGCTATATTAGTGTCCTGGTTATTCTATTTGCGCTAGTCGTCTGGGTATTATTACGCCTAAGCAAGTACTTTAATATACCACCTTTATGGCACTCGTATGTAGTACGTTAATTTCGCGTTTACTGAAATGGACGAGTTATATTCTCACTGCATGCTAAGATATAATTCAGTATTTGAAACTTATATATTTTTTAATAACTTAACTTACTTGCGTTATAATAAATCTTTGATAATGTACCCGTCTTTTCACCAACGCTGATAGAACCCAGCCAAGTACCTACTTTCACTATACATCTTGCGTTAGTAAAACTGTAATATCTTAGAAATAAAAATTATTAATCTCTCGTTCTTCTTTTACATAACTTCTAATTATGTCAAATTATGAAAAATATGCAATACAATAAATTAAGTTTAAATAAATTAAATATCGACATACTTGTACCTAAATTATGCATATTTAATTACCTACTCGATTAGGAAAAGTTGCAAAGTATCTCTACTAAATATTGCATTATAAGGGCTCTTGACAACTTAACCAACATTAATACAGGCCCCAAGTAATATTGGAGAATTATGGAACAAACTTTTGCACGGTCATTTAACATTTTTTATCAGGCAAATTTTATCTGTAAGCAGTAATGACTTAATTACAATAACAGGACGACAAGTGGTCGCAATCCCTGGAAATGTAGTTACTCGTAGTTTTTAAGTTTTTTCATTTAATTATGTAAGGTTTACATGACAAACTTACGGGTTGACGTGATGTGTTATTACGAAGATAAGAAAGTACAAGCATACTAAACCACAACTAATTTTGTATTATCACAAGAATGAGTAAAATATGTATAGTAGTGAAGAAAACTAGGTAACTACACTGATTATCTGCTTTTTATAAATAAAATAAAACAAATAACTACGCTAACGTCAATTAATCAAATTAAAATCCAAAAGAGAATCAATTGAAAAATCCACTCATATTTAAAACCGTCCCGGAGTCATCGCCACGTAAATAGCTCACAATGGCGCTTGCCATTTGCTAATTCAATAACGTTTACCCTCGCCGGACAAAATCGACGGCTTTTTAACGATCGTATTAATTTCATAAATAATTAATACGTCATATTTGGCCCGCGAGTGGGGGCAGATGGAAATGCACTCGGCAAATTGACGTGGACCGCAGTCGGAAAGGCTAAATATCGACTAATGATACACCGATTGATGCTTTCAGTTTTGCGGTAATACGTGTGGGTTTTTCAATAAACTTACCTACTTGGACAAATGTTAAACGGATTACAGTAATCGATATGACTCGCTATGGAAATATAGGGAATATGATTGCTTTAGTTAGAGCTTCAAAGTTAGTTATGATACTTAGTTATAAGTAGTAGGCATGTATTTAAACTCTGCGTTGGCATAATTTCAGAAAGTTATTTTTTCAAATGGTCACGCTTACTAGCAGAAATAATTGATGACACATCTTACTAGCGTGCATATTGATTAATGTTAAAATAAAAAAAAACAATAGGAACCGAATTGAATATATTAAATGGGCAGCATTGGTTAATTTGTAACGGCGTTGTCAGACTACATAATTAGCACATAGCTCGCGCTAATCAGCACTCATTAAGCATATTGATGTTTCAGTTTCTGTGTTACAATTATTCGTATTTGCTGTTCGAAAATCATATTTTCAGTGTATCGGCGACAAACAAAGTTACTATGACCGCAACTCGTTAATGCACGGAGCTGTTGGGCCCAGAGAGAAGGTAAATCGCTGTGGCGTTTAACTACGCATTACAAGTTAAAATGATTAGTGCCAGGATTCAGTGGACGGATTGAGCTATTAAGCCATTGTGGTTGTGGCATGAAATCATAGCGAAGTTAAAAGATTTAAAACATCGAAAAGGCAACAAGTGAAGAATTTCTAGATAAGTAATGAAATGTGTAATGATAAAACTGTCAATCGAACCGCATTACCTACATAATTGTAGGTACCTAGCGATGAAAACCTAATAAAAGAACCCCTTAATCAAAACGTAGCGTCAGGAATATTGACTGAATAAGAAAGTACTTATTTAAGTCTTTATTTATTTCGCAGCACTTGAGTAAAAAATAATTAATTTGACGCTTTGCTGTGAATCCCTGTTCGGGTAAAGACCTCCTCCATCCTACTCCATTTCTCACGCTCTTTAGCTGTTCTTAGCCAATCTTCTCCTGCTGTTTTCCTGATATCGTCAGCCCACCTTTGTTTCGGTTTCCCAACTTTCCTCTTCCCTTTTGGTCCCATGTTTTATTTTGTAGATTTTTCTTATTTTTAGTATGCTCCTCCAAAGTACTTATGTATTTTTTTTTTCCTCCTAAATTAAATAAGTAGATAAATTAGTCATCATTTTAAAGATGCTCAAAAATATTACTACCTAATAAGTATGAGCGACGAACCGTTTGGTGTAGTGGTTAGCGCTCCTGACTATTACGCCGGCCGTCACGGGTTCGAATCCTGCATTAAGGGGCAAATGTTTTGTGTGATGAGCACGAACATTTGTACCTAAAGTAATGGATGTTATATGTATTTAAGTATATATTGGAGACGTTATCGTTGTCTGGTACTTCGTAACACAAAGAAGAAAATTCCTTACCACGAAACCAGACAATTGGTGTGTTGTCTGGCGCATATTTATATTATTTTTATATTATATTATAATATTATGGGCAGTGTGTGTAAGCACCATTACAGGTGTGTGTTTGTTGTGTGGCGAAATAGAGAGCTAAATTTTAATCGAATCGTTCGCGGCGCGGTAAAATTTAGTCAAACAAATTAACGCGACTGCTATCGGAAAATCTGAACAAACACCGAAACAAACTGAATTTGAATTCACGCCCAACAACAGCAAACAGTGATTTGTAACATTGTATTTTAGTAAATTGAAACATGCTAACTATATTTAACTTTCAATAAGTAGTGAACGACCTCTAATATGTCTTTGGGAGTAGGTAACTGTTGAAGAGAAGAGATAATCGAGAATGTACTTCAAGCTCGGATTTTGAAAATCATTTAAGTCTGGGGACCTATTTCGAAATAAAGACACAGTCAAATTATCCACTTTGTACATCTGTAAGTATTCAGGACGTCTTTTAACTTCTGGTTTCGCATATTTTCGTTTCCTAACTTGAACACATTGAGTAAGTAACACGCAAATTATTTCATCAATCATTGACAGTGCAGGTAAACCCTTGCATATAATTCTGTAGATATGTAACTGATAATAATAACCGATGCGCATGTGAATGCATATTCCCGTCACATGTCATGATCCGTGCGATTCCTTTGTGGTTGTCGACTCATAACTAATTCGTACTACAGACAGCTTAGTGAAAACCAGAATAGGATGGTTTAAGTTTATAAATTGTATGTATAGCAATTTCATAAATAAGTAAAACCTGTGTTTTGAAGTCTAGAAATTATGTACTCTTAACATTCGAAAAGTACGTAAGTATAAGTAGGCCTGTGCATCAAGTGCATGATGTCTTTCAGGCAACTCTTAAAAAAGGAACAAGTGTGTATTTAACACGTTCGGGGACAGTGAACGCCTACATGCGTCAAAACAATAAATCATCTATTGTGTCTGGAATAGTGTCCCGGAACGTGTTAATAAGAAGTGCCTTTAATCTATCACAGCAAACATTTCTACCTACAACTTATTAAAAACGATAAACAGACGGCACGCAACATGTAGTGTAAATACAATAATAGTAAATACACAAATCAAACTATGCCCTAACTCGTGTCAAAGCCATTAAGCTCATAGCAGCTAACAGAGAGATCCACTGAATTTGCAGCTGCCCAAAAATTGTTGCGAAATGAGAGGTGTTTTCAAACAAATCGTCGCTACAAAGAAAAACGTGAAACGAAACTTTGCCTTTCTGCGACGACGAAACAGTGGAGTTGGGAACAAAAACTATTAATGTAGAGGCTCTCGGGCCGCTGAGTTGTCGGTGCGTTCCGTTTGATAATTCCGTGTACAGGCGGCTTTAATCGAATGAGCCGACAACCGGCCCCTTCACCCTGCTGGCCCGCTAATGGGTAGGGCTATAACGACGAAAATTTAGTTATTGAATTGGAGTTTTCAAGTACATATTGGGTATCACAATTGTTAGGTGCAGGATAATAGACCGCTACGAGCTATTTCTGGAGTAACGGATTGCAAGTGGCTCGCATCCGCCGCTTGCTTGTAACCGTTACATTAGAGGTAGCAATTCGGGACGAAAGCACAAAGTTAGTTTCCTCTACAATAAACCGGTTGGTATCGAGCAAAACGTAAAAGAAACTAATTAAAAGGCTCATAATACGATAGATATATAACAAGATTCAGAGTCAATGAAGATTCCAATGTCCTACTATACCAACAAGTATTAATAGTGTAATATAAACTTAGTATCCTAAGTCACACGATGTTCCAAAGTTATAGAAACAATTCATGACTGAAAGTTCAATTTTCATAAAATAAGGCATCCGAATTCCGACAGCCCTGACGCGGCTGCACACGCTATAAAATTGTTCACCCCGATTATCGTGAACGGAGATGAGCGCGTTTCGGCTGCTGCGGGGGAGCCACGTGTAAAATTTTAAACTAGTAGTAGAAAGAGGGTTCTTTCTACTACTGCGGTGAGATTTTGTTTCAGTAGTGACTGGTAATATTATGTACGAGCACTGAAATCGTTCACGGTAACTGATTGGGTGAATTGTCGCGCGAAAAAGCTTTAGATGATAACATAAAAACATTTTTTAGGCTTATGTGTATGAAGTTTATTTCTTTCACCGCCCACAATCATTATTGCGTAGCCCAAAAGTATGACTGGCAGAGAACGCCGTATAACGTTAAGTCCATCTATTGTAAAAATTGTGTTGTGCAATAAAGTATAAATAAATATGTACCTACTTGATTTTCTATTACCCACGCACTTTTAAGTCATGATTTCGACAAAGTTTTGCAAGCTTTCGAGGTTGTCATTCAAGCTTTTTTATGTTCAGTTTCCATATTCACTTGTATTGACTATTGACATAACTGAGCAAACCATTTTCAAATAACCCCGACTATTCTGGCCATCGTCACTTCCGCACAATATAGTAAAGCTATTCCTATTCCGGAAGCTTTTTTTATAAATGTTTACCGTCATAGAAAAAAAACAATTAGAGCGGGCATCGAAATTAAGCCCGGAGGGTGCATCCGTCCGTCGTAATAAAACACATGCAAAGTTTTTCTTTGCTTAGCCGCCGGCCGCAGAGGCGGGGAGAAGCAACAGGCTTGATTAAAACACGTGTTTACAGACGCACGCCGCCCGACAAACGCAATAATACGGGCCGGCTAGTTAACGCCGAGATAGAGACTTGCTCATATCGGATGCCATTGCCAACATAAATACTGCGGGTGACCCAACTTTGACGCTTGTTCGTGATATTGAAAGCTCCTACTGGAAGTGTTTGTAGTCCTTCAATATCATATTACTGTTAAAGCCACTGAATAGATTCAGTGGTTAAAGCTATTAACCGTGATCAAAAACTGTGATTGCTGACACAGTTTACCATGTCTTCAATCTCTTCACAGAACGATACCGCCGCAGGCGCAGTTGCCGGCGATGGACATGATTAAAATTTTAAAAAGAGACAAAAGTACAAATTGCAACAAATAAAACAGTAGAAATACGAGTACTTGGGCTCCTATCCTATGCACGAGATTCAAATTATACAATAAGTTAAGTACCAACATGAATTCTTTTGCAGATAAGTTATCGTGCAGAACTAAGTAGTAATAGCTGTACGATTTTTATCTTCACACCTTATGGGCGAACCAAAGGCGTGAAATAGTGTCATAATAACTTTATTAATGGTGATAGACAGAGACATCATCGTAGAATACAATCACAAAAATAATTATTGACGGTAGTAGATGCATTCGCTAAATCGTTTATCGAACGAACAATAGCTGCCAATACCTTAAATCCGCATCTCAGACTTGGCGTAACGATAACTCAGCGCATTTTTACGTCTGTAAATTATACTTTTACGATCGAAAATCATTTTTATGTTTTCGGTGGAATTTAATATCACGCTAGCTATGCTCGGCACATTCGCTCTTTTATTGCGCTGTAATTTTATTGTTTTCTCAATTTTTATTAACTATCAACCACCTACTTAGGTTCCTGTTATGGCGGATCAATAAGTTTTTACTTCTGTGTATAAACTGATCGTAACGCTACGAATTTTTATTAAAACTATGATAAAGGAATCTCAAAGATAACGAAGTTGTGTATTCTGTGCGATTGGTGCGAGTTCTAAACTTAGAAAGGAAGCAAATAATTGCATTAGATTTTCTGCTAGAGAATTACCTATTTATAAGCGCCTAAAGCGTAACATCCTTTAGAACATTTTTCAAAGGAGTTTACAGTTTTAAAGCGCAGCGGTTAATTTGTTCTTTATGAACACAACAAAACTCCGCATCTGCGGCAGCCACCTTGCAGTTAACTATTGGATAGGTTTTTCTAACTGAGAATATTAACTACCTGCCTGGTATACCTAGGTAAAAAGTTACCTCTTAATTATACAGACGAAATCGATGAATGGCACTTTTATCGGCAGCACAGCTATCTGCATGATTAGTATTAGATTAGTCAGACAGTTACACCACCTGATTTAGTTAGGAGAAATGTATATTTGAGATTGTACCTTAGAACCATGCGCCGCAAAATTGCCAAGTTCACAAATTCCCATGTTGATTCCATGCCCATGATTGTTTAGTGGTCGTGGTTATAGACAGAATTTTCGCGCAACTAGCCTCGGTGGTGCACAATTGGGTCACAGATTAGATAGGTAGGCGGGAATCGTCGCCCTGGCAACTGTCACTTAGCAAAATAAACAATTTATTTGTCATTTAAGAAACGTCCACAATTTTGCATTCTAATCAATATCAACGTTATTTATTTTACTTTTATGGTGTTTTTTTACAAAAACAATAAATTATTAAAATAAAAAAATGGAAGTGCGTAAAACAGTAGAAATAGCCCCAAACCCAGATTGTATAAAAGGTGTGGTGGCGTGCCAGTGCGAGCTGGGTCGAGAGAAGCTGCTCACGGCCCCGCCATACAAGCGGGTGTCTTCCCCTCAGGGAGATGACTCCAAGAACAGATACCCCACCGCGCCGTGCGCCAGAGAGGCGGAACAGTACAAATGCCCCATCAGCCACATCCTCGTCACGTTCAAGTCGCCCCTCCACCCAAACGAAGTGTTCAACAAAGTCTTCCCGGCGAATACGCCAGTCAAATTCGTGAAACGCAAATTGGCCAAATTGCTCGCAGTGTCAAACAGCAATCTTTTGCTAACTAAAAATCGAACAGTGCTCAAAGAAACGAGTTTACTCTCAGACCTGAAGGCCGACCCAGTCGGTAATTTAGTAATCGATGTGTTCACCAAAAACTCCCAGGACTTCGCTCTGGCGTCTATACCGAAGGAGTCGTATGTTCACGAGTTGCTCCATGCAGTCATTCCGAAGAAGAAATCTATGCCATTTATAGCCATAAAGTTTAGGGTTCGTAATCAGAATGGGATATTTACCCGCTCCTACCACTCTATTATGAAAGTACATGAGATAAAGAAAAATTTAGGTGGGTTGTTTCAAGTAGACCCAGATAACTTGGTTTTACTCCGAGGAGAACACCCTCTCAAAGACCGAATGGCTCTGATGGATCTCGACTATGACAAGTATGGTATAGTAGAGGTGGAATTACTGATGAAAAACCACGAAAAACTGAATTTAGATAAATTATACAAGGAACTGCCAATTCATGACGTGCTGAGCGTTATGGTGCCTTTCGGAAATACATTGAAACAAATTAACGTAGAAATATTTAACGATCCGATGGAAAAACCTTATTTGGGAGGCTACAAAAATATTTACACTGGTGGGTTTCTGCGACTTACCTAGAAGTAGGCAATTTTTATCTACTATTTACCTAATAAATCGTACATCTTTTTTCAGGCACTGAGTACCACCACGCCTACACCCAGACACCGCAAAAGCCAGAAAAGCTTCCGCCCGAAAACAAAACCTGTAGGGACACTCAAACAGCCGAAGAAAAGGAGAAGATCTATGTAAGTTTTGTATCAAGTCTTACGTATTAACTAGAAAAATAGCTTATTAATAATTTTAAAAGATTTTTAGACAGGATGAGTGAAAAACTTACCCAAATCTGTTTTCATTTCTGGTCTACTGTATAGATCTGAAGTCGACTTTTGAGTTCCATTTTGAGGCGTCTTCCATGATTGAATTAGACTCGCCGTTAGCGATGAAGTTCTCAATTTCTTGTTCTGATTCAGTACACAACACTTGCCGACCACAACAGAGATTAACTTTTTACGGTAGTTTGTGGACCGTTTTAGCCCGTAAAATCCGCCTAAAATCTACTTTACTATAAAGTTACACTACTGATTATCACTTCTATTGTCTTTTTATGTATTTTTTTACTTTAACCACAAATATGGATGTAACTGTCAAACAGCCACTGGATTTTTTGCAACTATGATGTCATAATTTTCTATAGTCATCTATAGTCATCCTTTTCCTTTTCATACTAAGAATGAAAAAAATATAATAGTTTCTATAGTCATCCTTTTCCTTTTCATACTAAGAATGAAAAAAATGGGTTAAATCATAATGAATAATCAAATAATAAATGTATAAATATAAATGATGTTCTTAATATTTTTTTTAACATACAGGATACAAACTACAGTCGAGCAACTCAGATGAACACTGTACACGCCTACATACCAAACGTGAATGACAAAATCATAGTTCCGAAACCGTATGAAACTTACGAGCAAATGATAATCCGCCTAAATCATAATCATTATGCCAGCATCATACAGCGGGCTTTCAGACATCACCAGTTTAGGCAAAAGGTTGAGAGATGGCTTCGAGAATGCATGTATGTAACAAAAGGAAAACCTAGTATTGGCTTACTATTTATTAGTACATTGTAAATTAGTATAAGTAATTCTTAGCTGTTGGTTTTCTTAAATAAATAAACAAATAAACAAGTATGTATTATTCTAAGTAAGGGTGCTACTAATACAAACTTCATTGAACTATACATGGTTATCAATCAAACATATTTTCACAGGGAACGTATAGCAAGGATGAAGGAAGAAGACCGATTGGAGCGAGAAGCTATCGAAAGACGACTACGAAGAGACCTCGTCACAAAGACATTTCCTAGAACGCGTGAAGATTTTGACCAACTTTATGCAATGGTTTGTTAACTTTTATTACATTTTTAACCCATATTTAATAGACGTTGTGGTAAAATATTTTGTGCTAAACTTAATTTATTTTGCAGGTTGATCGTTGGAAACACGCAGAAATAGCAAGGATTTCACAACTGCACTCAAAGGGTCCCAAAATAGCAGAATTTACACTGCTTCTCGACAAAGAAGTAGAACTTCTACGCTGCATCGAAGCGTACAGAGTAAAAGTGAAAGAAGACAGCAAGAAGATAAAAGAGAAGAAGTTTTTGGAGGAAATATCAAAACCGGTTGCGTGGTTTGGCAAAGACGGCAAGCTTATCTCTATGGATACTGTCGAAATACAAAAAGCGAGAAAGTTAAAAGAGTTGTACAATGCGTTTATACGCGAAGATATGGAAGTGAAGGAACGCATGGAACTTCTCGTAGACATGAAATTCGCTCTTCAAGAATTCCGTCACCCTCTCGCGGAAGAAGTGATAACACTTTTAGACCAAGAATGCGATCTCCTCGTCAGAAGGTGCAACAACTATCAGATTGAATTTCTGAGACGTAGAATAGCAGCTACTGTTTTCCAACTACTAAAAACATCAGAGTTGAACTCGGGTGTAACGAAATGTAAAGATATGAGAGATTACAGAAAGATGGAGAACAGCCGCCTTCATTTCTGCGAGATGTGCCATCAAGTGAAACCTTACAAAGATTTCCCGGTGAACGCGAAGCTGAATGGTTTTCTAGTATGCACCTCATGCTCATGGAAGGACGTCACAGAGCGGCTTTGGATCGATATGACCCCTTACAGGTTTATTCTCCGCGCTGTACAACGAGACGAAAGGCGGCGCAAGTGCTGGGGATCTTTAGCTTTCGTGCTACAAGAGAAAGATGTTTACTTCATCGTCGAAAAG
Source organism: Pyrausta aurata (assembly GCA_963584085.1). Lineage (NCBI taxonomy): Eukaryota > Metazoa > Arthropoda > Insecta > Lepidoptera > Crambidae > Pyrausta > Pyrausta aurata. The sequence continues at coordinate 6,080,397 of OY757258.1, read as the reverse complement.
CTTTGGCATTCTCACTCGGCCATAAGCGAGTGCAACGACATGACTGAGTTGCGGCTGTGTCGCTGGAACGTCAACGAGGATTGGTCGCCGTGGAATTGTTTCTTAGTAACAGTTCAAGAAATGAAGGCCCATTTAAAACTTGAACACCCAGAAGAGGTGTACGACGAGGAGTTGGTGCAGAAGGTGGCAAACAAGCATAAGCTTGCCAAAGCTAATTTCGAGCAACTGATGACAGTAAATAAACGGTTTACTGAGTCTGGAAAGTGGCAAGGCATCCGCGCACCTGCCTTGGCACACACCGAAGCGGTCGAACCGATATAAAAATATTATTAATGATTTGTAGGTTGGTAATCATGCTTGGCTATTGTTACTTATTAATGTTATTTAAAAAGCGTTAGCGTTTTTATCATTTTATGAAAATGTTTTAGCATATTGAGCTACAAATGTTTATTATTCTGTTACTATAAATATTGTCTTGTTAGCGTGAAAATAGTTCAGTCGCTATAGAAATAAAACTTAGGTAACACGAAAGAACAGATAAATATTATTATGCTCACTTTTAAATCGAATTTCATAACTGATTAGTACTTTTAAAAGTGCTTTAGAAATCAGTAGCTTTCGATGTTGTGAAAAAACACTTGCTTTAATTTATAACCGGTGTTTAGCGTGTGTATTTAAAATCTAGTTACCACAATTATATTATTTAGTAATTTAAGCTATTGTTTTCTTAAAACGATACATTATTTTTTTAAACCTGTATGTTAAGGTTTGTAAGGATGGGGCTTATAGAAGAAAACGCGAAATTATTTAAATTGTCTTCTTTTAATAATTACACGTAATACTTTATAACATAATTACACGTTACATATACAATAATAATTTCTCAAGATATCAAACTCTGGCGATAGTCTAAAACAACATATTATTATATTCAAAACACAGATGTGATATAAAACGATGAAATTTCATAACGAAATGCAATTTAGAGCTACAAATACATAGATCAATAAGTTACGTAAATATAATTTAGGCAATAAGGATCAATATAGCTGTACAAAGAACACGTAATGTCTAGTCTTTTAAATAAAAATAAAACCCCACAAATTATCTCGATAAATTCTTAGATACAACCGCGTACAAACACTTATCAGAAATTATTATAACAAAACCCTTAAAAAAATAGTAAAGCTGTCTGAAAATATCGTGTTTTTAACGGTCGTGAGACACAAATATCCGGGATAACAGTGACTGTTAGGATCTCAGCACTGAATTATTGAACTAACAACAGCAGTTCTACTAATCCAAAAGGGGCAAAGGCACACATGCGACAACAGTTACCCTGACAAATAAGCTATTGAGATATAATCATACTTGTGATGGACTTTCTAGTTAAAAATACACATTTCATTGTCTTTTTAAAGGATGACCATGTTGTGATTGTGTGCCGAAGCCCCAATAAATTGCAGATAAAACCCAGCCCCAGCCCGGATAATTGTTCATACCCGTTCAAATTGGAATTAAGTTTACACATTCTGATAAGTAGCATGATCAAAGAACTGAGTACCTACTCGATGATTGTTAAATTAGGATACAGAATCACTTTTGAAAGGTTAGAAGAAGTAAGAAATAAATATTATTATGTATTAAAAAAATATATAATGACGGACAAAGTGACTATATGTAATTTTATATCGAATTCAAGCTTTTTGATATAATAAAGTGACCCATACGTTAAAGTGTATAAATTAATAGCAGTTAAATGCATGGGCCACTAAATTCGAAACAATAAATAAATCGATTTTAAAATAGTTTGTCTCAACTACAATCTAACAGTTTGATAACGCTACTTTGAGAATGTGTTTTCCCACTTTTACGAGGTAAAATATTCTTGGACCATTCTCTGGGATCGTGACTTCAATATGACACCGCAGTTTTACCTTTTATAAAACGTTTTGGAATCTTATCTACATGCCATCTAGTTTAAATTATCTGTAATGCGTCTATAGCCACAATTTGATATAACGTATTAATAACTAACACTTTCATCAAATCTCCATGTGAATAAGGCGCAAGAACTGTCAACATCCATCTCACACACCAAGACAGAAAGCAACCCAGTCCAACGATAAAAAGTTCGTTACAAAATATAAAAAATATCGCTCCACACAAATGGACCATCGTCGAGCCAGCTCTGGTATAATTAGTCATATATTTTGTAACAAATCTCAGGTAAATTGATTGATAGCTTCCGATAAAATTATCATCAACAAAACTATCCATAAACTTCATTTCATCGTTCATTTAATAAACACCATAAACAGTGCAAACAAATTCATGATTTAAGTAGTTCATGTGCCTTAGCAATTTAATAAATTTTAAAATATTTTTAACCTAAATCAAAACTAAAATTCGAAGTATCCTATCGGTCAATCAGTCAGGTTGCGATCGGAAGTTTCTAGGAAATAAGACACTACGGAAAGGAATAATAAATCTATCATCGTTCGCTGTCTAGAGCTATCAACTAGTGGTTAAAAATCCAACATCATAGATTGTCCTAATCAGTTATACATGTACGCATGGTCGTTGTCCTGCAGGTAGCGGGCCAACTCAACGTCAATTTGTACATTGTTACCGCACGTAGCGACACGGAATCTTAACGACCGAATAAAATTAATCGTGGCTACTCATCTCTAATTTACTCAACAAAGACCGAACTATTGATACTAGCTAAAATTTATTTACAATAAAGGATTGTGCCTCATTAGAACAATACTCTATAAATCGTAACCCTCACAGAGCGGTATGATACAAAAAAGTGCAGACACAATATTCACATAAAAGAATACATATCTATTATACACTTACACGACTATTTTTGCACTTTTATATTGCCAGTTCAGTGGCTTAAACTCGGAATATCTCAATTTAATTAAGACTTCATAACCCATGTCCAAGATCAACACAACTATCTATTTCTTAACAGTCAGCGAATTATATTTACACCATATTTTAGAGAAGGAAGAGATATCGATACAAAAAGAGGCCTTACAATAGCCGCGTGCAGTCAAACATCCACCACCTATGTTATGGTAATAACCTATTACAAATGGCATGTGATCTATTACTAGTCGGGTTCATAATATACAAGGATTCGATTTGCGGTTCGGTCTATATTTACAAGTCTTATCACATGGAGTCAACTCATTCGCACGGGATGTGTACAGTGTGATGCCAATTTGTAACAATCGCGTAACACTAATCGTTAATTTAAAAAAAAGTCACGTGCATAAACATCTAATTTAGTCTAATATTACGAATCTTAAGCATATGCCGAATCCGGGGGGTACATGCGAGAACGCGGAGCCCTCGGGATGAAATTAATAGAACTCAACGTCAACCGGGGCGGCCGCACTGCAGTGGTACCATCGCTTCGAGGGGTACGAGACATAAATATCATCCTATCCGAGGGCCTTCTACGAAGAACGAAGTAGACCTCCTCTTTTAAGGAATGGTTTGCCAAATTATCGATAGCTCAATATTATTGAGAGTGCAACATTGTCGATACGACAGTTTTAATGCTCGTCAAAATCAAACTATCGATAGTATTGTTACCAAGAACATAGATAGTAACAATACTGTCAATACTTTGTTATTTACGAGCAACAATATGATCGATGGTATTGCACTCTATCAATAGTATTAACACTTTCAGCTATCAATCAATAGTATCGATACTACGATCGATAGTAGTGCTATTTATAGCCTATGATAAACCAGTATCGATCGGCCGCATTAGTCTCAAGTACACCCGAGTCCGAATATATGAGGTACCCACCTGTCTCAGTGGTACGGATCAGCCTCTATAGATCGGTCCGAGCTTGAGTTGTACGCGCTCATGCTATAGTTGAGGTTGCTTAGTGACATGTCTTGGGGCACATCGGACGGCGATCCTTGGTAGTATTGAGACGCGTCGCTGTAAGGCGCCGCGGGCTGCGGTGGCTCTTGTAGATTTTCTTTGTCGCTGGTCTCCATGAACTCTATTATGCGTTGAGTAGCTTTCACGTGGGCTACGATCGCTGCTTCGGCCTGGAAAAAGAATAAATAAGGACCAGTTAGTTAACATTGTAGTCAACAAAAGAAACGAGGGCACAAATATCTAGTAAACTTGGAAACTTCATAAATCACTCTAATTCTTTATTCCTTTTGCTAAATCGAATTTATTACAGGTAGATTAAGCAAACCAAACTGCTTAATTCAGATTTCACATATATTGGTGAATGTTTGCTAAAAACAGCGTAATTTACCATATAAATATTTGCAAATAAAAAAAAAACAATATTACGAATAATAAGTAATAATAATAAGTTAATCTAAACGAATCTATAGCAAATTGGTGTTTCAATAGCATGGTTAAATATAATCATGAGACTCAAAAGAGCACGTGACTTTCCTACGCACATGCATGGTATAGCTAGACGAAGTCAACGACCTCTCATAGATCGGGCGTCGACCCCACACGAGAGTTCGTAAAAAACGCGCGAAAGGTGAAGTACCTTTCGAGTACCTTCCACATCAATAAATTTACCTTATAACTACACTGGGTTGGGCATTGAATCGCGCATATGGTTATTAGAATATTGGCGTTGTGGTATGTAATTATTACTAAACAATAAATACATGTACGAAGTTTTTGATAGGTTTTTCAATTAGTTTCAATTGAAGCAATTTTGAATTAGCGTATTAAACAGAAAATTTAATTAAATTTTTAGGAATATTCAATGATCTACTGTTTGAGAGTGGATTATTTTTAACCTTGCAAACTGGTAATATTGAGTTAGACAGATATAATCATCACGATGAAACAAATTGTGATTTACACCTAAGAGAGCAAAAAAAGGATTTGGTAAAAAAGGTTTCGTCGTTAGTTGTCAATTCGTTTCGGCGCACTTGCGCAGTGTCTAGCTCCAGATGGTCCATATAACAGTGGTCAAAATTAGTTGATTTGTTCTGAAAATGGTCGTCATAGATAGTAGAGTGAGGGCGGGCGGTACTCACACTGGCGGTGAGCGAGAGGAAGGCGTAGTACTTCTTGAGCGTGGGCAGCAGCGGCGCGTAGAGCGGCACGCGCGCGCGCACGGGCGCCGGCGCGGCCACGGCCATGTGCCCCAGCAGCAGCGCCACGTACGCGCCCACCATCGTGTGCTCCATGTGCGTGCCCGCGCGCGCTAGCACTGCACACAGGAAAAAAATACATGTAACGATCACCTTTGCTATGTAGTCTAGTAAGGAAATAAAGCACGAGATGTAATCCTAAATGTCATGAAGAAACTCAGACGAATGATGACCTTTATTTAAGGCGGACGCATTGTCCTGCCTGGAGGCCTGCTGTGGCAATTGAAGTGCGTCCAAATGTGGCGAATGCGTGATTCGGCACATGACTGGTATACGAGCAGCAAAAAAGCACGCGGAGCTCGTAGACATCACGCGAGCGGCACTCGTCGGCATGCCAATGGCGCATTAACGCGTTCACAGCTGAAATATTGACTACAGACGTCGACAATCTAGTGTTTCGACGTGGTGCCGAGACAGCATAATACAAATTAAGAGTAAGATAATAGCAGCCATAATTAGTTACTAAATACCAAAAGTACTAACACTTAGCGACGGTTTCGTCAATATCGTCTTGAGATTGCTTCTTGTCCTTTTCTCCATCTAATATAGCATCCGTGTTTTCTTCAGCCCGCCTGAAAAATAGTAAAATTTGATCAGATTTTTGTAGTTTTCGTTCCAATTCAGTCTTCAGGTTGCAGATAGATTTCATCATCTTCCAAGATTGTTTTATGAAAATTCAATTTGGCATCTGTATTTGTTACATTACACACCAAACATAAAATAATATAACAATTTAATGGACATCACCTAAGTCAGTCACAAATTCGTTTAAAATAAATTTACGATTTAAATGGTCTTGTAGCATCGATCAAACAATTTATTTTTATATCAAACTTATACAATCATTACTGAATAGACCCGGTTCAAGACATATTCTAAGTTAACCGACCAGAAGATTGGCCCAAATCTAAGCACCTTTAAGTTTCCACGAGTTCTTTTTGACAATAAGCACAGAGTTTTCACTTGTCTTCTTCTTACCTTGCCAAATCTTCTCTCATATGGAAGAGGTCGACAATGAGGTCCAGCGCGGTGATACTTTGTGAGGCGAGCTCGTTGCTGCCATCGACACTGATCCGTAAGTTTAGAAGCTGCTGCGTATTCACATCGTTGTTCTGCACCAGGTTTATTAGCAGCATCAGCACCTGATAGACACAAAGTAGGGTCAGTAAGCATGTCAATGTCCAACTAGATTTACATTTTGTATGTCTGACTGAGCATTAGAATCAGTGTATTTGTTGTTAATATAAGCTTGCTGCATGATGCCTTTGTCTTTGCCACACTCGCGATAGTCTAATGTCAAGAGCAAATCCATTCTATTAAAAAAAACATAGTAATATCTGCCTCTTGCCATATCGACTTGGAATTTCTAAATCATCCAGTTTCATAATCATAATAAGATGTTACAAAGATAAAGAAAGTGTACTCACGCAAACACTGAATTCGAAATTCCTGTCATCTGGTACAAAGTTCCCTTGGTTGTGCAGTAGGACGAGACAGATCTCCATGACTGAAGGTTGCTCTCCCACGACTTGAGCGCCCCGTGACACTGTAAAATAAAAAATAAATATTCTTATTACCTAGTTGTGTGCATTCTTAGGAAAGTCAATACTTGAAATACCTTTGATATGTGCCCAACATCATTAGTGTCTCAACAACAATCACAAACATGACGTGGGATATTAACATGAAACGGAACACAAGAGAAAGACAGACATGGAATGGAACACAGTAAGAACGGAGATGAACATTTAATTTGAATTTCAATGTGAAACGCAGAAGGTGTTTGAGTGTGAGGAGGTTGTTGTGATGTGATGCTAGTGCGACAGTGCAAGCAGATAGTTTAGTTTTCCTGTGTTGTAGCAATTTCAATGAAATAAAGAAGTTTACCAATGAGACAAGTTTCCTCTAACCCAGTTTGATTACCCAATTTTTCTACATACATTACAACAATTTAAATAGAGGGAGCTTGCACATAATTGACACCCAATATGATAGTTTAGTTACAACCCAGAGCTTACTCTTACGTCTAGCGTTCCATACGCAGTGTCCAACTAGATGTAATGTACTTCAGAAATATAAAACATCAACGTATGGTAACTCACCATTATTCCCGAACGAATGTGACAAGTTAACCAGCACTTTGATAGCGGGTAGTGCCGCGTCGAGTAAAGCGCCGCGCAGACTGGTCTCCGTTCTGGCCTCGCCAGCGCAGCGTCGCAGCAGCGCCGCTAGCGTTCGCGCAGCGCCTAGCGATTCGCTCACTAGGTACAGTTGGTTGTCTTCGTTCTGTTGGGTCACCTGTAAACAGAATAAATTAAGTTCATTGCTTAACAATCTAATTTATTCGACCCTAGTAGGCCTCGTACAATAACATCTTGGATGAATTAACCACTGGATATGAAACGCAAGAGGGAATGTATGAAAACATCATCAACCAATTTCTGCGGGGCGGGGGGAGTTTGTCCTGTCACTAATTGACATTTAGTGCGTCCAAGTGTCGATATTTTTCAATCAAAAAGTTTTGAACGAATGAATTAACGAACCTTATGCAAAACAATTTTATTTTATTTTTATTACTTACTAAAACAATAATTCACATCATGGGCATGTTTCAATAAGCACAAACCATTAAACAAATAATTGAAACATATAATATGTTTTAGAAACGGTCGAGCAAGTAACACTAGCTAGAGCTTATTAGAGCTTGTGAAACAGGTATGGAATTGTGTAAAGCAATCATATTTATGTGACAGTTCAAAACGTACGGTATGATCTGTCAAACGGCAAACAACAAAAGGTTTGACAGATCATATCGTACGTTTTGAATTGTCAAATGAATACAATTGATTTACACAATTGCCCCTCAGGTCGTAAGTCCTCCAATGGTGTGATAAAATCCTCCAATGGTATAATCTAGCAGTAGATGAACTTACACTTTGGTATGATACTTACCCCCTTATTCATAATAACGCAAATAATCTAATAAACCTGTTTTAACTGTTTTGTCTCATTCTTTCTTGGCGCTGTCATCATTTGACAGAAAGTGACAAATCAGTTTAATAGCTAAAATAGGTTTATTAGACTGTTTGAGTTATTATATTATGAATAAGAGGGTAAGAATGTATAAATAATAGGGGTTTAATACGATAGGCTTCACGATATGATTCTGCTTCAAAGATTTGTCGTACTTGATGCGCTATGCAGTCAGAAGAATACAAACCTAATGCAGGCAGCGTTTTTTTTGATCATGCCAGACAACATACCATGTATTATATTTATGTATATGTATTATATTTCGACTCGCGTCTGTCAACGTTGTGTCCTTGAACGTGCTAATATTATAAAGCTAAAGAGTTCATTTGTTTAAACGCGCTTTCTTAGAAAAAATGCAAGGCCAAATAATCTCTTCGGACGGTTTCGACCTACTTTGTTTTTCTTATTGGATCTACAGCAAATCTGAAATAATATTAATAGGATGTATTGTAATAAAATAAGAAGTTTAAAATATTAAAGAAAACTGTTGTATTTTTAGGATTACTTAAATCTACTTTAGAGTTAATCATTTTACAGATGTATTATTTTATTTAATATTATAAATTTATTAGTACGTTTATCGATACGATTATCGACATTTGTCAAGCACAATTAAAACTAAATTGACAAGGGAACGAATGATGAACGTACGATAATCCTACCAAATGAAGTATGCGTCATCTTGTTGATTTTGCAGTAACTGACCACAACTTTTTTAATTAGCAATGTAACTTTTCTACTGGAAAACTCTAGGAAAACTCATTTCACTATTTTGAGAAAAAATCACAGCTTTATTGGGATACAAAGTTACTGACGAATGAAAAGAAATATTTTTTGTCTTGCCGCTATAATTTTTACACAAAAATACGGCACATTTACCCATTTTTTTCTGCAATGTTTCTCACTGAGGTCTGTCACAGTACTGACAAGACGTCACATGAAATTGAGGCTAAAATGCCCAATTCGTTGCCGAGGGGGAACAAGCGAAATTTCCCGTCATTGCGCGTCCAGTGGTTTATTCGTCCAAGAATAACATACATAAATATATATGTACAAAATATATTTCATGGTCAGTTGGTCGAGTGGTCAGATCGCTCAGCACTACCCAAGATCTATCGGTACGCAGAGTTCTTCTTTGTACCACTCACCTTAGCGAAAGGACTGCGTTGCTATGTGACTGACTTTCTAGTAAGTGTACTTACATTCTGAAACACCCGCATATACCTAAGTAATCAACTGTCAGCTGCCGTAAGTATGTAAAATTTCTTACCCGTTGTGCTAGATATCGAGCGAAGCTTTACCGTGATACAAAGATGTATCATGTCGCACCACATTCTGGCACTAACGCATGTTAAGGCTGACATTCGACCGCGCTCGTCGCTTACCTAAGACACTATGGGCTGTGTCTAAACTAATGGCGTCAAGCGTCACATCGCTAGTAGGACACCGCGTTAGCAAGATCATCACTTGTTTTATGGTGGCCAACCTGCAAATAAATGCATGTGTACTCACATTTTCTAACACTCGCATGCATCGATCAGCCTTTCTGAGCACATCGACGTGCGCGTGAGTCCACGTGTGCGCGGGCGCCTCGAGCCGCGCGGCGCAGTCTTGCAGCGTGCGCACGATGTGGTCCACGCCGCCCAGTACACGGAGCTCTTCCTTGAACCACTCGCCCGCACGTTTGGATGTCAGGGAGAGGAGAGTCTCCATAGCTAGGTGGCCGACCTGTGCAAATAAACCAATGCAATTTAGCTATGATGTAGTGCTTTAAAATGATCTGATTTAAACAATTTTCTTATAAGCTCAATGTCAGAATGCAAAACAGTGCAAAAACCAGCCAAGTGCGATTCGGACTCGCGCACTGAGGGTTCCGTGCCAACTTTAACTGAATTAGGGATTCTTACTTCCACTTAGCCAAAATACCACCATATTTTGTTGACCGCAAATATAACTTTGTTTTTCATAGTGTTTGTATGAAAGACAAAGTTATATTTGCGGTTGATAAAAATGTGCTATATCTCAAAAACTGCTGATTCGATTTCGCTCAAACCAATTTTTGTTGAAAGTTTATATTGAGATCTACACTACATATTTTTTCCAAAATTTTCACTTCCTTAGTTCAAAAGTTAGATGGGGGGGGACGCCCATTTTGCCACTTTGGAAGCGTCTATATCGCAAACGTTAGACTTTTAGAAAAAATGGTTTTAGAAACCTCAATGTCATTTTAAAAGACCTATCCATAGACACCCCACACGTATAGGTTTGAGTAAAAAAAATTTTTTGGTTTTAGTTTCATGTGTGGGAGCCCCCCCTATAATATAATTTTTTCAAATTTTTTTGTACCTGAATCGGAAAGCGGTAAAGAAGATACACCTACCTACCAAGTTTCAGCTGTGTGATGCTAATAGTTTCAGAATAAAGTGGCTGTGACATACGGACGGAGAGACAGACAGACAGACAGACTTGACGAAACTATAAGGGTTCCGTGTTTTGCCATTCGGCTACGGAACCCTAAAAATCAGACTTCCGAAAGCTTATGGGCGGTCTCGTATTTGTTAGTATCCATACGACATAAACAATAGTGGTAGCCACTTCGTTACGCAACATTTGTGTAGGTATGGGTTGTTGCCATCACGTTGCTTACGCCGGGTCAGTTCGTGGAAGCTGCATATTATATTATTATCCTTATTTTTTATGTGACGACATAAGTAAATATGAACCGATCCGATTAATTCATGTTTGCTTCAAAACAAAATAACATGTTTTTACCAGACAATCAGTTAATAATAAAGCAATTTAACAGTGGATTTCTTCAAGAATATCATACTTAAGCCCTCACGGATGAGTTTGTCAACATTTTTGACATTATTTTGTTTACGCGACCGCCGGCGGCCTATCTATCTCTGAGCGTCAGTGAACTCAGATTATTGGGTTTATCAGTCTCGTACCAAATAGGCTAAAATTAGTGAATTAAACAAGTGCACTACCCTACCAATTGAGCATGCGTGAACCTTGTTAAGATAATGTAACTACTTGCGTGGGTCAGGCCATTAGTTGCTATGCGAAACAATTGGCACAATCTACTCTATTATCTTGACAACGATCAATGCAACAATGTATAAAGTTAAACGCGATAATGTTTTAAGACAGGTAAAACACAAATGCAAATTGGAAAGAAGGCGTAATATTATTAAAAGTTCATTCAACCGTCTAGAAAGAATGGCATTATCACTAATGCAATCATCACATTTTATACAAATATCAAATGTAAAAAGTACTCAAGATTATTTAATAATGTCAGCATATTATTAAAATTAACATAATTTTTTTATTGGTTTACATTTAGGATGATGTAAAGTCAAAAAGGGATGAATATTATGATAAATAAACATTAGATGGCTGCCTGAATATTTTCACTAAATGAGATTAAATAGTACAACAATTTAGTGTAATCTATTGTTACACTATAAGTACATATTTGCCTAGATAAAAACTTTCCATTTCTGCTAAGACACTAACTTACGTCAAATGACAACAAACAAACAAAAATAACAAAACCCAATGATGTAGTATTTTTAAAGATTTAACCAACAGAACAGAACCACATTGACTCATTCCCCACAACAGTGCACAACTATACTCACGTGACACTGGCGAATGTGGCAACACAGATTAGCCATCAAAAAAGAAGAAGAAGATGTGTCAAATACATATAATAATACATACAGTAATGTTGTCCAGGTCCAAATGCTGCGCTTTGCCCTGGCTCTTGATCTCAGCGCACAGCTCCCGCACTCGCTCCTGCGTCTTGGCCAGCTGCGCCGATGTGAGCCCGCAGTCGTCCAGGGCGTTCCTATAAAATATATCAAACTTGGTTTATGTACCTTTCTTACTCGCACCTTCCTGCTCTCCTCTTCTTTAAAATACTGTTGAAGACAAAGAAAGTAGAAAAATCGGAGCAACTACTACATGTGAGTTAAATTTGATCTGATCTATCATTTGGTGATGAATCTCATCTGTATGCAGTCAACACTAAAAGCCCATCTTGCAGTGCGAAAAACGCATCACTGTTATCCTTATTGTGCCAGTGAGACAATGTAACAAGATTTTTGGTTTACAAATATCAGGAGGTGAACAGAATGGTAGAAAAGCTTGAAGAATGGAAAAATCACCACCCACAAAGAGCCTAGCTCTTAAATTTGATGGAGCAATATCTACACCATAGTAGTACTACAATCAAAATGCTTACTTGTGTGAGACATCTGATTCAAGCAAGTTCAACATGAGCTCGAGCGATTCGCGGTCTAAGTCCATGTTCAGTCGGTCCTGCGATAGCACGAACATCACCGTCGCCGTGCACAGTCCGAGACTCTGTGGAAAAAAGTATATTTATTATATTCGGATTTTAACGACGGACTTAAGACGACCTTGTTAAGATCGCAGGATCACACTGGATGCAGACCGCTCCCAACCGGTGTGGAAAACCGTGGAGATCAGCAGTGGCCGTCCTTTGGGTGACAATGATGATGATGATACGAATTTTAAAAAATCTTTCAATTATGTTGATACATAAGAGTATATAAAATGAAATCTCATGGTAGAGTGTGGCTGATATCACCTCATGCACGCCCAGCTGACTGATGTTAATTCAAAGCAAGTTTTTCAGACTTTTTACGTTGTTGAGGGCAGCTCCGTCTTATGTATGAGGGTCACACTAACAACCATTGCAATTCTGCTTTTAGCTAAATTATACACTGCAGGATTGAGTTTAGAGTTCGTAACCAATCTTCAGTTCGTACAAGATTGTTGTAGCATTCAAAGGGTGTAAATTTAAATTATAGAGACAGCTATCTTCACATTTAGGAAACAAAACTATATTGTAGACAGAGATAACCTTTTATTTGCTAGACATGATGTATCCTCGGTCGTATCGTGGAGCAGGTGTAATTACATATCTGGTGGCTCTTTAATATAAAAAAAAATCTGTACCTGGTCGTTAGTAGCGTCGTGCAGCGCGCTAAAGAACTTCTGCACGATGCCGTGCGCGCGCAGATGCATCCGGAACGCGGGCGCCGTGCACTTGCTGGCCAGGGTGATGGCGGACAGGCAGCGCGTCGACATCGGGTTGTTGTCCTGTTGACATACATAAAATAAATATGCGTCCGACAACACACCAATTGTCTTGGATTTTATGTATAGATTTTTTCCACTTTTGTGTTATGAATACCAGATAAAAATTATGACACATCACATAAAATACTTGAATACATAACATTAACGACTCAGGTAAAAACTCTTGTGCACATCACACAAACGTTTGCCCCTTGCGGGGTTCCAACCCGCTGGCTTTGTGCTCCGGAGCGCGAACCACTAAACCAGACGTGTCTTCATTGATTTTGTAAAGGATCATTCATGATATTAGCAATCACTTTTAGGCCTTGCGCATGACGATTTAACCCAGGATGATGCTAATTCTGGAATAAATCATTAATCTATCTCTGTTACTTTATTTGACATTGATAGAGACAGAATGAAGATTGAATCCAGAACTAAGTTAATCTTGACATGCGAAAGTCCACCTAAATGTTCTTACTGGCCCAGATTTACAGAACGCATGGTCGGAAAAAAGTACATACAAATCATTTATCGTTGAGATCAATATCAGTGGTTATGATAATAACTAAATAATTCTGTCTGCATGCAGGTAGAAACATACATAATGAAGAACTGAATTTGTCTTAAAAAAAAAAGGACAAGGGCCTATTGCCTGTACTATAGAAACTGTAGATCAACACATCTATTACTTTGGTCACTTTTTTCCTTATCTTTGTATAAGTTAAATGAAAATTTACCTGCAGCGCATCTAATAAATATTCCACATCATCATTCAGCTCTTGGAATTCACCAATTTCTTGAATTTGGTGTGCTTTCTTTACATTTCTCACAACTGTGTAGAACTGAAAAACAAAAAGAGGGTTAATGTCTTTCAAAACTAACGTATAACATTGTGTGCTAAGGTTAAAAACTTCATGTTTATAATCTTTCAGATCAGAATCAGAAATAAAAGTATTCAATTTTGGCACAGAATGAATGGAAAGGTCATACATTATATAAACTATACACTTCAAATAAACATTTAAACTTCTCTGAGCTAAATGATACTTTAACTTACTTCCTTAGCTTCTTTGGCGCATTTGACACTTGTGTAAGGTTTTACAGTCTCCACTGTATCCAGGTCATCAACTATCGGATCAGGAGCCTTATATCTCGTAACTCTGGTGAGCTCTTCGGGCACCTGACTTACTGTAGTCCTGGCTTCAGAGTTCTCTGGTTGTTCCGGTCTTGGAGTCTCATTACCTTTCTGTAAAAGAAAGGTCATTTGTTAATTTATTATTGCCAATTTATTTACTGAATACAGTAATCAAGTTTGAACAAGTGAATACTTTCAGATATCCACAAAAGTAGTTATACAACAATACTAAATTTTCTTAATGACAAAATAATTTGAAATGACAAAATCATGTTATTTATTATTGATTGAGTAATCATTGTTAAAAAATAAATATGATTATATATTAAGTACTCATGACTCCACACAGTAGATGATTTATACTCACATCATTGGCCCATTCATGTCTATAAAGATGTCGTCTTTTCCTTGCTGGTAATGGGGAAGGATTGTCGTTTACTAATGATTTGCTCTTGAATATTGATCCTTTCTTTTTCGTGATCACCAACTTCACACTTGGTTTATCCTCACTATGCTCCTCTGAGTCACCAACACCCTGTGGTGATTTGAACACTTCATCTTGGTGTGCTCTATGAGAATCATCCTCTTCATTCGGACAACTATTATATGCCGAGTCTGTTGATTGTGTATTTGTCTGACAATGGACAGGGTCTTCATTTATATGCAAATGATCATCTTGCATGTGATCATCCACTGGCTCTGGCTCCTGATTTGGTTCTTGATCATCTTCAACCTCCTCTTGTTCAGCATTATTTTCCTGAGGTAACTCAACACTATAGTCAGGACTTGAATGCTTATGTTTATGCTTGTGCTTTTTATGTATTTTCACCTTGAGGGAATCAACTGGTTTATTGACTTCTGCATCGCCAGAGAGAATGTTTATCAAATCATCCTTTACATCTTTATTATCAGATTCATTTTCAATTCCATGATTTGTCTCAGGTTCAACAGGAGCCGAGGAGGCATCAACTGTTGCTTCAAGTTTCTTCTTGCCTTTTCTAGTTTCTTTTTTAGGTTCCACAACTACTTTAGCTGCATGTTTACCTGAATAACCAGTAGTCAAAGCATCTAGAAAATCATCATTTTCACTATAATTAATATTAGGTCTATTTCTTCTTGCCCGTCCCGAAGTCTCAGGAGGTTTAGGCTCTGGTGGAGGTTCTTTCGGTTGCATTTCTAGTCTAGGTGATTTGGAATTGTGACCAGTTGAATCCAATTTTTCTAATTGGCTTTCAATTTCATCAATGACTGGTTGCTTATTTGTTATTTCCTTTGAAGAGTGTGATGGTGAAGCAAGAGTTTGGTACAGGTCATAGGCATCTGTACCTGGTAATGGAGAAGTGATTTTCTTAGATTCATCCTCAGCATTTTTATGGTGTTTTTTATGTGATTTGTGCTCCTTCTTTTCCTTTTTCTTTTCTTTCTTGGTTTCTTGATTTAGTCCAGCACATTTTATTGTTATTTTTAGACCTTCATGCTTTGGAGAACATATGGTCTCCATTGAAGGGCTCTTCTTGTGATCAAATCCAAAGTCTGAATGAGTATCCAATGAAGAATATCTATCAGAACTAGGTGAAGTTAAACCTTCATTAGAGTCTGTACTGACAATTCTTGAAGTACCTTTAGATATCCTCAGCACTATTGGAGGTGGCTTCCTTTCTTCATTGGAATCTTTACTTGTAGACGGGCTGACATCGACTTTCATTGGAGTAGGGCTAGCAATAACTGGACTAGCTTTTGGTGATGGAACTTTTGGAGATTGATTCTGGGGCTTTGGTACAAGAGGTTCATATCTAGTAAAATCTGGTATAGGACTATTGCTGCCGTCTTCTGCATAATTTATAACTTTATTTCGATTGCGGACCAAATATCTTTTGTTAGGAGGTTGAGCATCTGATGTGGGATCCTCTTTCCTAGAAGCCTTTGTGGCCACTGAATTCTTCTTTGACTTGGTCTTTTCAAAACTGCGTCTAGGAAGTTCTGGTGAAGATGAATCCCTATTGTAAACCCTACTCCTTTTGGCTGTTTTCTTTTCTTTGCTGTTGGAAGGATGTTCTGGTGAAAGAGGGGCAGCCGGTACTGGTGGAGCATATGTGATTTGTGGAACTGGTGGGTACGGCTCGGCATTTCGAGACTTGAAAAACTTTTTAGGCTTCGGTGGTGGCTGTTCAGTTTCAACTGCAGGCACTGTCAGCGGACTATTCTGATCTTGAACTGGCTTTTTGACAACATTGTTTGCGAAGGCTGTAATGAGAACCAAAATAGCACTTATAAAACAATAATTTCATAATCTTTGTGTTGATTACTTGTGCAAAAATTCAAGATATTGTGAATGATTATTTTTTTAATTGTATCCAATAGATAACTATTATTTTACTTATAAATAGATCAGTAGCCAGATTACCTAAAATCAGATTGAAATTAATAAAGTACTATGAGACTAGTCACATTACAACATGAATGATTGACAGTCATAAGTTTACTTTCACTAATTGTATTTAACATTATCTATAGAGAAATACATATGAAGTGTTTAGATTATAGTCTATAAAAGTCGACAAATGATAAAGGATAATTACAATAGCAAATAATATGATGATTTCATACCATAAGGTGCACTTCTAATTGAGGTGAAGCTGGTGATTCCCCATTTGCCAACTGTCCCCGCCGAACGAGCAGCTGAAGGACAATTACTGTTCTCCCTAAAGAGGGCACTATCCAGCGGCACGGCCACGCTGCCGGCACGGCCTCTGCCCCAGCGCGACATGCTGATAATTTCATCAAAATAGGTGACTATTGCACCCTCTTCTTGACAAACCGAACACTCCTTCTAATGTCAAAATACCAAATAACACATGTCGCAGTAGTGAAATCCAAAATCAATCAATATTACAAGTCTTCTTTAATGAATATCACTCTGAATACGATTCATCAACTTTCTCCGATAGAAACGAAAACACAACCCATAAAGATAACACACCCGCCATTTTTAGGGGACTCAAGTACTTTTCCCACGGACGCATTCGTTATGTGAAACGAATGGGTAACGCGCGCGTAGTCAAGTAACAACTATATCCATTAGAATTATCGGTTTTCTTTGAACTTCTGAGGTAGATAATTACAATTGATTTTAACATTTAGATGACAAATAGGACACAAACTGCGATGTTGTCATCTCATAACACAAAAGGCGCCATATTGGCAAAACAAGGAGAAATAATTTTGTTCGACCAATCAGAAGAAAGGAAAGGCGCTGTTGTTGAAACCATAGACAAACGTCATAAAGCGGCTAGTACACAATCAATGTTAGCGCCGCAATATTGGATGAAAAACAGTTAAAAAAAACATTCTACAGTTGTTTATTTTTATAAAAAGGCGCGTTTTTGCTATAGATGGGCGCCTACCCGGATATAAACCCAGCCACTGGATAAATATCCAATCCACGCTATTTTAACCCACCCGATTCCAATTGATACCGGGTATAAATTAAAGCCTACTTTTAAAAATGAAATGAAATATTTTTAATGAAGTTAGTCACTTTTATGGTGCGATTCAATTTCTTTTCGAGTAGTCATAAAAATATACAATTTTTACTATAATACTGAACTATAAAAATCCAATTAAAACCGTCATTTAGTTGCAAATACAGTGCGTACCTGCATTTTGGCAATCCCAAAGGGGAAGAGGGAGACTGTGTAAGGTTAAACAGTTAAAATTTTATTCAGTACAGTACATTATGCGTATTTGTAGATTTATGAATTAAGTACGAACTAATTTTATAAATCTACACATATAATATGGTTGAAATTTAAGAAAGCTTATCTACAACATTTACTGCAATAATCCAGCCTAACGTATCGATGTGTAAACCATAAAGCGTTTTACGAAAGGTCACGTCAACGAGTTATTCTGAAAATACTACGAGAGTATTTATTAAAAAGAAAATGAAGTGCTTAGTAAATTCATTACTTGTCAGCTCTTCGATCAAACAATGGCCATAGACACATAAGAGATAGGTATGCAAACAAGAGCAATACCTTTCCAACTCTTCCCTTTATCTTTTTATCTACCTGGGATTGCCACGTGCGCAGTTCTATCGCCGTTAGCTATAACTTGCCAGTTTTGAATGAAATGCCACTGCGCGTAGTGTCTTTGTATTAACTATTTTTATAACTTCTCGACCGACGACAGATTTAAGGTAGTACTGTCAAACATTGAGTTACAAATCTTACAAAAATCGGGTAGAGTGCATTCATTGTTATGTAATACTTATAATATAAGAATGCTTTAGCAACAGAGATAGGAATAGGTAGGGCTTATTTACCTAAACTTCGAATCAGAACAGAGAGGAATCGGAGTCATTTTATGATAGTATTATTTTTTCGAGACGACTGTCCCAAAATTCATATCAAGACTCATATAGGACATCATCAAAGTACATCAAAAATAAATTTTATTTGGAATAAGTAATTACTTAGTTTGTGACTGGACATAATACGGGGTGTGAAAAAAGTACTATCCAAATTCAAAGAGGTGATTAAGAGTCGAGTCTAGAATACAGGAAAAATATATAAAAAATCTTGATTTTTTTGCTAGATACAGTTTTAATTTGCATTTAATTGTTATACAGAACAGTTAACGGCCCACCCATCCAAACGGGCGTCCTTTAAAATAATGATCATGCTATTTTTCACTAATAACAATTGATTAAAATTAAATCAAGCATTACAAAATCATACTCAAAAACATCTAAGATTGCGCGCACCTCATTAATTCATAAAAAAGCTACAAAAACAGATGGTTAGCGCCGTTGCGAGCCACCCGGCACCGAACAAAAGAACTTTTGTCTCTTTTGAACTTAGGTAGCCGCACTATCTGTTACTTTCGCACATTGATAACGTGTTTTTTTTCAAATAACGAGTGTTTATCCAAAAACATATCGGTTAGTAAGTCAAGTGCTTTATTTGTTTATGGTTGTCTCGGGATGCGTGCGCGTGAGCAATGATCGTAGACGCAGGTTCTTAGATATATGAATATCTAAGAACCGGAGTGACATGACGAAGCTGACATGAGTGTGCGTGAAACAGTGCGTTGGTATTCTGAAAATAGTGTAGATTACGGAGGCGGTGTGTAGCAGAATACCTGTGTTCAGAGCAATACAAAATTGGCATGACTTCAGATAATTTCATGCGCCCAGTGTAAGTTATTACCAGACAGATTATTTGCTATCGTGAATTATTGTAAGTAGTTGATTCCAATTTTTTAAGTACGTACATGCGTACATGCTCAATTTTGCACTGGTCCAATCACATTTTTGTGTTTTTTACGGTCTTGGGCCCGTGGTCAAGACCACGGCTTGGCATGAATTTATAGAACACGATTTGCTGCTGCTTAAGATTGCTCCTGTCTGTCTACATCAAATAATACGTGAGTCGAATTTTATTTGTCTATACTAATATTATAAAGAGGTAAGATAGATGTAGTAGCCATAATACTTTTTGAGGTATTGTTACACTTTATCCAGTCGTAAACTTAAAGTTAACAAAGACCGATTACTTATTCAAAATATTATTATTATTTATGTACCTAATTAATGATGTCCCAACAGATGTCCTAGAAAAAAAATGTAGTAAGGGAGTATCCGATTCTTGTCTTTGTTCTTCGAAGTTTAGGCTAATAAGCCCTACCTATTCCTATCTCTGTTTAGCAATTAAGGAATGATATGTCAAAGTGTTAGACGTGCTCAAAATATATTAAACTCAAATACTGATGCAAAACAAAAAAATACGACGAGATGCAGATTTACATTGAGTGCTGTCACCGCTACCAAATACTACCCCGTCATCAAGTGAAATATTGCAAAGTTGAGATAACTCGTTTTGTCTCCGTCCTTTTACTATCCGACTATGTTGAAACGAATAATATACTTAATTTATGATTTTAAGTGAATATGATGACTGACTGTATAGCATAAACGATATTTCTAATCATATTGTAGGTCTAGGTATTCATACACAGCCAGCTGATACTCAAAACACTGAGTATTCAACGTAAATTTAATAAATACCCAGCATTCTTAATAAACACCCAGGTAAATTAGGTAAAAAACAATTTTTACCTACCGGGTGGGAATAAATTGGATAAATATCTACCGGATTTCTACCCACCCGCCCATCTATAGTTTTTGCTCAATATTTAACTTACCAATTTATGCCAATTTATTTTTGCGAGTACACAAACTTATTTCAAACGTTCTTTTTCAGTGTTTTGGTATTTATCCTATAATATTTTCCGACTCTCCATTTTAAAAGAACGTAAGTATGTATAAAAGTTCGAATGTAACGAGGTCAAGATTTTGCTATTTTTTTTTATAAAAAATCATTGACGTCATTAATCAGACCCACCAACTTATCTGAAGAATGACAGCATGGCGATGGCGCCACGATCGAAAAAGGTTCCCGCTTTTTACAAAAATAAACACTTCTGGTTTTATTTTATATTCACCGTAACTACATGATAAAAATTAAAACGTATTTATTTAACTGTATATTTAACATTTTAAACGAAATTTTAAATAGCCTATTTCGAAATTTTATAAAAGCCGGTGTTTGGTGGTACGCCTATTTACAATTGCTTACGCGATTTTTTGAATAACAATAATGGTAACTCGGGCTTGTACCGGCAGCAATGACGTTTTCAAAGTGACATCTGTAGTTCCATTTTTGGCCATTCTTCAGATAAGTTTGTGGCACTGTAATGGTTTGTACAGTGCGACAAGGATCTTATAGCCAACGGATGACATTTGCCAGAGCAAGAAAATCTACCTTGATTCAGGGAGTTTAGGAAGCTGTTCAACGAATATTTTTACGCAAACATGACAGTCAAAGAAAAGATTTCTTGGATGGAAATGTCGTTGAAGGCATTTTCTACCATAAGAGACATATCATGTATTTTTCACCGTTTTAGATGCGAAACAATTGTATTAAAAATAAAAACTAGTGAAAATTAAAAAACTTTATTTAAGAAGTTTAGCGCTACGCAGCTACGGTATTTAAAAACAATAATATTATTAGTGTACACGTACGAAAATAAAATAAAAGGGAAAATCTGAAAATGTTTTGTAAGATTGGGGAGACTTCCTACACTCGATCTGGCAACCGGATTTTTTAATTTGACAGCGTTAGTTCCGACTGGTTCCGACTGTCACCGTTGACCAGAAGATCCGTTTCGCACTGTAGAGTAAGATTTTTTTATCGATATCGAAAGTACCATTACCAGTTGGAATGAAGAAGCAGATATCTTATGACCACAAACAAGATTATATCTCGCGACTACGTTTTGATAAAATTTTTGGTTTTTCAACCAACCAATAATAATATGTGAGAAAACTGTGCATCAAATCATTGAACTACTATTACTACGTATGGAAATGACATGATGGTCACAGACCATCAAGGGATGGTACGATGAGTTGATGGTCACAGACCATCAACGCATGCGCGGTATCACAGTCACTCACTCCCGCTCGTAGCGTTAACCAATGTGACATTTGGTCAATTAATTTGACAAAAAAGCCATCATGCGTTTTAAAAACATGCGAAAATAAAACCAACAGGAATATAAACGATACCGGCGTCACTTACCATCGGTAGGAAATTAAAATGTTAGCTTAAACCAGCGTAAAGATTTTTCAAAATGTTATAAATTTTTGGCATGAAATTGCCGCCATTTTACATGAAAATCAAAGATTATAAAAAGTGACACGCACAGAATGGAAAAGTAGGTAGGTAATAAATAGAGGTTAGACAATGTGATGTTGTGATATTTCTTTTAAGGTGTTTTGCATTGGTAGTTATATTTTTCTAGAAATATCTCGTATGAAAAATTAAAATGATAAAAATCATGATAAAAAAATAGTAAATATCATTCGAGTTTTTGACCTACAGATTTTTATTTACTAAACTTTTATTTATTTAGCTCTTTTAAATAACTATTGATCAAAGTAAGTAACGATTAAAACGTTTTGATAAAATTATATTCATTCAATACAATTAAGTTAAGTAGGAACAAAGTCTGTGTCACTTCTGCGGTTTCATATTCAAAATTCAAAATTTATGGAATACGTCAGTCTGTTGACAGTCACGTCCAAAAAATGCGCACATTTTTTGCTTGGCATAGCGTCTCTTTACGTCAGGGATGCACAGACTTATTAAGACTAGGGGCCACTCGGGCAAATTATGAACTGATGGCGGGCCGCCAGAAGTATAGGTAATTAAAGACAATAAAGAATTGATAATTATGTATTAAAATTGAAAAAGAATTTATTAATTTGAAGCGTGGCACTGCATAGTGCTTACAATTTTTTTTATATTTGGCTCAAATTTACTTGTAGCAACACGTAAAACTGCTTCCAAACTTTCATTTGCAAGGCGGTTTCGATTTTTTGTTTTATTATTATTTAGTATTGAAAAGGTTTGTTCACATATATAGGTAGAACCAAATAAGCTGGCACATTTCAGAGCGTTTATGCGCAACTCTTTGTACGTATTTTTATCAATGCAGCGGTAAAAGTTCAGCAAGTCTCCTTCGTTGAATTTGTTGTGTAAATCTTGGTCGTTTTGAATGTCGAGAATTTCTAACTGCATTGACTCTGGCGCATTTTCAACTGAAATCGTGAAAGGATTGCTGAATATGTCCAACAGAGGTTTCACTTTTTTAAACTCCGAAAATCTTTCTTGAAAAGATTGAATCAAAATATCTAGCTTTTCTACATAACTGAAATTAATCGCAGTTTTGTTGAATTTTTCAGCCATTTTCTTATAATTCGGAAAATGATTGTAATTTCCAGAATTCAATTGCGATCTGAAAAGTGTCAGCTTGCATTGAAAGGATGATACGTGAGCGTAGAGCTGGGATATCAGTTGATTTTTGCCTTGAAGCCGTGTGTTCAAGACATTCAAATGATTTGTAATGTCAACTAAAAAAGCCAAATCACACAACCAATCAGGATTTTTAAGTTCCGGGACATCCTTTTGCTTTTCCGCCAGAAATATTCCAATTTCTTCTATTAAATTTAGAAATCGTTCCAGGGTCAATCCACGACTTAGCCACCTTACTTCTGTATAATACAGTAAATCTCCATATTCGCTTTCGATGTCATCAAGGAATTGTTTGAATTGCCTGTGATTGAGTCCTCGTGATTTTATGAAATTTACAGTCGAAACTACCACTTTCATGACATTTTGAAATTCAATTTTTTTAGAACAGAGGGCTTCTTGGTGTATAATGCAGTGAAACTGCATGAGATCTTCAGCGTTTATGTTTTTTTCTTGCATATGCTTTTTCAGCAAAGTAACTAGCTCAGAATTGACACCAATCATCGAAGGAGCACCGTCAGTGGCAACTCCCGATAATTTTGATAAGTCCAAATCAGTTTTTGAACACTCATCCAAAAGTACATTGAGTATATCAACTCCTCTGGTTTGACCTTTCAATGAACACATTCCTAACAACTCTTCTAAGACTTCAAAATCTTGAGTAACACCTCGTATGAATATGAGAAGTTGAGCTGTGGAAGTAATATCAGTGGATTCGTCGAGTGCTAATGAAAAAAATTCAATGATCTTAGTTTTTTCATTTAATTGTTCCGCAATATTACCTGACAAAGACATAATACGTCTTTGGATAGTCATACGATTCAGTTGAATTTTCTCAAACTTTTTTGCTGCTTCTGGACACATTTTCTTAGCGGCAATTTCTATGCATTCTTTTACAAAATCCCCATCATTGAAGGGGCGACTGCGCTTTGCTATCATTCGAGAAATTTCATAACTAACTTCTGTAGCTGTTTCTGAATCTTGGATGGGTTTTGTAAACATAGCTTGCTGACCAATAAGCTCCCCTTTGCAATCGCAACAGAATTCTTGCAAATTAAACAAACGACTTTATTATGCGACCATACAAAAAAGTATTTCTCAGTCCAAATTTCTTGAAACTGCCGATTTTCATCTTTAACCTTACGTTTTTTACTAGGTCCTGGCTTGTCCATGTTGCGTTCTAATCCTGGCTAGGATTAACACAGCACCTAAAAACAATTACAGTACCTACTTAAATTACCCATCCTTTTTTATTTAGGTAGATTGATTTAAATAGGTAGGGAAACACTTATTAATAACAGAGTTTTACTTACGATTTCACAACACAATTATACACGGCACTTGACGGGAAATCTACGTTGAATGTGGATCAAAATATATGACACCGGCTAGTCGAGTTAAAATCTACACTAGAACTATTGACACTTCACTCAAATTAAAACCGAACTATCGGTCGCTTCGGTTAGCGTGGCTTTTATACCGCGCGTATAGAGTCGAAAACTGTCTGGAGAAATCTCGAAACCGACTCTGGAAGCTTCGTGTATCTACCTACGCGAGCAATCGGGAATTCGTGCACTTAAGAGCGCGCGCGCGAGATTCAAATTACTTTTCGAACATATTTTTTTTGGTTTTATTCTGGAATAGAATTCAATATTTTTCGAATGTACGAGAGTATTATTTTTGCTGTCGGCGGGCCACCAGTATTCGACCGGCGGGCCGCAAGCGGCCCGCGGGCCGTGGTCTGTGCATCCCTGCTTTACGTAGTAGTAACAGCTCACTGCATCAAATAGATCAAATCAGATATGGTACTTTAGAAACTAAAACCTTCGAAAATTGTATTGGATTTTCAATTCGAAGTTTAAGGTATGATTACACGGTCAATCCATTATTACTTAGGCGTCTTTGCCTCTTTGGTGTACCGAGTACCGACCCCTTTACTGCCGGAAATACCATCGACCACATTTATTACATGCCCGCCCAGAAAAAAAATCCTCTATGGAAAAATAGGCGGGAAATCTGAATCTCGATGCAGGAGATTTTTTTGCTAAAATTAATAAATTTTTTAGAAGTTATTTGGCGTCGAACCTGGAGAGAGAGAGAAGAGAAACATTTGCTATTACCAAATAAATACGAAGATTAGAGTTTGGGCTGAGGCTGTATTAACCAACTCTGGTACTTTCTTCCTTGTTAAATATACTAGGTAGTATGTATGACGGTAGGTACATGAGATACAGCCTGGATGCAGTCTGGTGACCTGGTGACAGTCAGTCGGACAGTGAAGTAACTATTATTTATTCTGTGGTATTAGTAATAAGCCCCGTTTTTTTTCATTGGTAACGGAACCCTTAAAAATATAGGCGGTCTTATCGCTGAGAGCTAATAAGTTTAAAACTCTTATGCCACTCTGCAATACGTTTCCCAAATGAAGTTAAAAGCATGTAGGTATGAGGCAAGGCATGTCGCGATTCATTCATATATTAACTCAAACATTAAAATAGCTAGTTATACTATTATGATCAGTGAGCTGTTGCTACTACGTCTTTATAGAGACGCTATGCCAAGCAAAAAATGTGCGCATTTTTTGACGTGAACTGTCAACAGACTGACGTATTCCATAAATTTTGAAGGTTGAATATGAAACAGCAGAAGTGACACAGACTTTTGTGCCTACTGAACTTAATTATTGAATGAATATTATTTTATCAAAATGTTTTAATCCTTACTTACTTTGATCAAATTTATTTTAAAACGCTAAAGAAATGAAAGTTTAATAAATAAAAATCTGTAGGTCTAAAACTCGAATAGTATTTATTATTTTTTAAATTCATATTTTTTAATTTTAATTTTCCATACGAAATAATTCGAGAAAAATACAACTACAAATGTAAAACACCTTATAAGAAATATCACAAAATCGCATTGTTTAACCTCTATTTATTACCTACCTACTAGTCTATTCTGTGCGTATCACTTTTTATAATCTTTGATTTTCATATAAAATGGCGGCCATTTCATGCAAAACATATAAACGATTTTGAAAAAATCTTTATGTTGGTTTAAGTTAACATTTCAATTTCCTAACGATGGTAAGTAACGTCGGTATCTTTTTGATTCCTGTTGGTTTCATTTTTGCATGTTTTTAAAACGCAAGACAAGACGGCATTTTTGACAAATTAATTGACCAAATGTCACATTAGTTAACACTACGAGCGGGAGTGAGTGACTGTGATGCCGCGCATGTGTTGATGGTCTGTCTGTGACCATCAACTTTTTGCGCCCGTAGTTTGTTCGGGATGTCAGTTCCAAACGTAGTAATAATATTTCAATGATTTTGATATTATTCGTGATGACTGATGATGATTTACAAATATATTTTACTAAATAAAAGAAAATTCTATGCAAAAAAATGTTTTTTTAATCGAAGTTTTACACTTTCTGTTTTATTAAGGTTATGACTCGAGGGATAGGCCATACAAAATAAAAATATCATTTTTGTAGGGTACATCTAAACCTGCAATAATACGACCGGCTGTTGAGGCTGTTGTTGTTGTTGTTCATTCCTTATTCTGCCGCCACTCTGCGCACTAACTGAAGTATAAACTACTATCATCAAGTGTTTGTTGTGTAGTGACAGTTTTGTGGTCACAGATACGTCAAGAACAAGAATACAGAATAGAAGCTTATTCCACCATCACAAGAAGTTCGCTCTTACGATGGGGCTGGCTGGACTGGACTGGAATGAGTTGTAAATTTTTCTTTGTCATCATCACCAATCTGAAGTTAGTTATTTTTTTTATCATATTATAATTATATTTTTTTTAAATTACTGTATAATCTAAAAAAGTTGAAGGTCAAGTTTGTACGATTATTTTAAGTCGGGTACCTATACCTACTTGATCTGGCGTATTGAAGTTGTAATCCTATCTATGAGTTGTTTGTTTAAATATTGTTTTACTCAGCGTGCCTAAAGGTACGGGTACATTGAGAAAGCTTAGGTAAATGGGAAGAACGCGTAAGTAGCTATTCCCATGTACCCATAGAAAAATATTTTTTAACTAATAATTTTGTGTCGTTTTACAGATCTCAATGTACCAGCATAATGACTACTCACCGGTTGCTCTCATCATCGGCGCCATAACCATGACCACGGCCGCATCACTGCATCGTGAATGAGCTTCCTCTCAAGCCTTGCCACGACCATACCCGGTAAGTAAGATTTTTTTTTAAAACCACCCGCGTATTTTTTATGAAAATTTATAAAAAAGGCTGCTCTTGCTGCTTGCTGCTGGCTGCATAAAAGCCAATACATTACTGTTCTCAATTCCCATACCTTTCCTCCTCGACCTAACCAATCTAGATCTGAGTTCTGGACCAAGGTTCCGAGACCAGTGTTCCGAGTGCTAAACAGAGGGTTCTGGAGATCCAACGTGCGAGTTCCAAGGTCTCCGTTCCGTGACCCGAGGTTCCGTGATCAGGGCGTACCGTGCTTCGGCACGGAGTGGCATTACAGTCCGAGTACTGACTGGGCTAGGCACGGTCAGTACTGAGTGCTGGTTCCGAGATGCGCATCATCTTGTAAAATTTAATAGGGTTATTAATTTTTTCAGTGGTTGGTTGGTTTTAAAAAGTTTTTAGTCAGCGTTACCTTAAGGCACATTTATAAAGCCGTATGTTTTTAATTAAAATGTTGTGCAACTCGAAATCGGCACTTATCACCTGAGTCTGAGTTCCTGAGGCCGAGTTCCGCTTCCGAGGTTCCCACAAATGGTCTCAGACCCTCTACGGTACAAAGTTCCGCGGTCAGAGTTCCGAGGTCCATGTTCGAAGAACTACTGAGTACTTCCTTGATCCTAAACATATTCCTTTCCTCCAACACCTATAACGCAAGTTCGAGCCGGTGTTGTATTGTTATTGTTTAACCCCCGACGCTAAAAGAGAGGGGTGATCAAAGTTTAACGTGTCTGTCTGTGTATCTGTCTGTGGTATCGTAGCTCCCAAACGGTTTAATCGATTTTAGTTTAGTTGAATTTTTTGTCATAGCTAATTTTATTCCGAGTGCTCTTAGCTTTGTTTCATGAAAATTTGTTCAACCGTTTTTTTTTGCGACGGCTTTAAAAAAAATCATTTAATCGTAGTAGCTTAGCAATAAATAAATAAATGGAATTTACAAACTGGCAATTTTATTTTAAATAATAACTTAATAGGTACATAATTTGAATTTATTAGATTAGTTTAGCTATGTAATATATTTTTTTATAAGTGTTTTGTTTCATTCGATGTAGAAATTTTGGTTGTTAATAAACGTATTCGCTGTTCGTGTTTCATTTTGTAGATAGTCATAAGATTCTCACAGTAGGTGCAGGAGACAGGTAAGTAAAAGGCCTAACAAATGTTTTTGATTTTGATTCGAATTTATGTATTTAAATTTGATTTCAAAACAGAAGTTTTTCTATTTGCTTCTGTGCTTCTTATTGTGGAGCATTTCACTGTCAAATCTTTTCACATGAAATCCTATTAAAAAAATATGGTTCCGGCTGATTGTTTACAGCTTGCAAAGTTGCAACGAAGAAAGCAGGCAGGTCTGGTAAAAGTGGTAAATGAAGGTTTAGTTAGGTCTAGAGTAGGTAAATACAATATTATAGCGTTATTTTAAACGAGATAGAAGCACCAATTCAGTACCAATGATAATTTGTTGTTTTAGGAGATTAATCATATCTGTTCATCCACACCGCAGTTAACTTTTGTACAGCAACAAAATGTAACACGATATAATTAGGTAACTATCTGTACCTTATGTAGCTCCTTGTTACTATTTGCTGATTTTTACTTACACATCCATACTGCCAACAACGTAAATTAACAAAATATAACAATAAAGGTAACTCGAAATACGACATATCTATATCATAAAAATAAATTGCTATTTGTGTTAGTCTCGCTAATGAATTGCTATTTGTGTTAAACTCGAGAACGGCTGAACCGATTTGGATGATTATGGTCTTGAAATATTCGTGGAAGTCCAAGGAAGGTTTATACGGTTCAAAATATAGAAAATGGGGACGGGGCCGCCAAGGGCAACGAAACGAAGTTCGCCGGGATCGCTAGTTAGCAATAAATAACTTTTTGCCGTCGGATGTTGCTGAGTAACACATGGAAACGTTGATCTTCAAAAAGTAAGTACGGTGTGGATGCACGGTACCTATACGATTTAAGTTTAAGTTTTGTTTAGCTTTTAAGGCATTTTTTTAATGGTGCTGAACTTTTTTTAACAATTCTATAACTTTGTAACTAGGCAGACAGATCTGGTAAATTAAGGTTTTATCGGTAAAGAGTAGGTAAATGTAAGATTCCAGTTTGCAACTAGGTAGGCAATGTAAGTCAGGTAAATTAAGGTTATGTATGGTATAAGGTAGGTAAATTAAAATTTCAGCTTGCACCAAGGTAGACGGGCAGGTCTGGTAATTTGAGGTTTGGTAAGGTAAAGCATAAATAAGACGTTTGAAAGTTATCGATTGCCGCGATAAACCATAAATAAAGAGGCGCGCATTTCGGCCCGCTTATAAGTAGGTACTTATGTTTTAATTATTCAGAGATTTTAAGTAAGTAGGTAATAGAAATCAATGTCGCTGACTCGTTGTAGTAAAATGACAAAATCAAGTTCTATGACTGGACACATTTGTTTGCGTCGTGTTATTTTTTTTTTGGAAATTATCAATAAATGTATTTTTTATTATAATATAGAGGGTGTTGTTTTGGTCAGCGACGAGCGACTCAGGGGGACTGATGCCAAAAAAAATTTTATGGAAAAACCCACAAAATAAAATTTTCATTCACCAGGTCGCTTACTCGTAGCTTACTAGCTACGGCGTAGTATTTCGTAGATACGCATGAATTACGCGCAAGGGTTCGAGTTTCCGAATTCATTTTGAATTTTTTTGGAAGGTTGTGAAGAGGTATTCTCTTATAAAACTTGCATAT
Organism: Pyrausta aurata; assembly: GCA_963584085.1. NCBI lineage: Eukaryota > Metazoa > Arthropoda > Insecta > Lepidoptera > Crambidae > Pyrausta > Pyrausta aurata. The sequence goes on along the minus strand of OY757258.1, from coordinate 6,050,085 downwards.
AATTTAATGTTTTTCTTTTGAATAAGCATAACTCATATTATCATCCCTGAGTCGCTCGTCGCTGACCAAAACAGCACCCTGTATATAAACCATTTAGAATTGATTACCGGTTACTTTAGGGCGTATATTTTTAAATTTTGCTTCTATTACAGGCTACAGCCTGTATAAATTGGCGTCGGCTTTGTGCATCTACTTTGTGCATCTATTACCCAGTTACTTACCTACAGCACATTTTTATTCAGACGCATAAACGTGGTTTGCCATCTTATAGCGGGGCTCGTGAAATTGGCGTGGCTATAAAAATAGCACACTCGCCATTCGCTGTGTGGCCATAAAACTGGAACTGGAAGGTCCCACCGACCCCCAGCATATCCCCACGGGCACTTTTATAGTTTTTCATTACTCAAGTAGACGGCCATAAAAGAGGGATAAACTTCGAAAAGAAAATTGCATGTATTGCATAATGCTCCGCGCCTATGGTGTATACGACCATAAATTTTAGGTGAGGTTATTGCGTTTGGATATTGTTCGCGGGGAAGTATTTATGGCGGCCAGAAAAAGAATAGATGTGAATCGCCTTGGATCGAGATAATAGCATTTGTATCAAATTATCGAAGTCAGTCGTTCATGTAGATAATGTAGGTAGGTATACTTAATCCAAGCTTTAAATTTTTTATTTGTAGAAACTAATAGTTATAATAACCTTTTTAGTATTGGAAACTTGCTCTGACGCTGAAACTTACAAGCGATGTCTCATTATAAATGTAAGATAGATAAGGTATTTGGAAAGTGGGTGCAAAACCTTATGAAAGTGTTATAGACATTCTGAGGCTAGTTTTATTACAAAAGAGAAAAGATGCTGAAAATCATCACTTGAGAAGTCCGAAATCGTGTTCGCAAATGCACACAGCATGAGGGAGATCATTTTTAAGAAATATTTTTTTTTGTTCACGATTCTTCTCAAAAGAAAGGGCCACTATGTTTTAACACGTTCCGGGACACTACTCCAGACACAATAGATGTTTTATTGTTTTCACGCCTGTAGGCGGGCACTGTCCCGGAACGTGTTAAATGTGTTCTAATTTAAATGTTTTTTCTGGTTTAAATAACGTAACTTTTTTGGACGCAATGGTGCTTCAAACTGCTTTAGTGTTATTAGGTAGGGACATATTTACATGAATAGAAAAAAAATGGTCATTTTAGCTTAAGCTAGAAACTTAGCACATCATTGATCAATTTGTTTTTCGTACTAAAATCGTAAAATTGCCTATTTGCAGTACTTCAGCTTATTAGTCTCAGCATGTACCTAAGAGTGACTACACTTATTATAAACAAAAATTGTCAGTAATATAGAATTAAAAGGTTAAGGCTGCGTTTCCACCAGAGATGTGCAATAGAAATGTGTCGTACGAGGATGTCTAGCTGTGCTGTGAAAATGTGTGGGTGTTTCTACCAAAGCTGTACGATGAAAATGTGCCTACGAAGATGTGTAGCGGAGCTGTGAAAATGCGGAACAAGCTTTGAAGGTGTAAGGTTTATCGATCGTAAATTTGTGAGCTTATACTCTTACACACTGACTTTTAGCATCGATATCTACTAACGCGCGTTTTAAAAACGCGCGACAGCATCGTGCATGACGCACGCATCACGCAATGAACAGATTTAATTTGGTATCGATGCAGTCGCGCGTTACTATCGATGCAAACCTGGTCTATACTCTGTGTCGAAGCAGAAGCGCGACTGCATCGATGCTAACGCGCGTTAGTATCGCCAATATACAATACATAATTTGTCAATGTCCAGTTTCTGCATCGCGACTGTATAAATGCTAAAAGTAGCGCAGTGTGTAAAGGTTGACACTTTGCGACTGCATCGATGCTGCATCGCAACTGCATCGCTGCTATAAGTCGCAGTGTGGAAAGGGTCTAAATATTTTCGGAAATAAGATTTCAATGGGATTGCTTGTAAGAAATTCCAGAAAAAAAACTGCATAATTCCCAACTAATGATGCAACTATACTCGTATAAGCGTTGCTCGTGTTCTTGTTTATTTAATTATACCCATCTTATAACTGCAAGATCTAATTTCATGATATTGGTATGATTTATTTACGCGCCGTCAAAAGTCTCTTGTCACATTGTCGCAACACGGCCAAACAATCTTGATTTACGATTGCCGTAAATCTCAAATTAGCGTTTTACGCGTATTTTACGGCAGACGCGTAAAGTAGAACTAATCAGTTACTACATCGATTCCTTGTTTTGATTCTAGCCCTCGTATATACGGAGGTTTATGTAATTTCTGTTCCGGAATGGTGAGGGGAATGTAATGGGAAATATGTCATTAAACCGCTAGGGTCTGAGCCCTTGTGGTTTCTGTGGAGGGAAACTAAGGGACATTTAAACATCTCTAGATGTAAGCATTAAATACTTTAACCAGATAAGATCAGCGGAAATAAGGATTTCAACCGGCTTTTAGATAACACTCCATCCAACTATCAATAACGGAGTCATAGTAGGTGTCACTTAGCTATAAGGAATTAAGGCACGACATAGGTATTTATGATTACAGTGTACTAGTAAAAACTACTTGACTATTAAAAATTCTGTGACAGTGTCCGCACTGGGGGCGTATTGCGATGCAGTTTTGAGATTTAAAACGCTCTGATTTACTGTCAAATTAGCAATTCTCATTGCAATTTCGCATTATATTGATAATATTACTATAATATAACAATATAAATATTAATATTCATACCATTGTAGTATTATTATAATATTATTATATTGATAATATTCGTTTACACTGAGTCGGAATTGAACTGCCTCGGAATTGAACGGATTAAGTTGGATCGCAATACGCCCCCTGCACACACCACACTAATGCACACAAACATTTCTCTACACAGGACTAATTATCTCTCTTCAAAACAAAAATAAGTGGGAGAGTTTTAGTTAAATTGAGAAGAGGTGAAAATACTTACAAATACATAACATCAAAAAACTAAGGAAAAGAAGACATGCATTACTAAAGAATAAACTTGAAACCAACGTAAGTATTGAATGAAGCCGTTTTCTTGTGGCAAGGAGGCATTGCGTTGCTGCATTGGACAGCAGAATTATAGTATTTATGTCAGTGGTAAAAACAAAATGTAACGTAATAAACGGTTTAGTAAAATATTAAATTCATAATATAACGCACTAATGATTTTGACAAACGGTAGGATAAAAAATACCAAAACATTGTTACCAAAGTAATATCTCTAACTGAGTTTCAAAACAAACTGCCTTTTTTAATACTTGGTACCCGGCAGTAATAGGTAGATGGCAACGAGACGAAATAGAGTAAGTACGAAATGCGAATTTTATGTGCACACACTTTTTACGAGGGCCGCATAGCTTTTTTATTTTTATTGCGAACGTGTCCTGTCCGCTACCGTCTACTTCAATTATTTATAATGCTCTATAAAATGCGAAAGTTTACTGCGACGACGGGCATGGGTAACTAAAAACGCTATATTGCAGAACTCGGTAGGTAAACAATATACAAGCGTAAATACATAAACAAGGATGCAAATGGAATATTCCTTATGTACGAGTACTTTGAAACCAGACGATTGGTGTATTGTCTGGCGCATATTTATTTATAAATATTGGACACCAATCACATGGCATACTACCTACTTACATTACTCTGATGACTGGTCTCAAATTAAGTAGATAATGTTATTGTCTTATGGAAATTGCGGTGGAACCACTACACCCAGACCCGAAAAAATATAGAAATGTATGATTAATGTACCTCTATTGACCTGAGTTTCGAATCCTGCACCTCAGAGATGGCGACGCCTTGAATCCCAGCGAGCAGTGCGTGAAACATAATAAATAAATATGCGCCAGACTACGCACCAATTCGAAGTAAGGAATTTTCTTCCTTGTATTGTGAATACCAGACAACGATGATGATAGGGGCATCTCCCATAAGTATTTTTAATAGGTACAAAATATATGTAAAAACATCCACAATTTAGGTACAAATATTTCCACATTTGCAATTTGTGGGACTCGAACTAGCGACCACTGACATAGTAGTCAGGAGCGCTAACCACTACATAAGCTTACAGTATCTATGGGTATAATCTAATAAACTTAAATACAAAAGGTAAAGTACATACTAAGAAAAACATACAATACTTATCGGCTACATTACATAACTATTAGAACTTCACAACAATTACTATGCTACGAATTCGTAGCGTTGGCGCCGTACATCAGACGAGCGAATAGTCATTCTATCCCCACTTCGTTAAATTCTTCTTATGTGAACAGACTCAGAGCATATGTTCGTTGTTCTATCTATCTAATCGAGCTTCTGTTTACAATAATAGATCAGGACATAATGTTCTTGTTCAAGCTCTAATTCTTTGTTCGTTTGGTCTAAACCCACCTTTAGAAGTCGCACAACGACTAAGTGTAATTATTTTTACAGATATTAAAAAAGGTGGTTAATAATTCGACCATTATTCAATTCCATTGATATGATATTTGAGTATGATGATCACGACGAGCTTCATAACACAAAATTTACCAAGTTTCGTAAGTGTAAGTTTGTATGTTTCTCCACGGATTTCTCAAGAACGAAAAGTGGTAGCGAGATGGTTTTTTTTTGTTTATTCAGGTATACTCTATCTAACTTAGGGAAAATCAAAATCGGTTTAGTAGTGTTCGAGATGTGTGGTGTGTGGTGGAGATGTAAAACTTAATGACTACAAAGAAATTTAAAACAAAATTATACCGACTTTAAAAAAACGTGTCTACGCACACCATGCACTGACTACAAATTAATTTGTATTTTTCAGAAAGGTAGAAGACAAATATTAAGCTGTTTTGTGAGTTTTTTTTATCGTGATCTATGGGCTTTATACTTACACACTTACAAAGTAGTTCTATTCCGAATAACAGCAATTTAAATACGTTCCCCTGATCGAAATCTATGAAGCTACATCCTACATTGATTGAATCATTTGGCAAGGGAAACTATCTTAGTTTTACAGACTCGAAGAATACTCAAAGAACCATAAGAATTCGGTAAAGAACTATACAACCAAGCGTACCTCGAGTAGGTGCCCTAGATTATTCAAGCCAGTATGAACAGGGCTGACATGATTATGGCCGGATACATTTCGTTGAACAGATTTGCTTAACTTATCATCATCATGGGGTGACATCTTCAAATTGAAGTTTGGAGGTCAGCATGTAGAAACCGATGCGGTCTTGAGCCGTTCTTTTTAGCTGGTCATAAAAACGAAGTTTGGTCCAGTCTTTGATGTCATCTATCCATTTTCTTCTGGGTCGGCCTGGTGATCTCTTGCCAGGAATCTTGCCTTTGAGGATCAGCCTTAAAAACTCATATTGAAAACCTCTCTACATATGTGCAAAGAAGGCAACCTTCCTCTTCATTATAGTTGACATCAGTTCACGTTTATCTTATGAATCTTTATCTAAATCTCCCAACTGCGAATCATTAGCCAACTCAACGTTTAGTCTTGATGGAGTGTGTGCGAATTCCGATACAAGGCTTAGAGAAAACTGTGTTTGCTATAGATAATACAATGTATGCAATTGTATATTGGTTTTTCTGATGTCGAAAGAAGCCATAAATCATAGGTATAAATAAGTATTGTAAAGAACTGTATAAATTACTTAGCCCGATTGTGTTTTGTTAGAATATAGGTTGTAAACTAAGCAAAAATGAGATGATTCAGTCCTCTCAAAATAAATAGTTAAAAAAGGCTCTATGTTTTTGCTCCATCTAATACTAATAATTTTTTGATAAAACACGAAAGTAGGTTTCCAGTCTAACTTTTACCTTTCCAAAACTAAGCTGCTGAAACGATTTTCATTAAAAGGTCAGAATATATTTTTCATATATTATGATTTCATAAAAACAAAAATAGCGCACGGGTGGGACTCGAACCCGCAACCTTTGTTTGGCTAACCGTGCTGAACCATTGAAATTTTTATATATATCATATCTCGTCAAGTTTCCATCTAAAAAAAGTTTCTACCCGACATCCATATCTCTCAAACACACTGCCACTGTCCCAACAAAATAATAATTCTCTGCGCACCATTTCACCGCGCATAAATCGATTGAAAGCCCCTCAGATATGACGTGAGCGCCCGCCTTATTGCAATGGCGCCTAAAATAAGCTTTTGTGATTGGTTGGCTGCAGAGCTTTTTCTCCGCAGGTCAATCACGCGTGCGCTTTAGAAAGTTTGATCCAAGATGGCCGCCAAAAATATAATCTGTTCTACGTGACAGTTTGATAAACAAAGATGGCGGGGTTGGTGGTTTAAATTGGCGGGAACTTTTCAAGGCGATGTGATAGGTCGGTTTTTTTGGGACCTTTTTCTGATTGGATGATTTGTAAGGACTAAAATGGTGTAACGTTTGCAAAACGTCATTCATGGACTGCGGTTTACGAAACGGAGCTCCTTTTTTTACTTAATCTATTCTCGGTAGTAATACAATACGTTTTTAGCACTTACAGTACAGAAATTAATCATTCAGTTTACCTGCTTTCATCAAACACGGAATTCATAAGACCGTGGTTTCTCCTCCGCCTGTTGCCCAGTGTGCTGTTCTTTCTCATGTTCCCAGATCACAATTTACAACATAAATGGTTACTATTACTAGCTAATGTATATGTTATGTAAAATAAATTTTAACTACTCTATCACCACATCAACTCACAGATGTTTATCTGGCGCTACAGGTATTCGTGCATGGAGGCACCGTGTCCAAAGGGTTACTGATTCCTTACAATGAAATAAGCAAGGATATAGAATTGTTGAGGATTTAGGTACCTAAAAATCAATAAGATTTTATAACTGACGCACGTTTTAAATAAAATTGGGTCACAATAGTGCGTAGTATTTTTTTGTTAGGGAATATGCCAGGGCTGCATTCAGTTAGACAAAGTATTTGCAGGCATTCAGTTCGACAAAGTATTTACAAGTATAAAGATTTTGCATAATAAATAATTTAATTTAATTGTGTTTGTGTTCTTCAAAATTTTGACACATCATCAAAAATTAATTAATACTTATTAAAAGACTTAATACAAATTGTAAAGGTCCCAATATCCCTACTACTACCTTGTTCTAAGAGAAAAAGTAATACCTACCTACACTGAATTTTAAAATTATTAGTTTTTGAATTATGATTGGTCAAAATAGAGTAACTATACTTTAACTATTAGTCGTTCTTAGTAATTTAAATAAAGGATCCTCAAATCCGTCTCTGGTTAGTGTTGTAAACCCGTTCGTCTTGCAGATCTATACACTAATAAATCTATTCAGTATCAACAACAATGCATCATAATCACTCCTATTATGTTGCTTAATTTACGACCGAAAATAAACTTTTGAACAAAAACCTCACAAGTTTCATACCGGCTAGCTAAGATTGATGTTCAAGTTTCAACTCTAACTGGTAAACTTATGGTTTAAATTCTATTAAGTTGCGGTTAATTTTTTCGACATCTGCGTCGATGCAGTGATTGACGATGGGAAGGAGAAAATAAATTCGACTGAAAATGTATGCTGTGTTAAGTATATAATGTAATATTCACACACACATTTTTACTTTTGCTTTCAATTAAAATAACTTAAGTACAGGTACACATATATCAGGGAATCATATTCCTCCTCATTACTAGTTAGTAAATAGCTTATGAAGGTATTCAGGTACATTTGGAAAAGTACGTCTTAGGGTGGTCCCTAAGACGTACTTTTCCAAATGTACCTGAAAACTGTAGTAAAACCAGTTGATAAACAGTATGGGACATGGTTGTCCCATACTGTTAATCAACTGGTTTTACTCATCTTTAAGTATGTAAAAACTAATACCAATAGCATATAATATATTACCGGATATCAGTTGATCATAACTGGTACATGCAACACACACACTGCATCACTAAGATATTCTGCGGTGATTCTGTTTATAAACCTATATGTATATTATGGTATGTATATAAAATTATTATTCTCCACTATAGTATTTTGTTGCAATTTTAATATCTATTTACAACACTCTCCTGAACCCATAACAATCTCTCTGCATGACCTAAAGGTGTGACTGGTAGAGAATGCTTTTAGCATTAAGTCCACCTTTTGTACACTTTTATTAATGCAATAAAGTTTTTAAATAATAAATAAATTAATTTTTTGGCATGTTTCTAAGTGTTTAGGTGATAAATGAGTTTATTAATTTTTGTAAGTATTACGAGTACCTAACGCTGCGTAGTAGAGGACACAAAAACGTAGCCTCCACATATTACTTAGATTAACTTATTTGAGATAAAATATAGCAAAAAATATCGCAAGCAACAAAGTGCTTGGAGCTACACGAATGAGGGTGGCCGCATTCGGTGGTACTGGTAAACGAATATCGTGGTCGCGGTATATCTGGTCCCAAAACTCCATTCTTTGGGTGAAGTCTCGAGTGTTGTTGGCATCGACGACCTCCGTGGTGTTTCTGATCAGGTAGTAAGGAGTTCTGGCATCACTTAAGTTGACTGCCGGCCACACCGGCCAGTTAGTGACGTTAGGAGATGGGTTTCTGGAAAGATCCATACATGTTAGGTAAATCTGTAAAATCCTTAATCTAGAAAGTGTTACAAATATTATTCCGGAAAATTTTTAATTGCTGTACTTATCTGATGTTTCAGTGCGTTAATAATATCTATATTATAACTAGATAGGAATTTCTTTGCAATTTGTTTGGGTTAAAATGAGCAGTGGATGAGTCAAATATGAGTCTATGGACGCAGTGTACAGGTCCATTCATTTCATTATCTCACAACAAGGATCCGTCTTGGGTAGCATCACAAATAAACACTGGTAGCTAGGTTGAGACGAAGTATTTAATATTATTAGAGTTTTACTAATACAACTAGATGTAATTAATATTAAGACAATAGTAATTTATAGCTGGCGCCATGACAAGTGCCAGAAGCTGTGTGTCGTGTCCCATCCACGTTATAGATGGCAGCACCATAAACATAGCAGTGCGTAGCACAGTGGCGTTTTGCCACACTACCCCCCCACGGAGTAACATAAAAATAATTAAGTTTCATATAGACAGTGAAACAAAAAATACCAAATAAAACTAATTACATTATAAAATTATTAACAATTTGAAATTTCACACTTTCACACAAAACAACATAAAGGTACATAAAGGTAACCAAGAACTTAATATTACATGTATTTCACTAACCCCATTTTAGTATCTACTGATATAAAATATTTATTATTCTTAATAATATTTATTACTCCTACTACAAATTAAACTAGGTTAATTAAAAATATTTACATACTTAAATCTAAATATCGAAGGGAGTTTTAAATTTAACTGTCCGTCCAGATCGAGTAGTAACAGGTTTTCTGATTTCCTGATCTGCCACACTAGTAGGAGGACGAACTGAAGATGAAGGTGTTACAGGTAATGATGGTGATTGAATGTCTGGAACTGAGGGAAGACTATCAGATGTAATGTAAGCTGGCTTAGTACGGTCAATGCTAACATCATGCTTTTTACCTTGTATTTCTATGCTAATAACTTTATCAGTTCGTCCAAGCACTTTATACGGCCCTGTGTATGGCGGTTGAAGTGATCTGCGTACCGAATCGTCGCGTAGAAAGACATGCGATGATTTCGATAGGTCTTTAAAAACAAAAGATTTTTGTACGGAATGATTTGACGCAGGTGTAGGACGCAACTGTGTCATTATGGACCGCAGATTAGCGATGAGGTCATCTGAGGAATCTATGAATTGCTGATTTGCAGGGGCTAACAGTTCTCCCGGCAATCGTAAAGGTTCACCATAAACCAACTCAGCCACAGAACATTTGAGGTCATCTTTGAGTGCCGAACGTATTCCAAGGAGGACTAATGGAAGTGCACGATACCACGACTCTTCGTGACACATAAGAGCTGTTTTTAATTGCCGATGAAAACGTTCCACCATACCATTTGCCTGAGGATGGTAACTGGTAGTTCGTATTCTTTTAGTTGCTCCTAAAGACATAAGTTTGGTGAAGAGAGCCGATTCAAATTGTCGACCTTGGTCTGTTGTGACTGTTTCTGGCACGCCGAAACGGGCTATCCATCCATGCATGAAACGATCAACGATTTCTTCAGCAGTGATACTCTTCATTGGATAAACTTCTGGCCAACGCGAGAATCTGTCTATTACCGTTAAGCAGTAATTGAAATCACAGGATACCGGCAGAGGTCCGATTAAATCCATATGAATATGCTTGAATCTTGCTGTTGGAGTTGTAAAAGAGCCCAGGGGAGTTTTTACATGCCTGCTTATTTTACTTCGCTGGCATGCAACGCATTCTTTTGTCCACGTGCGACAGTCTCTATCAATTCCGGGCCACACAAAACGATCTGATACAAGCCGAGCAGTGGCAGTGGTACCAGGATGGCTTAGTCCGTGGCAGTCATTAAATGCTGCTCGTCGGAAGGGCTTTGTCAAAAATGGACGTGCTTTACCGGTGGAGACGTCGCAAAACAGTGAAATATTTGTGCCAGGGATAACCACCTCAGTCAGTTGAAGACTAGAACCGGATTTGCAAAGGTCAGACAGCTCTTGATCTGACAATTGAGATTTAGCAAGAGCTTCATAATCTTGGGATAAAGAAATGACCTCAACTCTAGAAAAGGCATCAGCAACAACGTTTTCTTGTCCTTTTATGTATTGTATATCGGTCGTAAATTGTCCGATGAAAGAAAGTTGATTTAGTTGAGGCGGCGGTAGTTTTTCTCGTTTTTGTGTGAAGGCGTAGAGAAGTGGTTTATGGTCAGTGTATATTGTGGTGTGTTGTACCTCTAAAATGTGTCGAAAATGCTGAACACTTTCGTACATTGCTAAGAGTTCCCTGTAGTAAGTCGGTAGCAAGGCCTGCTTCTTTGATAATTTTCGGCTAAAGAATGCCAACGGTTGCCAATCTTCATTCACCTTTTGTTGTAAACAAGCACCTATATGAGTGTTAGAAGCGTCAGTAAAAAGACCCAGAGGAACGCCTGTTTTAGGATGAGCTAAGCTTACGATGGAACATAAACTTTTTTTACATTCCTCGAAATGTTGAAGCAATTCGCTAGTCCATGTAAAAGCTTTTGAACCTTTTCCACCTACAGCTGTAAGGGCATCGATAAGAGGTGCCTGCTGCTGGGCTGCTTTTGGCAGAAAACGACGATAGAAGTTTATCATGCCAAGAAAACGCCGCACACCCTGAACTGTTTTTGGCGGAGGGTAATCACGAAGGTCTTTGATACGATCAACAGGGGGACAAGTTCCATTTGCACTAATCGAGTAACCTAAAAAAATGACTTCCTTTGCTCCTAAAACACACTTAGTGGGATTTATTATCATGCCGTAATCGTTGAGTCTCTCTAACAGAATTTTAAGGTGTTTTTGATGTTCAGAAACGTTTTTTGAATAAACTAAAATATCATCAACGTAGGCAAAACAAAAATCGAGACCTCTAACGACTTCGTCGACGAATCTTTGAAAGGTTTGGCCAGCATTCCTTAGTCCGAAAGTCATGTAAGGGAACTCGTACAGTCCAAACGGAGTTGTTATTGCAGTTTTGCAAATGTCGTCTGGATGTACCGGAATTTGATGGTATGCTTTAGCTAAGTCGATCTTACTAAAAATTGTAGCACCGTCTAAATTGTGACTAAAGTCTTCAATATGTTTGACTGGGTAGCGGTCGGGGATGGTTCGTGCATTTAATGCTCGATAATCACCACAAGGGCGCCATGAAGCATCTTTTTTAGGAGCCATGAGTAGAGGTGAGGACCATGGGCTATTTGATGGACGAGCGGTTCCACATTTCACCATGTCATCAAATTCCTTTTTTGCAGCCAACATCTTTTGAGGTGCTAGACGGCGAGGACGGGAGCAGACTGGAGGACCATCGGTTGTTAGAATGTGATGAACTGTTTTATGTTTAACTAACCTGGGAAGACCAGGTGGCCGGGTCAAATCAGGAAAATCTCGTAAAAGATCAGCGAATGGGGAATTGTTCTGAAAGACAGCTTTAACGCTACTTTGACTATGACAACTAATATTGGCAGGAGTTGCTAAACCAGTTTGGCCATCTCGGAGGAGTTTATGACGGCAATCTGGAAGAAGATGATAATATGCTAGAAAATCGGAGCCTATGATTGCCATGTCAACATCAGCAATGATAAAATTCCACTTGAAGTCGCGTCGTAACCCAAAATTTAGGACTAAAGTGTGGCAGCCATATGTATTTATGGTTGTGCCATTAGCAGCGCTTAGTTGAAAACCGGTAGCTTTTAATATTGATTTAATTAATTTCCTTGGAAAAATACACAGATCAGACCCGGTATCTACTAAAAACTGAATTTTAGTTACTTTATCAGTGACGAAGAGACGGCGACCGGTGAAACTACAGTCAGAGGTCACCATCACTGACTGCTCGGGATGTTTTCCGAAGCAACCCAAGAGCATGGTTCGATACACTTTTTCGCCCTAATACCAAAGCGATAGTGGTACCAACAATAACGCTTCCTACCAGTTGGGCCCGCAGAAGATGATCGCGAGCTGGGACGTGATCTTGAATTTGCTCTAGACTTACGTTCAGCAGTTAAAGCAGCAACTTGATTATTCAAATCTTGCAGTTGTGAGGTTATCGCTGCTAAATCACAAGACGGTTCGCATGTTTTAACAGAGTTAACGCTGATTGGCGAAACTTCGATTATTTTATCCGCGATTTCTGCAACTTTTTCTAGCGGTAAGTCAGCCTGGATTGTCAAAATGGCTTGGATATTAACAGGTAACCTCTGCAGCCACAGCTCACGCAAAATTTTGTCGTCCGAAAGGTAAGTGCCTGCTAGCGATTTTAAATGCCTAAGGAATTGACTGGGTTTACGATCGCCAATTTCCTCACCAGATATAAGCTGCCTCACACGTTGTACCTCGGATATGGAAAAACGGCGTATCATCTCTTCTTTTATCCACTCATAGCGTTGGCCTTTCGAAGGGGGGTTAATCACGAGATCCTCAACTTCATTCGCTAACCTGGAGTCAATTTGAGCCACAACGTAATTATATTTCGTCTCGTCAACAGTTATTTGAGAAAGTGCAAATTGCGCCTCTATGTGCGCGAACCAAGCCGCAGGACGGTCTATCCAAAATGGAGCTAGTTTCGGACTAATTGCAAATGATTTAGGCGCGGAGTCACTAACGGTAGATTCTGTTCGGTCAGCACCTGTTTGGGAAACACAAGGTTGTGATGCGAGTCTATTTTGTAAATCAGCATTTTGTTGCATAAGCGCATTATTTTGTATAAGGAGCTGTTCGAGCCTATCTTGTAGTTCCCTCAGTTCCGCCATTATTGTAAATCACAATACAAAATTAAATAATATTATCAATTTTCCAACGTATATAAAAGGAAACTGTTATTTTTATACAATAGCCCGTGACTGCGTTGATATTTCAAATGAAACGAAATATGTAAACATAACAAACCAATACAATTGAAACCAAACACTCAAGGCATTAAATATTTGAAAATTAAAACTCAAATTAAATGTCTATGGTCTACGAAGAAAAAAAAAAAAAACTTTGTTACGAGCACAGTACAGTTATCACGTAGAACGGAACGTTTTCTTCATCGCGCGCAAACAGGATGTAAACAAACAAAATGGCGGGAAAAACTTGGAAAAAACTATTAAAACACATGAAAATGTACTTGCGTATCACATTTCGTGCTTGAACGATGTTGATTTCTCTTTCAAATCACCTTTAGCATCCATCCAGCCGTCTTCCCCGTAGACTTCAATCATTTAATGTAGCAAAACAGTTTAACCAGTCCAAGAAAACTTAGGGTGAATAATGTGCCGCCTGGTCGGGATGCAGCAAGGATAGAATGCACGTAGTCTTCGTTGTTGTCTGAATACCCATGAGGATGTTGTCTTCCGTTGTTGTGCAGACAGAATTTCTACTCACGTCGGGGTCACCAGTATGGACGCAGTGTACAGGTCCATTCATTTCATTATCTCACAACAAGGATCCGTCTTGGGTAGCATCACAAATAAACACTGGTAGCTAGGTTGAGACGAAGTATTTAATATTATTAGAGTTTTACTAATACAACTAGATGTAATTAATATTAAGACAATAGTAATTTATAGCTGGCGCCATGACAAGTGCCAGAAGCTGTGTGTCGTGTCCCATCCACGTTATAGATGGCAGCACCATAAACATAGCAGTGCGTAGCACAGTGGCGTTTTGCCACAAGTCAAAAGACGCAAACATAAATAAGTGAGTATATGATATCATTTAGATAGTATGTACAAGAACCTGTCTGTTTACAAATATGTAATATGTGCTTAAAGCGTAAAAATCACTTACCCGGTTAAAATAATATTAAGATAAATTTGGCCCATCTTATCAGCCATTTCCCAGAATTCCTCTGAAGGAATTCCTTCAGTGGGCATCCCGCCATATGCGGTGGCCATTTGCTCACAGTGGATAGCGCCTCGAGCATCACCAGATAATGGAAAAGAATTATTGTGCACGAATCCGTATTCATACAAATACACTCGATTTATTTCCAGCCTCAACTTGCAACGAGACAACTCTCATAATCGAATGTACGAACATAAAATCGGTCATGTAATTTATGAAATCTAACTCATTTGTAACATCCACCGAACCATTGAAATAAAATTGCTTGGCTGAACTAGCCACCAAGTCCCTTTGCTGTTCATTTTCAAACTTCAAATCAACAGGTAAGAAATTCCAAAACGCAGTGTTCATTTCATTCTTCCAAGAGTCAAAGTGCTCTAGTCTCAATATTCCTTCCATATCAGCAAATCCATATAACGTTGGTACTTTTATGTAGGAACCATTTCTCAGGATTTCTATCGGCGCTTCGCTCAAAAATCTTTCTTGACCCAAATTCCTTTCGACACATGGATGAAATAAAAAATATCCATTTCTGACGTCCATCAGTGGAATAATACTGTTTGCTAAAGATTCTGCAGGCAGTGCTGCGTAAAAGTCACTTAATGCATTGGTATCATTTGTGCCAGTATAATTTAAAAGTGCTGTAGCATGATCGAATGCATTTTTGACAGGGTCCATTTGTATAGAGAAAGTGTTGAGGCTGCAGCCGCTTTCGGAAATAACTTGATTGAACAGCCCATTAGTTGTGGGTGATAGCGTGAGTGTATCTACTGCGGCGCCCCCAGCGCTGCAGCCAGATATTGTAATTCTGTTAGGATCGCCTCCAAATCTTGCAATGTTGTTTTTTACCCAACGTAACAATGCTACTTGATCTTTCATGCCTGCGTTACCTGGCGCGACATCTGTTCCGAGACATAAAAACCCATGTACGTTAAGGCGATAGTTGAAGGTTACAGCAACTATTTGCTGGCTGTTGACCAAGACTTTGGGAGAGAGCTCATTACCGTGGCCCACAAGGTATGCTCCCCCGTGTACTATGACTAATACGGGAAGCCGATCACAGTTAATAGTACAGTTCTCAGTATTCAGTATACTCGGTATGAATACATTTGCCACGAGGCAATCTTCTGTTTGTATGAAATTTTCAATATTCATATGATTATGTTGTTGTGGTTGTGGACAAATTATTTTTCTGTCAGTGGCGTTGAAAGTATCTGTCCATGTCGGCGGTGGAAGTGGTGCCTGTTGACGGAAACATAAGTGGGATAAAGTTTCAGTTTATAAAACCGAAACACTTAATTAAAACCTCAAATAATACAGTTACATTACGCACTTGTGTGTAAAATAAAATTGATAAAATATCTTTTTGGTCTGTTTGCCCTCATTGAAATCTGTTATCTACCACTGAATTAGTAAGTATAAAATAGCCTCGGGTCGAATACATGCCTTCATCTGCGCTTAATTTTACAAATACTTAAATAGAGTATATTTGACTTATAGCAAAGAAAGCCTCCTCCATCATCTTCAAGTCCTACCTATATTAGCTAATCATAATTTCTAATAAGTTCCTAAATAACCAGTTTACTCACCTTAAACTTATTAACTCCGACGGGAGCAGTCGCATAGGGGATGCTATAAAATTCGTAAACATCGAAATTTTCCGATCTGTATCCACGAATGGGCCCCTGGTTTGTATAAACTAATTTGACATTAGAAGACTCTTGACCCAGTGATTCCACGAATAAAATAGCAATGCACAAAAAACTACTAATTTACTGCATCCTAATTTTTACAGTTTACCTTGCACACACTAAAACTGACGACAGTCTAATTCCAGATACTGTGATTATAAACCTTTATATAGGAGTGATTTATAACTTTATCGGTTAGCAGATAAGCAGACCGATGACGAATTCTGTGCACCTATTACTATCATATTTTATCGATGTTGTCATATTGTATGTTTACAGTTCCGGGGTGTGTATCGCGATCTTGCTTTGACAGTTAAGCTGCTCTGCTTTTGAATTGGTTAACATTTCAAGAAACCTTTCAAAAGTAGGGAGGTACCAATTACCCTCTCCCATAGTATATAATTCCATACAAAAATATATATCCCAACATATTTAAAAGGTTTTGGCGGTGAGATTGGATAATGCCCTGATGAAGCCCTGGATCACTGTTATAATTAAATTCGAAAACAAGTTTACAAATTAAATAATCTTAAATTAAAACAGTTTATGAATAATTGTTTAATATTATTAATTAAATTCTCAATTTTTGTAATAGTAGACGTAAGATCTTTGTTTACTAACACTATGTATCTACTATCGAATAATTCCAAAGATTTTTATTATCCTCCAGATTAAATAGAGTTATAAGAATCAGAATAATGATTCACATAATTATCTCCATAGACAATGTTAATCGCATTATCTATAAGATAATATGGTGCTTACTTGCTTTCATAATATTAGAGTACATTTACCACTACATTTTCATTTCATTAACAACAAAAAAGTTGCTAGTTTTGTTGTTGTTGTGTACCTTTCTTTAGGTAATATTTTTAGGTTTCATTAACTTGAGGCACGTGTGTCTAGTCTCATGTGTCTAGTTGGTGAAGAACCCTGTAATTTTAGCTAATGTGATTCATTTTAATACTTTATCTTATCAATTATGAGAAAGCATTGTAAAATCGCTATCAGCATAACATACGTTCAAAACTATCAACAAATTAGAATTTCGTATCACGAAATAAGCAAAGGATAAGCGTCTCGCTAACGCTCTTTTTTGTAGATGCAAACGAGGAGACATATTTTCAAAATGTCACGTAGCAACAATTTGGAGCGTTTTCGCTAATATTCGCGTTAAACACTTGTCTAAAGCCTACTGAGCACGAACTTTGAAAGTATTCGTGGGTGAATCAACTTTTCTCTGTCCCAACGTGAAAAGTTGAGAGATATAAAAAAGTTAAGGGGATCATGATTTTTACAAAAGATCCGTGTTCCTCAATTATTAATCAATCATATTCCAAGAAAGGGCACGAATTTTGATGTGTGATTTACGAGTAAATTATCTCAGCTAAGGACCTAAAAATCAGTCCCCTGGGTGACCGTTATTTTGACCAATAAAATAACAAAAAATCGGTACATAAATAACTGTCTTAGCAAAATCTATTTAATAACATTCTAAATCAGTTACCACATATTTATTAACTATTAAGACTTTTTTTATATACCTGAAAACTATGTCTCTTGAGTCACTAATCCAAAAACCAATCCTAAAAGTTCTTATAATTCTTTAGAAAACAGTCACATAATAAAAATACTTCTTGGGCTAACTTATCTCATAAACCTTTAAAGTTCAACATAATATTTTTCGTGGTACAATACTTGTCAGTGAAATAAAACACAGAAATCTGCGCAAAAACAGGGGGACAATATGGTTTGTCAGGAGACAATATGTAACCCAAGAGACAATATTATGCAAATAAACAACAATTTTATCAAAAAGTTTTACAAGCATAACAAATGTATATGCCTTTCTTTGTAAGAAAAGACAGAAATCACAACCGTATCATCTTATTTCAAGGTTAAGCAGTACGTTTTGTCATTTCTCTACTTCAATTTGGGCTAACCTCAGTAGAGGATAAGCCTGAATAATATTATTGAATCAAGAGATCATTCTCGCTCAAGCTATTCATTTAATGCAACTGGCAACTATCTAAGAGGCTCTTAATTATTTCGGAAAAACAGGTAGGGCATAAAGCTTCTGGGGTTTTGTGTCTTGTAATTGCCCTAAAACAGCTCGTCCTCCCGAATCTGGGCTGAAATGTAACACCTCTATCCCTTAAAAGAGTTTTAAAGGAAATTTCCCTGTCCCTGATCACCTGAGTATCTGTCTCAGTGACTGAATACCTTCTGCTTCTTTGAAGTTGAGATTGGATGACCTTCCGGCTGAAATCCAATCTCAACTTCAGACAGTTAATCAAATCCATATCCTAAACATCAGCTAAAAACTTGAAATTATCTCCAATGTCAGCAATACTTCATTCCAAAGCAACTTCCTCAACTCTTTAAACTCAGGTTTGATATTGCATGGACTACATTATTATTTTGAGGACTTTGGATCTCCCAAATACCAACTGACTGTGTGGATTCGGAACCGAGCCACAAGAGTTGGGGGATCCTGAACTTAGTCAGCATAAGCTGCTTAAGCAGTTTAATGAATTTCGAAGCCAATCCGGCCCCTTTTCAGTATCTGAACACAAGACGTGAACATGGTTTCCACCCTAATGTCATAGTCATAACAGTTTTAAGCACCAGATGTTATCGATCTACATTTCTGATGCGTACAGCTAAGGAAACCAACTCTTGAATTGAGTGGCAATTGCTTCGTCGAGTCTTGGTGGGACAAATGATCCAACTAAGTGGGTATAACTTCGAGAACGAAAGTTCTAGATTGAAGATCTTTTATCAAAAGAATAGAGTTCACCGGTGAGATGGGAAGACGACTTGCAACTTAACTGCTTGCAACTGGTCTCTATAGAAAACTATGGGAAGGTTTATTATTAGCAATGGATCTTTTTATAAGTTTTCTCTTACAGCGCCTTTGTGTTTTGGCATGCGTGTATGATATAATTTCTCTAAGTAACAGATTACATTTATACTGAGTATAATCAAAAATTGGCTAAAATTACTAAGTATTATTGTAACAGGTATTGGTATAATATTTCAGACTTTATTATTTGGAGAAATAATAGTAAAACACTGTACATCCATCAGCTTTTAGGAAAGTTATGCGTTGAACTTTACTTAATGAGACGGCAAGATGGGATAAGAAAAAAAACTATAATAAGGCTTTATATTGTTAAAACAATATTAAATTACAAGTTATTACAGCAAAAACTAATTATTGTATGATTAAATACACTTTATTGATACAATAACCGCGTTTTGTCTCTGGTGTTACCTCTATTTGTCTCTTGAGTCACCTAAATAGTGAGGAAGGGGACCAGTAACTCCAAAGACATTTAGCCTTTGAAAAAATATAAACACGCCATTAATCACCAATTCACCTTCATTCATATTCTCACGTGATATTAGACCATATTGCTTATTGCATTTTAGTTCATAGTATGAAAAATAAAAGAAATACTTGGGAAAATGCGTGGTTGCCAGCGGAACAGTAAACGTACACTTGGCGTCACCTCTGACGGCGGATGAACTTGCCGAGTAAATTATCAGTCGCGAGAATAACGGACATGGTCACGTGAGACCTAGACCGTGTTCTGATAGGTGCAAGCTTTAGTTGTGGCATTTTAAAACATAATACTAAATATAAGATAAGTAAGTCAGGGGACAACAAAATAACTGCACTCCGAGGGACACAATTTCAAAAGTCAAAATACCTAAAAAATCTTTAAATTTTTCGGACGTCCCTTTAAACACGTGAAACTATGGGCTTTGTTGATTGGGATGCCATATAAGATTTATCTGCTGTCATACAGTTTTTTCACACCAGACCTAAAAATTAGAGAGAAACTTGCCGTGGGGACAGCAGATTTTTGTATGGGAGCCCAAAATTGTCCCCTGGGTCACCTAGCCAAAAACGAAAAATTGAATTAAAATGTTTATCAAAAAAATATTTTCATATTTCTTAATGATCTAAGTATAAGTTTATTTCATAAAATATATTGAATTAAGTATTTTTTTCCTTAAAATTGCATTTGAACACTTGGGACACGAAAAGACAAAGAAAAGTTGATTGACCCTCGTAACGTAAGCGTAGTGACTTTACTACAAGATTTTATACGTCAAATTAAGGTTCAGAAACTCTATTTTTGAATCACTCGAAAACTAAAAAAGGTATTAACGAAAAATGGCGCAAAGTATAGACTTTTTTCAAATCCCTCCTGTGTGGAATGCAACGGATTTTCATTCCAAAATTGAACTTTAATTAATAAATATAGTGAATCAAAAATAGGGGCCCAGCTATTACAAAATCATAGGATACTGTTACCGCACGATTACATTACGACGATGCGTCAGGCATTCGTGCTGCCAAGTTTAGTTTGTTTTACGTCCGGTAGAGGCGCTCGACACGATTCTTATACAAATTGTTTACGTTAACGATACGGATACTTTGAAGCAAATTTTATTATTCGTGCTTGCCCTTGCCTCCGCTTGCGCCCGCCATAAGACAGCATGCACTTAAAAAGCACAAAGCATACGTATATTGGCACTTGTGCCGGCAGGGCTATTTTATTTTAGGGGAAAGGCGTCTTTCCCTTAGATGAATTAATGACTTACCTCAGGAGATTCACATAAACACTGGCCAAGCGGAGAGTATGCAATTTAATGCATTTTAACCTTAAGAAAGTACATAATAAATAAATATTAAATAAATATTGGACACCAATCACATACATTGCTCTGATCCCAAAGTAAGTAGCTTATGCACTTGTGTTATGGAAATCAGACACAACGGTGGTACCACAACACCCAGACCCAGGACAATATAGAAAAATTTTATTTCTATATTGACCCGACCGGGAATCGAACCCGGGACCTCTGAGCGGCGACGCCTTGAAACCCAGCGTGCTTAGCCACTACACCACGGAGGTCGTCAGTGTT
Source organism: Pyrausta aurata (assembly GCA_963584085.1). NCBI lineage: Eukaryota > Metazoa > Arthropoda > Insecta > Lepidoptera > Crambidae > Pyrausta > Pyrausta aurata. Next base: position 6,028,932 of record OY757258.1, on the reverse strand, counting down.
TACTTACGTAACTTGCAAGTGATGGAGATGCGATTACACGTAGGTATGTAACATCGCCATGTTCCGTTCGCCATTAGTCACTGAATTATTAATAAACAAGTGCGTGTCGGACTCGCGCACCGAGGGTTCCGTACAAACCTGCAAGGTTTACAAAGTTCGTTCAGTACGACAATCGAGTCATAACTATGGTATTTTTTGGTATTTGATATGAATTTCAACTTGATAGCTCTACGCGTTCATGAGGAAAAAAGTAATAAGTTTATATTTATTAAAAAATATATATTTTGTAATGTAACTAAAAATTTAAGGTTTTCGGAATTTTTTCTTTATGTGTGCCATAAAACGTTGCTTCATGCCAAATTTCAAGATTCTAGGTCGACTGGAAGTACCCTTTAGGTTTTAATTCCCTTGCGAGTACTTGCGAGTTTCAAAATATGCAGCTTAAATTGCTGTTTCTTTTGATTGCGTTGACATAAAAGTTTGATTTTGTTACAGCTTAAAGGTATTATAGACTTGAGTATTTGGTATGAATTTCAATTTAATACCTCTACGCGTTTATGAGGAAATGGGTAGTAAGTTTAAAATTATTAAAATATATATATTATGTGATGTAACTAAAAATTTATGGTTTTCGTAATTTTTCCTTTATCTATGCTATAAGACGTTGCTTCGTACCAAATTTCAAGATTCTGAGTTCACGGGAAGCACCCTGTAGGTTTTGATTCCCTTGCAAGTGTCGAAAATTTGCGGCATAAACGGCTGTATCTTTTGATTGCGTTGGCTTAGAAGTTTGATTTTTTCACAGCTTCAAGGGACAGTAGACCTGAGTAATTGATATAAATTTCAGCTTCATACCTCCACGCGTTCCTGAGAAAAAGGGTCTTGACAGACGGACGGACAGACGGACAACAAAGTGATCCTATAAGGGTTCCGTTTATTCCTTTTGAGGTACGGAACCCTAAAAACGAAATAAGACCGGATATGTTAATTTCGCATTTGGCATTTACGACTTACCGTATCACACAAAGCTAATTCGTGTCTCCAATCTAGGCAACGCGCACCACAAAACGCACATATGGTATAGGTATACGATACGACCGAAGCTTTTTGTTTTCATACAGATGGCGCTACTTTAACTTTCATTAAACAGAGATTATGAGAGTTTTCGAGGGGAAGACCAATTATAGGTTTCTAAAGTTTATATATTTTTTTATACGAAATCAACCTTCCAACAATTTTAATACACAAACAATACGCCCGTATTAAAAACGTAAGTTTTATTTTTAGCTTCGGCAGCTTTGGTGTCTGTCTGTTAGTAAAGCACACAGTATATTTGTTTGCGTTCACCAAGTATAAGTTTCTTTGCGTTCACTGAAAGCACTGCTACGAAAGCTTTTACATCGATTCTAATTCAAAACATTTACGCTAGAGGGCGTAAAAGGCTAGCTAAAAAGTTCTTCGAGCTTTAAGTACTAGTGTGTAGTTTTGAGCTTTTACAGTAGATGGCGCTATGTTGTTACAGCGTTATGGGCAAGCTTTTGAACTTTGAGCGTTCAAAGAACAAGTTGAGCTCGTAAGTAAGGTATGTGTACTATAATATTGTTGAGTTTTGTACTACTTAGATAGTACTATGACAGTATTGATTGGTAGCTTTTCAATTTTAAAATTATATACTCACTTCCATTACGTAGGTAAAGGGATTATTTTGTAATGTCGGAAAAACTATTTTGAATATGTATGCACTAAATAAATGAAGTGGAGAGGCAATTATTGTTTATTTCATTTTTAGGTGATCTCTATATTACTACGGAACATCTAAATCAACAAATTTACCCAAAAGTGTATCTTTCGCTCAATGTAGTCAAATAATGTTTTTAATTGTAGGTACCTGCCCTTTGTAGTCGGTAATAAATGTAGGTTGTACTTACAGCACACATGCATGATGCATTAAAAAGGGTCAAAGTTAATGAAGTTGTCAGACCTACAATAGATTTATAACCAAAGATAATTGCTGACAATTTATTTTAATGATGTGGTAATATATTCAATTATTCTCATAGGATATTTTATTCGCTGCCCGCACATAACTTCATACTTACTGATTAAGTAATCGCGTTGAATGGCATTTCCCCGTCTTCCCAAAATCGTACTTCGCTGCATTTAAATAAAACAAAATTATTGAATCAAATACAGTGAGAGAGACGTCAGTAAAATTTAACTTGAGTCAGAGGAATAAGAGTATACCAATGTTAATCTTTGTGATTAGTTAGTTGCACTTAGATTCCCTATTTCTGTAATGGAATGGATCGTCGAAATATCAATTGTACTAAAATATATGAGTCCCTCTTTTCCAAATATATAAATAAGGTTACATTATAGAACTGCAAAACCCTTCAAATAAATCTCAGAGGGAGAAGAGAGGGCACGTGATTTCCGGACTATGGGAAGCATTAAGCAATCCACTCTAACTTGACCCTCTAATATTTTAAAAGTCAACGGCTAAAAGGGTCCTTGTATTGCGGTTGACCTGACTGAACGAAGGGTGAGGGTCTACGTTTTAGGACCCCATTAAGAGGACCATCTCATTTAAATAAGAAATTAGATGTTAGGCATTTGCACTTGTAGCGACGGTGTACGAAATAAAGTGAATTTGTTGTTTATCTGTTATCATTAAGTTTCTTCCGTGAAAAATATATTCGTAAGTAACTTATGAGATATCTATTTCCTGTTATGTAAGCCTTGAAGATAATACTGACAAACTTTAGTTTAATAACGGAGAAAATTACAATCTATGTATTTTCTATACTTAACGACGTTACAATCTGTAACGTGCATAGATATGAGTGATAAAATAGTACTTTTTACTTATTCTGAAACTACAAATCTTAGTTGATTACGGGGGTGGGGTTATTTTTTTAATTATTGTTAATACACTTTTCCTTCTTTACCCAAAGGTTGTCTGGAAGAGATCGCTTATAGCGATAAGACCGCCTAAATTTTACATTTCCAATTACAATACAATTTTGTGTGCATTAGAGAGTTATCTATCTATCTATCTATCTACACTGACATATCTGAATGAGCAATAATGTTTATAAGGTTGGTATTTGTATGTCGGTAGGTATTCATAACAACAATTGTACAAGAAACATTTTTTAACCAGCTTATGAATACACATTTTTATGGCTAAAACAGGAAGGCAACTCCATAGAAACCTTACAACTAGATACAGTAAACAAAACAGCTCAACTAAGATACATTACCGGGAGCCATAACTGCGGCCGTAACATTCGTAAGTAGAGTATATACCATGGTATAATTACAGAGGAGAGTAATCATTAAGCTCCGTAGTGGACGCTCATCAAATCTTGATGACCGGGAGTACGGGCACTTGCTATTAGCCAGACTAACTCAAGTTGAGCGAGGAAGTTCTAATCTCCCAGGGCTAATGTCCATCTAAGACATAAATTCTGAGCTCTTGAGGGTTCTAGCGGACCTACTAATGTAGATTGTGGTACTTAATAGTAATCTTGCACTTGATAGACATGTATTCAAAGCTAGTCTAACTCTACATAACTATCCCTTTATGTATGAAGAAATTAAAACGTCTGTTATTATAATCAACATAGTTAAATACTCCATAATGCAAAATCCATAAGAACAAAACTAACTTAGTGCACTCACCTACAGCGGACGTTTTTTTTTTTTTTAAATCTAAGTGTTGTGATATGAACAAAAGTACTGAAGTAACTGAGTTGAAAGTAGATAAAATAACTTTTAATGAATTTGATGCAATTACTGGAGTGAATATAAAAAAGGAACTATCTTCCGGATAAAAAAAATATCACCAAATTCTGAAAATGATTGGGTTATTATCACATATGTGACACAGTCTCTCACAATTTTATAATGATTGAAAAATATAAAATTGATTGATTTATCATTTTTCTTTGTATTTCCATTTCAATTCTCCAACATACTTTATTTCAAAAATACACGAATAATTTACTAACAGCGTTCAACATTATTGATTTAGATTAACATCCCTTACATATTTCCCCAAACTTCCTCTCGCTTGAAACTTTCAAACACCCCTGCTACACCCCTGCCACCCTAGAGATTGCGCATTCTCAACAGCATCCGCCATTTTTAGTGTGAGAGAAAGAAACAGACTTATGAAATCCTTTGTGAGGGAATGGGATGGGAAATAAGGGTGCAAAATAAGGGAATCGGATACGGGAAGTTGGATGTAAAATAAGAACAAAGGAGGGTCGATTTCAGCGATTGTATTTTTTTTGGCTTCAAATCTTTGCAGCTTGTGATCTGAAAATAAAAAATAAAAAACAATTAGTATTCGTCGATGCGATCTTTCCTATGTAAATAGAATTGTATGGGTGATTTTAGGAATGTCATTAAAAAAATACCCTCCCATGGCTTTTGAGTTCACGTTATATGAGAGGGTTAAATAAATAAATAAGTACCTACATAATTAATTAAATAATATTTGTATGGAAGTATTAACCTAAAAGTTTATTTTGGTGACAAAATATAATTAGTATCGCTAGGTAGGTAACTGCTAAGTATTTACTTCTCTAATAAGAATGTGCCTTAAATGACAGGAGTGTACTAAAATATCTAAAACAAAAATAAAAAAATAATAGACCCTAATGAGATTATTTCAACGTCCCCCTGTAACAGCACTCAAGTGATATTTCCTGGTAGGTACAGTCGGCAGAAAGTTTATGATCATCGTTATCAAGCTCGTTACTTTCGTTATTTGATCACATTAGGGGGTGCAAGACTACCCCGAAAATAAAGAATAGGCACGTATTTTATTTATTTTGGAAAAAGGGTGGTTAATGACCTGGAAATGGAATTGTGTGGCGCGTTGTAAGTAGATGTGATTGAAAATTGCACATATTTATTATATAACATAGAGTACTAGCAATAGTCACAGGTTTTCAGGACTCAGTAATATGGCTTGGCAAGTTTCTTTGCCTTTTAAAATTAATATTGGTCTGATATTCATGTAGACTAGTTGTATTACTGAGAAGCAACATAATATCATTTTTAGCAATAGACAAACGACCTTCAATAAATTAATAAATACGCACAATTTATATTTTGGTGAGATATTTATTAAATAGCATAGAGTAGTAATATCCCCGGTTGGCATCAGAGATATAGGCAACGAACACCTGGGCACGGAGAACCTATTTCTTTTTATTCTACCTTTTTATATCACATCGTAAGCATAGGTACGAAACACAAATAATGTACTTATCAATTAATTAGACTGTCTAACTACGGAAAAATCGTGGTCAATAAGACAAATAAATACATATTGCCGTCGGCACAACACCGCCGCGATTATAGGTGAAAAGGGATACAATGACGACCCAACTAAACTGCACTGCAAGTCTATAACCTGTCTATAAGTCTATAACTGCAATGTATCGTTTCAAGTTTTCAGTTTCAGCTGACGAATTTGTTTAATTGAAATAGGTATTTTAACAATATTGCACTTTGATGACGTATTGATTTCTTTTTAATTGTCATGATAATCAAGCCTTAATAATTTATCTCTTTGGTTTTAAATAGACAAGATACGAATGAAATATATGTTTATCTATTTCTCTAATTACCGACTATATATAGGTACTTCGTTCCGACTTAGGGTAAATTCCCACCCACTCTACTTATTGAAATGCTTAGGCACGAATTTAATCAAATCCCACCCTCCTCTTACAACTTATCTAAATTGCATTTGCATCTTTACTTTATTGCTCATAGTAAAACGTTGAATTGAATTACACAAAATTCAAAATGTTTTAAGGGAAACTGTTGCAGCTTGAAGAAAAATATACTTGAAAATGTCTTTGATTTTCCTCTTACAGCTATGACAACTAAAAACCTATACAAGATTTAAATATACGAGTAGATTCAGAGTGCATAAAAAACAAGTATATGTATTTTGATAAAAATTGGTTAAACGTTACTACGAATAAGTGTTCATTCCATATACTTAGCTTGCAGTTAAACAGCATAGATGAAACTCATAAACACATACTTACATTAGAAATGTGATAAAACCTAAGTATTCGATATTACTTTTATACATTAAAGCGTAAAACACTGAACTTGCAGTTTGAAAGCATTAACTTGTTAAAAGTCACGTGCCGTTAATTATTATAGAGATTACGCGACGGGATAGAACGAGGTGACTATTATCTTAACAATGAACTTTGTCTATAAAACTTATGCGGGTCTTGAACCCTCTTTACATAAACCTGCATAGCTTTATTTACTTAGCATTAATTAAGGCATGTCAAGTAATAAGGCAAACAATGCCATGAAAGCTATAGTGGAAATTTTAACGAACTGAGAAAATAAGTAGTGTGTACTTAATATTTTCTTTGTGGGCTTACAAAAGTCACAAAAATTCGTCCACCAAATAGATCACTAAAATAAAAAAATATCCAGAAATAGAACACTAAAACGCTGTGTAAGCAGTAGTATGGAAGAATTTTCGTAGGTTACTGTTAGATATTATGGTCTACGGTCACCAGTATCCATGCAGAGGTATACGCGAGGACCTGACAATAATGTTTTTTCCACAATTTTCCACATTTGCTACATGAAATCAACACTAAGTTACGCGGGATAAGCTCGTGTGCGCAGCCACTAACTTTAAGAGTCTGCTGACTATAGAGCTAGCTAGTCCGTATGGTTAGTATGTAGCATGGCAGGAGTAGAGCTAATGTAATGGCAATGTCGGGCCTCAGGCAGCCGCCCTTTAACGACCTCGTAATTGCGAGCTAAAATTAAGTGTTATTTTTATGGTGATTTCTCTACTACTACTAAGTTGCTTTAAGTAGGTGTAAAGCGTTTTATTAATTGAAATAAGCTTTGGTGTAAGAAATCGGTTATGGACGCAGACAATTTTTTTACATATGATTTATTGTCAGTTTAGTTTATAAATAGCAATCTTAACCGTATCGAAAGAAAAAGTCTATATCATTAAAGGTTTGTCGAGTGACCATGTCTCAAAGTAAAAGGTACTTACTACACGGTTTCTGGTTACGAAGTATAACTAATTTGAAAATTATGTACTACTTTAGAAAGAATACTATTTTTTATGTTGTTACCATTACAGTAAGTAATTAGTAAAGTGTGCAACAAATGTTGCAGCTTAACCTAAAAAGACGGTCACTTTAAAAATCTATCACAATATCCAAAATTATGAATCTACTACTGTAGACTGTTTTGCCTTGGTAGGTAAGTACCTATGTACTTACCTACCAAGGCAAAACAGACTACGAGCAAGGCTGAGATAAACGGTGTGATAGGCTTTTTTTTAATTTCAAAGATATCTCCAGCTGTCTTCCCTTGTATCCACTTAAATATTTACCTCCTCATTTACCTATGCATTTTAATTTTACGCCCGTAACTCTATATGTCAGGGAATAAATCTTGAAGCTGGAATTTATGCGTGGGTACATACCTGGCCAAGGGGTTAGTGGATATTTACGACGGGTCCGACTTGGTGCGCATGTGCGAACTTGGACGGCCGTAAACTTACTGCCGTAAATTATACGCAACTTTGTGTACGGGGTTTTAGTGTAATGGAAGAGAGGAGAGTAGGTTTGGTTAGCAAAACTGGCTTGGTTGTAATATGTGGAGACCCAGGAGTGTAATGAAACGTATTGTTTGGTCGAACGTCCGTTTATTACTGACTAACTTACGACGCTACTACTTATAATATAAACTTTACCTATGAGGGTGCGTCATACACTACAAGCTAATACTTAGGCTCAACTGTTGATTCTGGGCACACTAGGTATGCGATGTTGTGGTGGCGTAAATGTTAAAAGTCCAGTCCGAAATACAGCCAATGATAAGAAAAGCTCTTCCTGAAGTTCTCATTGAATATTTACTATGTTTACAGTGTTAATTAATTTACTGTAGCTTTGTTATAACAAACTTCTTGGATATTAAATCATCATAACAATGAATTTAGTTGTAATAGAAAGAAACAAGAAACTTTCAGAACATCATGCAGACATCTAAGAAAATAAGGATTTTAGAGGTATGAAATAAAGACGAAAGACAGTTTGCATCTTATTAGCCTTACTACACCTGTAGGGAATATTTGAGTTCTGTTTAAGGTAAACTGATAACCTTGTTATGTTGCAACTAAATACATCATTTATTTATTAAAAATTTTGGGCGAGACTACTGCATAACCTCCACTGTTTACGTGGCTTGCGTGAACCCTGCGAAATAACAACGCGGCAGATTTACCTCTCCGGTAAATAGACAACGCACATCAAATGACGGCGATGAATTCTTGATAACGCTAGACCGTGCAGTTCTTTGTTTTGTTTCTAATACGAGTATCAACCGATGTTACTATATAAAATCGGTTAAGGACCTGTTTTACCATGGACAAATGAATATAAATGAATATAAACAAATTAAATATAAATATGCGCAAGACAACACACCAATTGTCTTGGTTTCGAACTAAGGAATTTTCATCCTTGTGCTAGGAATACCAGACAATGATAATGACGGGAGCGTCTCCATAAATAAATCCATGACTTAGGTACCAATGTTCGTGCTCATCACATAAACATTTGCCCCTTGCGGGATTCGAACCCGCGACCGCTGGCATATTAGTCAGGAGCGCTAACCACTACACCAAACGCGTCGTCCATAATAAGCACTAACCAACGTATGATACAGATAAGGAACGTCATTTCGTAGGAAGTAGTGGACAGATAACTCAAATGGGAACTTATTTAGACACTGTGAAGTTATAAGTATAAGAAAAACAATCTTGTTTCAGGTCCATGCTGCTGGTGCTGTGGAAAATTTCGCCAAAGAAAACCTAGCGATAAAATACTTATCTTTGAACTCAGTATAAAATTCTAACATTATGTAATGCAAAATGCAGTATTTTATTTAAAGTATCAATGCATTAATCGTTGTAGTCGCTAAATGAAAGTAGTTTAAATAGTTAGAGATGAAAACGCCAATTATACATTAATGGTGTAATATCCTGTTATAAATAAATGATTGAATTACTTCAATTAAATGTATATAAATTGCTAATATAATGCTAATTTTAATGGTTCTTCTGATTTATTATAAGAATTTCACGGTTTATTTAACTTTGGCGCGTGAACAAGCCGTTCAGAGTTGATTTCAACATAATACATTCTTTAAGTGGGTCTCATTTGCTTTATATTAATTGTCTGAATTTTTTTATGACTACACTTGTTTTAGTTTAAGTAACTTTTCTTATGCTAAAAATAATTAGAATTATTTTGTACGTACCTACCTACAATAGATTAATACGAAAGATGTTGTAAAGATACTTGCGTACTAGCTTAAGGATTGCTGTAATAAAGAAATAAAACTAAACTCATGCATTTAATTCTAACCATGTCCAAACACGAACAAATTTGCAGCACTGAAATAAATCTACCGAAGCAAGACAAAGGAACGTCGTCTGACAAACGACGAACAATATAAACCTGAAGTTATCTATCTTTACAGCGGGACCGGAACGCGACCAATTCAGTTCTTACATCAAACGGAACATTATCCTTTCTACCAGACCATAAACCCTTATCTGGGAGAAAGCAAAGCGAAGCGCAATCTACATAGCGCTGATAGTAGCAGAACCAGCGATGAAAGACACGCCAACCGCCTTCAGAGGTTATGTATCTTGTTTGAGATCAGTCCGAGAACTATTCGACCTACGTATTTGGTAAAAGATTTTTGTGCGCTAAGAAAATGTATGAAAAACACTCGACCTGAAAAAGACTAAAAAGATCAACCGATGACAGTGCCTGAACAAAATATCAACTATTAATAACATCAGTGTGCTGTAACATACTAACAAAACAAGTACTCGTATACTACGAGTAGTACAAGCAAGTACCTCTTCTTTTTTAAAAGATAAGACCCAGGCACATACACAAAAAATGGCAAAGATATTACAAAAAAAAACAAATCAAAGAATGCTACTCGAAATCTTCGTTTCGAAAAGGGGGTAATTTGAGATTTAGCTTTGAAAACTCAGAACTCTTAATTTTATCAAGGAAATGCTCTCAATTTTAGGTACTTTTTCGTACTTTGCATCAGTCGGATACATTTCGGACAGCCTCAACAGAGTGTAATGAAATCCAGCAGCTTTCCTTCCCCTGGACGCGATACAAGTAATCTTGGGAGAGCGCAGTGGGCGGTTTACGAGGCGGGAGGAAGGCTTTTATATTTATTAAGTAAGTTGGGCTTTCGGCGATATTAATCCACCTTTATGGTGGGGTCTAGGCGCCCGTTGCCGATAAAGCAACGCGAATGCAAGTTGGCGAAGTTTGGTAAAGGAGTTAAACGGTCGTAAATAAGACGTAAGCAGTTTCCGCATAGGAAGTTGGTAAGTAGCAAGTTAGAAATTAAATGGAAGGGCGGCTTATGTACCTAGTACTTGGATTATGTGAAGTATTTTGTACTAACATATAATAATAAAGGAATCATTTTGAATTATATTTCGATGGTACTAACTCGTAGATTCCGATAAAATGGGCATTCTTTTGGGGACCTTTTACAGGCTAATTTAAACACTAATTATTGGACAATGTATGATAGATCAATGTATAATAGACACTTTAGTGTATAAAATAAGTAAATAAAAGATAATTCATTCAATGAATATTCTAAATTCAATGGAACATTACGAAAGTTCGAAAGCAAAATCCTATCTACCAATGGGGCCTTAATAGAATATCGAGCGTTACGTTATAACGTGTGGCTTGGAGTAATCTGCAATTCCATTAGCTGTCTTCGCCCCCGCTTTACTGCCAACAGCTGCGCACGCAAACATGTCTGCTCCTAATTATTATTATTAGTACAGTCGGCGTCTTAAAAGATACACATGTGTCTTAAGACGCGGACCCAAGGATTAAAGTTACCGCAGCTGTGTCCGTTTCTTTTAAGGAAAAGAAAATAGCGCGGAAATTGCGTCTCCGCGATGCTTGAAATGGTTACCTTTTCTTATTTTCTTGATGATGAAAACTTGAGTTTGATCTCACTGACATGCTGACCACTAATTGATGTTTAGTGTGCCTGAAAAAGAAAACGAAAATTATGTTCACTAAAGTTCAATATCCGTAGCAATGAAATACAGAATTAATCATATCGGTGTAACATAACGCATGTCGTACGTGACTCTTTGGCTATGTTTAGGCTTTTATATTGAGAACTTGTGAACTCATTTATCCGTGTAGGACTGTATATTGTCGATATAATAATTCATAACATTATATTTGTACCCAGCTCACATTACCGCAGTAAATGTTTAATTTATTAGAAACAATTCTTAATTAGAAGGTTTAGTTCCAACTTCCACGCAATATAAAACTTTCGACATTCTTTCCTTATCTGCTTTCGACTGGCAAAAGGCTAATTAATGCAAAGCCCATGTTATCTCGACTCCGTGTTTTTGAGTTCCGTTGTTGAATACATTTTCTCATCCGTCCGATCTAGTTTTTATTTTTTGGCACAGAAAAATACATACAATTTTGTCCCTCTTTTTATGTAAAGTGACCCACTGTTTGTTAAATTTGAAGTACATAATGTACTTCTCGTTACTTTTTACCAAGTCAATAATTAATTGTATTCCTCATAAAAATTAATGGAAATATCAACCATGGAAAATCTCGATGCTTAAAAAAGATTATAATATAATGTTTACCTTTAAACCAATATTAACAAAGAACACCGTGTAGTCTTCAACTGGAATCGGAAAAAGAGACATTATTGGATCATAGTAGGGCAAGAAGCAAGATCTAGGTATCGTATAACGTATTAGTTTGACTCTACATTCCATAGAGACGCTATCACATCAAATTGTCATAGTGTTAAGCCGAGGATACGACTACTTTTGAATAGTCTGCGTGCTTAACCTACAGTGTTCTTATTTCATAATATTGAATATCGAACCCCACATTGCTATATCCCTACACGCTTACCCAGTTTTCGTGGCTTTGTTCCCCGAATATTTCCCAACGGGCTCTCGCTTGCAGCCGAACGTGAACGTTATCATATTTTTACGGCTCACGTGAAAACGCGCGTTTTTATTACGGACTTTTATTAGGTTTTCTAGATTTGGAACGGGCAGGTCCGAGGTCGGGAGAATTCCTAAGGTTTAGTGCCATGTGGAGTGTGAGAAATTATGTAAAAAGTGGAACAGGGATAAACTGCTACGGGTGGATTTTCAAATCTATAATAGTTCCTTGGATTGTATTTGAGAATACTTATTTAATTTAATTATGTTTCTATAACGCTGCATAGTATTTATAGTTGATGTTGTAATAAATTGTTGTTACTCATTCATTCAATTACGTACATAGCTACAGATAATAGATTGCCAGAATGGATTGAGTGTCTAATGCGTTTTTTTATGTATTTTTTTATCGCACTGTATTTCGAGCGAGCTAAGGAAAACAATCTGCGCGGTGACGCGTGAAGGAATCGGCTCGTATTTATGGGGGGAGTTATTGTTTGAAACGTCTAAGTCGTAATTCCGCGACATAAACCAGCAGGCTTCACTTTGGACCCCCATACCCCAGGAACACCCCCTACCACCCGGGATGCTGTTTTTCCTGCGCCAAATGGCCCGTTTGAAATTGTTGTTTTATGGAAGTTTTTAGTAGTTGACTTCGTCCGGGAGAAAATATAGAACGGCAATCTTTATACCTACCTACACGTACATAGATTACTTGGAGCGCATTAAAGTTTTCCAGTTTAAACCGTGATATAAAATATGAGAGATCGTCAAAAGTTGAGACCGAAAGCCTCGTCTGAGGTGTCTCGATAGCTACAGAGAGCGGGAACCGATAAAAAATCAAAATAACGACCTGTCACAAATAATATACAATGAATATTATCTCCACCATTTTTAAAGTTGGAACGCGGGGTGAGGCTCGAACGCGATTGGCTGGTTCTTGACAGCTGGGTGAAATACGCCGGTCGGCCGCGCCGGCGCAGCGGGCGACAACATGGTTCACTAAAATCCCCTAATGAAATTAAATTCCGTACGTTTTAGACTCGCTCGTAAATAATTCGAGTATCTAATCCACTGATTAATGAATACCGGGGAGGCTTTTCGTAAATTAACAATTTTGTTTGTACTATTTGGTAAAAATGAAAAATTTGACAAAGCAAAACGAACTTGTTGTAGGTAATGTTGACGTGTCCGATCAAAAATATGACACATTTAAGGTTCATAAAATGCCTAACAAGATATCTTAAAAAGCGTCTAAAAGTACAATAAATTGTATAGCCGATCGCTAGACACGTTTATGACAGGAGATGGCTTACAAATCAGGGCAATATATCCAGTTAGACAACCCTCTACCAGGGTACAGATAACGCCTCGTGTTGGGGACATCTTAGCACTTTAAAAGCATTTTAGATAAAACAGTGTGCGAGATGGGCCTGTGGATTTAGCTACAACAAAATTACAAGTTTACGACAGACAATATCGCCTTATAGCGGCTTATGGCACCACTCATGTGGCGCTAGGGACACCATAATTTCTATTTTCCCGGAGCTTCAACTTCAGGCTTCACTAATCATTTTGTATGATGTTTACAAAATACTTGAACAATTATTCATGAAATCATTACAAGAATTCAATTTAGGGACTACCCATGCGAGATAATATTTAGAAAAAAATTGAGTTAGATCTTTAACGGATAAAGGAAAACAACCACAGCTCCACATTCTAAAAAAAGGTTTTAGCATGAAATAAATAGTTTGTACTTACAGTCTGTACTATAGGAACTATGTTAACATTAGCAACTACTCTTCAAGAAAAGCTAACTTATCTGTGTACAAAGCTTATACCGTTTTTCAAACGACGGATTTACTGCAAGTAAATCCGTATTTCTTTATTTTTTTTTACTTGCAGTAAATCCGTCGGCACCAAGTTTCTAGAGACAATGGAAAATCAATTGTTAGGTATCGCGATCGATGACAAGCGCCTGGGGACTGACTAATAGATATTTCCAATCAAAGGATAGTAGTTTTAAAATGCATTTTTCATACACTTTTTCTATAATTTCCTAGGGCTTGCAGCAGCCTGGTCACCCTAGTTGGAGCACTAAAGGCGCGTTTTAGTGCCCTCCGCATGATTTACTGGGTGCATTCCAGAAGTGCCGTCGTCCAGTACTGCCGGAGTAAATGGAAGGATTAACGGTGAAGGACCAGTTTGAAATTTTTGATGCTGAAATTGTATTCAAGTAGGTTCACAGGTTTGTAACAACATGAAACCATGACATCTCCTAATCTGTCAAAATGCGTAGGTACCTTCTAAATTATATGAGCTAGTAAAAGATCAGTCTTGGATGAACTATCAGTCGAGAATACCTAAAGTCTGGTGTTTTCCATTCTAGATAAGATAGATAGAATTGCCTACGTAAGTATACGTATAAGCAGTTGTAAGTGATGTTGATTTTAGTAACAATAACAATGTTACATTAATTTTCAGTAATAAAGTGTAAGAAGGAATTAAATATCTTTTGCCAGCGAACATTTAAAAGTGCTTAATATTATTGATTCATAAAATTTCGCCATAAATCACTCATTTTCGCGAATTGAAGGGCAAGTTTTAGAGATCATAACATTGATTCACTCTTTCAATAAGCGCTTGCATATTTCGGGAATCGCCAAATAAAAATTAAATTTGAAATAATACAGGCATAACATTAAAAGGTAATATTTCTCATTTTGATAAATGTCGCGAATAAATTAGACGCCATCTTATAATTAAATGGTTCCGCTCCAATAACCCAAGAACAATGTTCTTGCACTCGGCACGAAATCCGAGCCCACCCGTGTGTCAAAATCATAAAACCGGGACCCATATCATGGAGTGTAAGGCATAAATTACCGATGAAAATCGATATATTCTGTCGAGCATTTAAATTGTTCTAATATCAAACTTAAAACAATATAAACCGATACTATGATTTAAGCAGGTAAGGAGATTATAGGATTGTACAGAGTAATTTATGGAGGCACGATCTTTTACACCGGGGTCTGTGGGTAACCTGCATAAGGAGCCACGGATATACAGTTTCCTTCCAAACAGGTTTTCATTTAAATTTATTTATGCCTGGGTGCATTTAATGTCGGCATTTTGGGGTATTTTTATTTATATCAGTATGTGATGCCATCCAACGATATTCGGTAGACTTTATCGCCTTTGGTATTTAAATTAAGGGACGTGCACAAAAAATATGGCGGGTACCACAGTCGTTAAGTATTTATAAAAGTTTAAATAATTTCTGAAAGCTACATAGCCATCTGTCTGTACGTACCTACTACTTAGTTGCACGTTATTGCTAATATAGAAAATAGCTCTGGCACTAGTTTAAATCCAACAGTTTTCTTTATGTCAAGTATAAAAACAATGTGCGAGAGAATAAACATTGATTTATGAGAAGGTCAATGAAGCCGACAATTCAATTCGATACGAATTCTTTTGATGGCTTCTAGTTTTCGACACACTGCAGGTGTTACAAATCAAATATTAATAGCATATCGCACATTCATAACTCAATCTTCGCGTCATATCTTCATAAAACCCTATTTCATGGATCCAATACCTTCCACACATGGGTCCCGATTCCGTGAACATAGAGTTTACGATCCAATATTTTTATGCAAAGTGCGTTGCCAAATGTGCCATGACGCCGAAAAAACATCCACGTCCTTTGCACGTAAAAAAGGATGCGACAAAATAAATATACATGCTACCCTTTTTGTCCATTAAACGAGCGGGGCTTTTTTCTGGGGCCCTCGTAAAATGTGCCCCAATAAATATGTAAATCTGCCGGGGAAAAAAGGTTCCAATGCCGGTTCACTTTAACGCGTTTCACTTTCGACTGTTCAGGTTTAATTGGTACAATTGCGGCTTAAAGGACTCCAGCGGGTGCCAACGACCTTTGTCTTCGGAAGGCCGCGATTCAAGAAGCTATGCAAATGAAGGCGGCCTATTGACAAGATGCATGATGCAAAGTTTTTAAGAGACGGTATTTGTAAATGAATGGGAAACCAAATGCTATCGAGAGCACAAAAATATACCTTCTTCTATTTTACTACTGCCATTTATAAGTTACAACTATAGCGAAGAAGAAATTTAGCTCGAATGGCAAACGACCGCAGGCCAAAAGGAGTCCTGGAGTGGAGAACGCGAGGGAAAGGACGATTGCCCCAACGGTGGTCTGATGATATCTGACGACACGCATGACACGACTAGATGACACGGGCAATGAATTTAAATATTATCTCAGTTAAAGCTCTTTAAAAACGAACAAAAATTATAAATTCAAATTCAAAATCTTTTTTTCTATTTAGGTCATGAAATGACACTTATGATATATCATGTAGTATTTCCTTTGTAGTGTATCAACAATATCACAAAGCGAGATGGTAAGAATAACAATAACAATTATATTTACTAACTTTATATTATACAAAAGTACATAAGTACAAACTTCATTAAAACCTTTCTCCTTATCACTCGGCTCCTCGTTAGCCAAGGAACCCTTTTATCTCCCCTTTGTTCCCCTATCTACTTAGCTCCCCTCCAAATTGCCTTCGCTCGAGAGACGATAAATTAACGTGGAGTTTGAGCATTTACTTGTGTGCGTAATTGCTTTTCCAGATACGGGATCCAATTTATTTGGAAGTAGGCTAAGGCTGAAGAGTAAAAAGGATTTTGATTAATTGTTCGGTAAAAGGCTTTTGTATTATTGGATTAAGAAGTTTCCGCGTGCCTACCCTGCTTCAAGCCCGCTTCAGATAGGTATTCAGTGACAAGAAATCTCGCAACTTTTTACATAATAATAATAATAATCTTCGTATTCTCCGTATCCTATTGAAAACTTTCAACAAACTCACCTGTGAGTTTAGACTAAGTAGTTGTTCATCCTATTGTAAATATAAATCTTTTATATTTTTCCACGGAAAATCTACTATCTTAAAAAGTTATTATCTTCCTGGGCGGAAAAATTTTAATGCCACGACGCAGTGACAGTGTGGTTTATACTAAGTAACACATTTTTGTTTCGTTTAAATATATAGGTAAGCTGTTCAAAGAGGCATAATATTCAGCAATTACCAATCAATTTCCATATATTTTACCAGGTAAGTAAGTATAGTAAAATCCTGGGAGGGATCGCGACACGGAGAGCTGCATCGATCGGCCCGGGCCCTCCTGCTTGCTCCAGCCGGCGATCAGCCCCTTTTAGGGAATATAGAAACGTAAGTATTTTCACAGAGTAGGTATTTTGGTGATTGAGAAAAATGTGGGTAATATACTAAAAATATTTCAGTAAAATTCGGATTCGATTGATTTATTGTAAATATTGAATTTTATTAGCAGCATATTGTACATATTTACTACGCATGTAATATAGACGTTAGGTAAATAAAACCGTAAGAGACTCATGGGGCGGAAAATGTAGTCAATGTTTGCCATGAAGAACATTTTAGGTAGTTTTACCCTTCAGACATACCTTTGGATATTAAAAACTCACCCCAACAGATAAGTACCTAATTTAATAACAACGAAATGTTCTCTTAGCATAGTATGATTAACGATTGATTTAACGTTAACGTTTCCCCATAACTTTAAAATAAATGCCCCTAACTCGCATTCAAAAGCGACTCATAACCCTCAAATAGCCAGTTGATTTACAATTAGGTATACTTAATCACTTCGAAACCGCAAACGAGCAAACGCCAAAACTTGGCAACATTTTCTCGTAATGAATGGTATCGATCGGGCCATAAGTCGGTTATTTACGACTGTATTCCTTCGTCCGCCTCGCGTGCAATGGAAGGTGTGTTATTTATACCCCCTTTTTTATTTATGCCCCCTTTTTTCGCAGGTCGTAACGGCTGGCAGTAAAGGGGACGTAATTTTAATTTCATGATTGGAAAGCTCGATTGGCCGGTTATGTGGCTTAATGAGTTTATGACGGCAATCCGAGTAACGGTCGCAACACGACGATTCCGCGTTTAAGGTCAATGCTGGACTCTGATTTTGGTTACTGGGTTGTAGAATATTATGGGTGTAAAAAAAGAAGAACTATTTTGCTTTTGAAGTAGAAAGCAAACAATACACAAAGATTTATAGACGTACCTGGGCAAAAAAGCTGAAGAACCTAGAACTAAGTTACATCCAAATAAGAACATTATCTAAAAAAGTGTGTTGGCCAACTATACTTCACTTGTAGTTTTTATGTATATAATTTGCTTAAAATACAGCTATCGATGTTAAATAATGGAACTCGATACTCAAGTCGAGTGTTTCGACCTTACAAGACACCCATTACATTTCGTCCCGACGAAAAATAACCCAAATTAGAGCGTATCTTCATAAATAAAAAAACACTTGAGCAAGAGTGCTCGCAAGCCGAATGAGAAGAACAGGGCAGAGCATTCCCACACGGACACCATATTGGAAAAGATAAATCTTCGTTCCCCGCCCCGCGTTCCGATCCATTACGTTTATTTTTTTTCACACGAATCTAAAAATACATAACGCACACACACTCGCTAAAGTGCGAACTCAAAAACGTTATTCTGCTAATTCCAATACAATGTAACTAATCCGTATTCATCATACTCGCGCGTGCATATGAAATTCATAAAGCAAGAACTTTTTAAGAGTGACGCAAAAAGAATCACGCATGATTTATACGCAGCTTTTAGAACAAGAATTATGTCCGCACTTATTTTTTTATATCCTTTATTATTGGCAACATTGTTACATAGCGGAGTCACTTAACAAAAATATGGCATATTAAATTGGATAAAGAAAACAGTGTTTTCAGAAAAATAGTTGGGGATAAAAGGAAAGTTGTAAGGGCGTCGTAACTTTGACATAAAGCTTTTGAAAGGAATCTATGCCGGGAATTGTTAATAAAGATATAGAGCAAGCGAAGCGACATATTACGGGACATTAGTGATGTTTTACGATGGCAGCGATGGACCCATGAATGCTCCCGCAGACAAAGTCGATGATCGATAGATCGAGACGGACCCTTTATTGTCTGAGCTGGCAACGATCAAATAGACCAGCTTAAAATGTTCTCACTAAAATAAATCACGGACTCTGCAAAATATGGGTTCTTTGCTCTTAAAAGCAATCAGAGAAATGTAAGTACGTCGCAAGAATAATCTGATACTATACAGCGTGTGGCCTGTAATAGGAGCAAAAAATTAAATCAATGATTCTACAGAGTATTCTTAGTTACCTTGACCTGGTCATAGTGCTCCAAAAGATATAGTAATCCAAAGTTATAATCTCTAGTTAATGTAGTCAAAATAAATTTATTTTTCAATTTAATAAATTTAAAACATTTAATATGGATTACTCGTCACTTAAAGGGCCTACATTTTAATTATTTGCTCCTATTACAGGTCACACCCTGTATACCTAAGCAAAGTAAATAATATCTCAAAGTTACTTATTCATTCATATGCAAGTTAAGTTTACAATTAGTGTCAGTGAATAACATTGATTCAAAAAGATCTCGAGTTCAAATTAACTATGTAAGTAGATTGTGAGTTTTGTACCGAAACTATCTTATTTTAAATCAATCATTTCATTGAAAAGGAATGTCAAGATTGTTTACAAAATTCGAAAATTTATAATATTAGATCATACTACCTACATAATTAACTATTGGTAAAGAAGCACGCCATTTTGAGGCCTGACTCATATATACACCTACGCACACCCACATATGTATATCAAAACTCCACGGTACGTATCTCAAGAAAGTCATAAATGTCTGGTCCCAGATAATATTTTACGATGGCTTGCGAGAGGCGGGGAGACTAGCCCTTATCTTACCTCCACATGTGCCCTGACAACCAAATTTATCGACTTAAAAATATCCCTACAGATTAAAAATAAGATAGGTCCGAACATCCGACCCGGCTCGGCTGATAAAATATTATTTTTACATGTAAAAAGTAGAAAAGCTCAACGTTTTGGAGGTTTTATGGGTATAGATTTCATCGAAGTTATTTCCGATAGACGACATGTGGCTTTGTAAGTTATTAAGTTTTTTGTAGCAACGTTTAAAAAAATATTTAGCGTTAGCGTTACTCAGTAAAAAAACATTGTTGTAAGTAATTTGTACTTTGTTGAATTAGTCTTAGAACTAAAAAAGTAAACTACTTTTTACAAAAACATACCGCCACTTGCAAGAAACGTTCATAATATCTGTCAGAAGTTGTATGGAATATCTGTCACATTAACTCCTAATGCAAGTGGCGGTATGTTACATAAATCCTAAGCAAGGACAAATACGTCTAAAAATAAAAATAATATATCGGAATGTAAAAAAGTGTTATTTTATGATACGACTTGTAGCTATCGTTGTATTGACTCTACATAGTCAATAGACACTGACACAGGTGCTCTATCTTTACAAAATTTTGTTGAAAAACTGTGAAAACTGACACCGTTCGCAAAACACGCGTTCACATGTAAATAACGAACGTGGGAAAACGAGACGAAGTTTCTGTGATCAGAATAGTAAACGCAATAAATAGGAAGCTGCTGTAAAATTTTACACAAAGCCCAAGTGCTAATGTAAGTAGGTACTTAAACTTTGGAATACTTACTTTTTTGTCTCGTTTTTTGTTTATTCGCCATTGCTAAAAACTACTGAAAGGGCTCTTGAGTCAACACCCATGACTGCAGTGTGGCACCGTTTACCGTGCTACGACACGGTGTCGTGCACGACGTATTGTTTCGGCAGATGGTAGGAACTATTATTTCAAAATAACAGTTTTTGTCTTAAAAGGATCGTATGCAGGCGTAGCGCAGCGCGAGTTTTCATACATTTTGGTCGAAATATGCTTGCGAGGGGATACGTTTTCCTACCCGTAAACCTTTATGGAATGAAACAAATTTGGTCTCACTCGTTTTCATACATCCTGAACTACGCTTGTACGTATTCGATTTTTTGTATAGAGGCTTGATTAGTTAAAAATGAAAGAAATTCCGAAGAGATTTTATAGTCGAAAAAGTGATTGTTTAGGTTCTTATATTTTTCTGAAACATACAATATATCAGTCAGGTATCAAACGACAGCCGGGCGCCGCATAACAATGGAATTTCTATTGTGTCTCGTTTACACATACTTGACGAGTCAAAAAAAAACGTACGTGCACAGTTTTTCAAAATATCTCTAACATGTTAAAAAATTGACAAAATAAGACAATTTCTAAGGGGTGGAAAACGTTTTCTCTTTTTGTATAGATGCTTGTGCGCACACGATCCTCTCAATATGGACCGCGAAAAATTCCACTAGAGATATTCAATAGGCAGCTCCTAAATTAGCCATTTTATGAAAAAAATAACACTAATTGCACTAACAAAACAAACTACCGAGCAATGCGCCGTGTTCCATACGTGGTGCACGATGCCGTGCCGTGGCCCATGCCGTGTCGTTGCACGGTAAAAGGCACCGCACCGTAGACATGAGACCACGTCCTAATATAAAAATAAGAAATATAAATAAATTATAAAAATAAATAATAATTCTAATATAAATATTAGAATGATTCACAAAGAAAAGTTAGGGATGTCATTCGAAAACTTGGTGTAGGTAAGTTGGTTTGAATAATAATGATTGTTGGAAAAAGTAAAACCGCCTGGGCGTGACAAACAATCATGTTCGTAGATCAAACACCTACATTTGCGGGAATCACTAGTATTTTATTAAGTTATCAGTCAATATATACCAATATGAGGACCTGCAAACCAGTTATGTGTGTTTTAATTCCAAGTTGATTAAAAACGCAATAAAAAGCAGCCGTGGGTGTACACTGCATACTAAGTAATATCGTTACCTACTCATATTATGTACTTACGAGTAATTATGGATGTAATTACTAAGTCTTATGAGTTCAATGCCTACAGTACTGTACAAAACGATTGGAATGAACCGATGCAAAGGCAAAAACTCAATATACCTACTACGGTACATTTTTGTATCTGACAATAAAATTCAGAACATGTCTGCTGACTGCAACAGCAGTAAATAACGACAATGTTGCAGCCACTGCATCTTCGTACACGGGATTGCACTTAAGTGCATCATTTGACGAACGAGAAACTCTCTTTTGATGGATGCGTCGTATGTGAAACTTTGTTGAAAGTTGTAGAGCACAACTGTGGTTTCTTGTTAAAAGTTCAGTTGGAAATGCGAGGTATATTTTTCGAAGAAGAATCCCTTTTGGATGTTCTATTGCTAAGGCTAGATAAAAGGTTCAAGGTAACTTAAAGTTTATTAATGAAAAATCTGAATGGGTTTGGTTATGTAGGAGTTTACAATGGAGAAAAGTAAAATAAGGTGTGGCTTTATTTGGTGAACCACAGAAGAGGAGTTTTACTCAGTTCGAATAACAGCCTTCGTGATACGATTATCAATGTATATGTAAAATATTTGGTTTGATAAGAACAAAAGCAAATACTCACTGTAATTTTTTCGGATTTGGGTGGAGTTGAAGATGAAAACGATGTAATAACTCGTTTGTAATAACTTCTCATATATACTTCTCGATCGAAACAACTGTGTTCGAACTTCGTCAGATAGTAGTAACGTCACACTGTGGAACACCTACACCACGCGAAAACTGTACACTAAATTATTTAACCAAAACATTTACTATTTATTAAACATTCATAGTGTCTTGTCTCGTTTGTGTTTCAAAATCGACTAACAGTCAGACCGGGTTCACCATCAAGTTATATGAGGCTCAATAAACCAAACCGCATCTATTATTTGGCTGGTTTCAGACAGCTGACGTTGATTCTAAACAGGCTTTATGGCCCCAATTATTATCCATTGACCTAATTCCGACGTTATAAGGTTTTTTAATTGACGCTATTAGCATTACGGGTCGGAATACTAATGGATGTATGAAAGTGGTAATTGAAAGGGAAATTGATGGGCAGCTCATGGAAAGATAGACTAAAGCCCAATGATTCTGGGTTATGCTAAATTGTTTTAAAACCATTATTTCGCTGTGGCTTCATTGCTGTTGATAGAGCCAGAAAAATGCGATGACGATTAATTTTTTTACCCCAGATAATATTTCAAGACTGGATTCTATAAACACATATAGTGTTTGTAAGCACATAAGTAGCCTTTGGTCAACATTGACTCATAAGGCAGTAAAACATATCTTGGTCAGGAGCTGTGAGATAATCATTTAAGTAAGTATGAACATTGGCAATCGCTGATTTCATATAAACCTTGAATCAACTTCGAATGAGCATCTGCTATTACAATCCGTAATGAGGATAAATCATTTTCATTCGCATTTTATAGCTATTTAACACCTACACGTAACTGGTAGGTGTTTAAGAAGCGTACCGCCAACTAGTTCAAAACTACGAACAATAAACTAATATTTAATCACAAATATAGGTCCTAAAGTCGCACATGTCCAATATTAGGATACGAGTTCGTTAAAGCCGACTCAAAATGACGTAACGACTCGGGCAAACATGCAGTGTGTATTCAGCTTATTAACAAATCCTCACTACTTTTTGAGCTGTAACAAAACGACGTACAACAACCAAAGTAACGCTTATACAATTTAATATTTACGGTGAATGCTTTAAAGTTGAACGTCGCTTAACAGAGGATGTTTAAAAAACTGCATTCAAATCGTCCGTTAAGCGTTTATTGCACCCACAGGCAATTCGTTTGACTAATTTGTGAAGTGCTATAGAGGCATCGTAAATGAGACCAAATCATAACGGTCTATCAGCTGATCGTAGTAGCGAAAATAATGTTAATATCGTTCTAGATGATGACTAAAGTACAATATTTTATTTGATTAATAATTAAAATCACACTTACTTACTCAACGCTTTTAAATACGATATCCATAACTGTATCAGTTTGATTTTCTACAGCTAAGCAATTGCCTTAACTGTAAATGACTTCTTGTTCGGGGAACTGCTACTAAACGGGTAGCTTCAGGCCCAAGCACTAACTTTCACTTGATTCAATAGACGTTAGATGTAATTGCTATCTTACAACATATACGTGGTGTTCAACTGAAATCGAAACTTCGACTGGCAACCATCACCTTTTTCACCTTGAACCTCGTTTTCACTTTTCGCGTTCAAATAAACGCATGTTTTATTGTTTTGTCCAGTGTTATGCAAATCAGTAGAGCCAACAGTAGCGTTTATGGAAGGGTTTCCTAAAAGAGTGGAAAAAAAATGAAAGGGAAAGCCAACTGGGTCCATATTGTAAAGGTCGTCATGCCGATTTTGTGTTGTTCTAGGGATAAATATTTACGTATGGCGTGCAAAAGGTTTTTACAAGTTGGCTACCGTATCGCCTTTGTTATTCAAAACAACCCCTTTGACGGTTTTCGGCGATCTGTTTGTTTGTAGATCTGTATCGACGGGACTATTGTTTGTGTGAATGAGTCGCGTCGGGTGCGAAATTCCTTTTGAATGTTGACCGAAGGTTTGGTGAATAGATCGATGTGAGCTGGATTTGAGAGTAAAAGTGTTAACTAATGTTTTAATGTTAGAAAGTAATTGGATGATTATACGAATACTTTGATGATAGACTGGCAAATAAAGAGATGTTCCTATAGTAATATGGTCTCGGTATACAAAGCCATGTTTTTTATCTTTACTTTAGTAAGTATTAAGCCACATTTTAGAGTATGCAATCGAAAAATAATTGATGAAGTATCCAAGATGTGGTAGTCACCGTCATTAAAATTTACGACACGGGTCGCGAGACGACGTTAACTTGAGATAAAACCCGATCGGGTCGAATACCGAAACAATCAGAGGCTCTGACTTTGCCCATATTTTCAGATACAGTCATTCATCTCACTCTTAAGAGTGTTCTGGTATGTGGGACAGAAACGACTAGATTCGAAAATATCGAATCTTTTGACAGAGTGAGGTCTTGAATTCGAGGGTGGTAAAGTCAGTATCTACCACAAGATACTAAGACATGAAATAGCTTTTTGGGTTGCATTTGCGTGTTTTTTTTTGCCAGTGATAAGAAAACTCGCAGAAAGGGTCGGTGTCATGCAGCATTGGTCGTTTTTCATTGGTGTTGGGTTTGTTCTTGGCTCCAGCTAGCTGCTGTCCCAAGCGCTAAGCGTGCCATAGACAGTGTCGACGATAGAGAAAGCTCAGAGAAATATTTGTTCACAAGATTGAATATGGTCTTTATTATTAGAAAACGGATGAAAATAGTGTGTTACACTCTTTTCATATGCGGCTCTTTATTTAGCCATAGGTAGATAATTGGAGTATACTGGTTATATTTTTTTATAAAAGTACTTAATGGTCTGTAAATAATTCATGATCAATGTGATCACCTTCACTCTTTATACAGAAAAAGATAGGGTACTAGATTTTAACCATAACTGAAAGCACCCGACCAACAAAAAAATTGTACTTCCAAAATTGAATGCGTTATTATTATCACTATTATGTTCAATTTGGTCGGTTTATAGCTTAGTGCGGTGCTGAGCATGTACTAAGTTTTTGAAATATTTTAAATTGTGGATTTTTTAATTTAATAAATATTGTAAAATTCAATATTATGTTAAAGAAGCTGCGCAAACTATACAAGAAAATTTGCTTAGTAATTATACCGTAAACCCTTCAAAGTCCATGACACATGTGGCAAGGATATCAAGCAGAAACTTTCCGTTAAAATCCGCGAAGGTACATACGTATACAAAAGTGCAAGATCAGCTGAAAGGCGTCTCGTCAGCAATTAGCGGCGCGCTTTGCAAACAGCCGCGCCATTCTTGCGCCCGCGCCGGTCAGCGTACTGTCAGCAAGAAAAGAATTCGTCATCTGTATGTAAGAGAGAGTTTAAGTAAAACGTAAACAGCAATTTTGGATACATGTTGCATTATACAAAGATATAGTTATCTGAAGAAAAAAAACAACCCGGCCTCAGCCACTGGCGGCACGGCTTGCAATTAAATCAAACATATGGCGTTGTATGAGTGCGTTTACAGAAAAGGTTTTCACTCGTTTGTTGGAAATGAAAGCGGTAGCGCCGCGTCAGACGCGGCGAATGAAGCGACAGGCGAGGTGCTCGTAGCGCAGTGGTGGCAGCGCTTGGGTAGTAATTACTGAAGTTAAAAAACCTACGGCACGGTCGTGTTTGGATGGGTGACCATTCCGACCATATAAGTGACGTATATCATGAGTATCTCCATGCTTCGGGAGACACGTTAAGCCGTTGGTCCCGGCTAATAGCATCTGACAGCAAGGTTAGTCGCTTTCCTTGCAAACTCCCCTCAACCAATCCTCACTGAGCTGTGGTGGAGTATGGCATAGTTGAGGGAAGGCCTTTGCCCAGTTTTTTTTACCCAAGCGCTTGCCTATTTTGACAGGTTTCATGCGTTAGGTCGTTGCTGTCGCTACTCGCTCGTAGTCGCACTGCCCTGTGTGTCCATAAGGTAACTTTGTGTTGTGTCGGCGAGTCAACAGTCAACACCCGATGGAATGTGGCACGCGTTCTCGACCCTAGCCCGTCTAGCCACCTACGTGTGTGAGAATAGCGCTAAAATAACATTATTATCAACAATTTTAGAGGTTAGCCTTTTATATGTGTGTTAGCTATACATTTCATAAATTTATCATCTGTAATGACTATATATTAATTCAATGCATTGATTGTGATATTGTTTGTGTGCCTGAAATAAAAATAAAATATCTCTATCCGTACAAAAAAATCCGTCGTTAGAAACCAGGTATAGCATACTATTCATAGTTTGTTTTTTTTTAAGTTTATTTGTTAAACATAAAATAAATACCTAACTCTACCTTCCTTTGTCTGTTTTATTTATTAGTAGTGTATAAAAGCACTACCCTTCCATTTCACGCATTGCCTCACATTTTTTGGTGATAATTTCAAAGATAATTTACATTTGCTGCCTTAATTATCCTATAAACACCGATATTAAATCGCTAAGTACCAACCACGTAGTTCTTTGCGTATTCGTTTTATTGTTTCAAAAAGCGTGTTTTGAAATCAACGAGGCTGTAAATTAAGCAAAATGCCTTTGAGTGGATTGACTCGTCTCAGTCGGGACTAATTTTATTTTGGTGAATCAAAATGATCCCTTTTATTTTATTAAATTGCTGCTGGCTGCTAAGAAAATGCATGGTCAAACGTTGTCATTTCCTTTACATATTACAGTTTTGGATAGTTAGTTGCTAAGCATATCAAATCCGCCTTTTCTTCTCAATGTGAAACAGTAAAAGCCTGTTATTCAAGTTCGTATTTCAGATAAGATAAGTAAGTAGGAACTGAACCATATTTTGAATCTTACTGATACCAATCTCTTGTCAAAGCAAAGTAATAAAAGTTCCTTATAATTATAGCAAAGCTTGAGAAAAGAAAGCGAAACAAATGTAGGTTCACTCTGACTTTCAGATAAATTAAACTGAGCATAGATAACGTGTGAATGGCGAAAAACAAAAAAGGTTTTACAATGTTTCTATTACCACTTTATAAACAAAATAGTAATGATCATTTATTATAAAGAACTCGAGCACTTTTGTTGCTCCCGGCTATAAAATAACCAACATCATGGTTGCTCCGTCATTCATTACAGAATAATAACAATGCTCACCATTAAAATTGAATAAACAACACCTTAGATTATTCTGAGTTCAGATTAAAATCGTTTTAATTGTTGCTTCAATTACATCCTGTAAAAGCGAGCCCAAAAAGTTAATTGTTAATGCACGAAGAACTCTTTTTTATCAAGAATGAGCTGATAGTGATTGTAATTTATTTAAATTTGATGTAGCCCCTTATATAAAGTCGTAGTAGGTAAATGAGACCCAATTTCAAGATCTATACTTATATTTGCTTGCGTGTGGGTAGAGTCTGCCATAATTATATGATGATATCCTACTGCATTCAATGCATTAAAAATCTTCTCCTTTTTTTAGGGAAATGGCTACTTTAGTTGCTAGAAATCTTGTTTTGGTTAATACCTACTATAGCTTTTATTCATTAACTTGGCAACAATATTTATTTTATATATTTAAAAATTTATTGCACAAATAAAAGTGTACAAAAGGTGGACTTAATGCTAAAAGCATTCCTCCCAGTCATACCTTTAGGTCATGCTTAGAGATAATTGTTATGGGAGATTTAAAAAAGAAATTGTGCAGGAGAGTGTTGTAAATAGATATTAAAATTGCAACAAAATACTTAAGTGTAGAATAATAATATTATATACTTATTATAATATACAGGTTTATAAACTAAATACACAGTACTACTAATATTAATACTGTATTAAATTTATATGCATAACTACCAAAAACATAATTAAATAAGAATATACATAAATATACATACATATACATATTTTTCATTTCGCAATTATGGAATAAGAAACATTCACAGTTTATTCTTGAAACACACAAGATTCCCTTCCAGACTACTTGTCTATGACAATTGTTAGAATCACCGTGCGCGATAACATTTTATTCTGACTAGCAAGCCGCCCTTATGAAAAACGACAGTTTATTTCACAAGTTAACACACATTGTGTCTTCATTCCGACTTTGAACATAAAAATGTTTTGTTCTCTGTACGAGTCGGTGAGAGCGGTCAAACACTATCTTACAAATTGTATCAAAACTGATCATAATCTAAGTAATTACTGCTGTGTTAATTGCGTGGTATCTACTGTCTATTGTAAATAAGAGCAATGTTTCATTTCATAACGGGAATATGAATAAATAAAAGCACATAAACTTTATTACAGTATTTTCGCAAAAAATAAATGAATGTAAATCTTTCGTAAGACAATTTATCTGCCTAATTAGGGTTAACTTTAAATAAAAAATATATTAACGCGACAGGCACTTGACATGTTTAATATCAATCAATTCATTTTGTCACCAGCGCAATCAGTAATTAGTCGAAAATATTTAATGACATTGCCAATAATTAATCTTATGAAACAGTTCTGATGGATCGTAAAAGTAAGATCAAACGACTTCTTGATTTTTTTATTTACTGGTGACAGTTATAATATACCTTTAGTCGTAAACTAAACCATGCGTGAATAGTACTACTGATGTTTATCATTTTAACTTTTAGTTCTTTATAGACAGCTACTGCTAAATGCAAGAATATTTGTTTATTTTATTGTTTCATTAACCCCCGTCACAGCACAGTATTTCAGGTCTCCAATTCAGAAAATGCATTAAATAGGTAACCATAAAATATAATAGGTTGTAAAGTTACACCGTAGTGCGCCATTAAATACGTCAGTGCATACGTCATTAATAGCCTGTAACGATTGCGTGTGCATCGTCCTTCGCCATCACGATTCTACGAGCATTTCGCACAATCGCGCTGATGGTTGTCACTCTATAAAAGTGAAAAAAATCAATGACGTAGCGCGTCGTTGGGTGCATGTAAAAAAATGTGGAGACTTCACATAGGGTCGATGATACATTTCCCGGGGTCTGTATGTATGAGGCGACCGGCGCGCGACGCTAGTCGGCAGGCCCCGCGGAACCCCGCCCGCCCAGCGAGGCACCTCCATACCGTCACTCGCCGCCGCCTCGACTGGCCGCGTCTACCCGCGCATCATAAATAGTGCACATAATTAATTTACAACACCAGTAAAAGTGATGATACAAGTTTATCGACTATAAATCTGTGGTGTGTTGTGATCGCGTGTGTCGCAGGTAAGTGATAATTGCTCAGTCGTATGCCGCGCGGTTTGAGAAGCAAACACGCGCCGTGTGAACCGCGGCAAAACAAAGACCCTTTCGGTGTCCGCTTCGAGTAGACGTGCCACAATTCGACACTTTTCGTTGAATGCGTCGACCGTTAACTATTTTTGGTTGTCTTAATTCGTTCAAAAATAACACAGTGGATTCTTTCAGAGCGAACATGAGACATCGTGGCGTGTTGGCTCATTCGTGTAGTTAAGTTTTGTGGACCAAAATTTGAACAGTTTTGTGAATTTTAAACTCAGTTTGTGACTGGATCCACGTTTTCTTATTGGGTTAGTGTGTTATTGCAAATTTGATGAAATTGCATATTTTATTAAGTAAATAACTTGGACGTGAAAATTCCAACTAACCCACTTCTATGTTATCATTTTTTCTACACGACGCTTTTTATAAATATTCTAACTAACTATTACTTTAACAATGTAGGTATTATCTGCTTTTGCTTATATGAGCATTAAATCTCAGTTTACTGTATGTACTTAGACATTACCCAGGAGTTCAAACCTATTAAGCAAGTTTACTTTACGAAACCTCATACAGCAACGGCTGTATGCTGTTGCTTATTACGAAATGAAAACAACATTAACCTAAACGCAACAACACATCAATATTTTTTTAAGACAAGATCTCGGATTTGTATGCATTGAAATTAAGGTGAAAGAAGAAATTAAGTTTCTCACTGAAAAGGTAGCTTCATAAGACACACCTGATTATAAAATAAAAACTAGGTATTTTTCTTGTCGTCGCATTGCCGGATCGTTCATTTGGTTGTTTCTTTCTAACGACGATATTTAATGTATGCCAACCCACTACTTTAATTTCAAAGAAAGCTTTTGAAATAAAGAATGAACATCTTTCATCAATTTGGGACAGTTTATCTATTTACCGGCACTGCTGACAATGAATTTTGTAGTAGGCCTCGCTATCCTTTTCTTGGTACAATGCCGCTACTCTACCTTATTTTTCCAGATCAAAAAGATGTTATAAGATGTTACTGCTAATGCCCCATATTTAGATGCTAAGCCATTTTTATCTACTATGACTGAACTTTTTGGTTTTAACATGCAACTTGCACTTGATACTCCAAAGATGCTAATAAACGATTAACCGACATCCGTACCACAGATTAATAAATAGTTTAGTAGGTACTTCCATACTCATATTACTTACTCATTTATTATTTGAATACTAATAGGTTCTTACTTATCTACGCGTTTAAATATTTTCCTTTAGGCAAGGTAGGTTTTACAGTAGAGTAAAACCCCGATAGTACCTACCTACGACCCTGCTAAATACAATTTTCCGTACTTTGCGGGAAATGGTATTACGTCGGTTCCTACGATTTGGGGTATGTCTCAGTCCTTTTTATTTCCCATAATACGATCACCTCCTGAAATTTGTCATGGTTGATAGAAAAAAATGGCCTAAAACGACTGCTGTCAGATATGTGATATAGAGCTCCAATCTCTCTCATATGTTTAAACAAACATAAATACACGATATAAGTATGCTTGATATTATGTAGAGATGCTTGTTGGTAATTCCATTTTGTTGATATATCTACATAAATAGATATAAAATGTTTCAAGCCTTTCAAAACTTTAAATCCAGGTTAATTAACGCAGCATGGTGAATAGTGGCCCAACGTCTTTTTAAATTAAAGAAATTACCTATTCTTTAAGCTTTGCCTTACCTAAATAAAGGTTGTCTGAAAGAAATTGCTTCAAACAAAAAGACCGCCTATAGTACGAATACTACCTGATAGGTATTTAAAAATTTAGCCCGTGCCATGGTGGTGTGATTTTTTTACCGTTTGGACATAATACTTGTTATTTTTCGGTTAAATGGTAAAACTCGAATTACTGCACCGAAAAAGTTCGATAGACATGGTAATCGGGGCCCTGGTGGTCTTGAGCAATCAATGTCCAATCTTGTCTTGCGTGACGAACAATTAATTTATCATTGTTCATCACAGAGGTGGTCGGTCATACGGTCTCGTAATTTTTCGGGATGTTCGCGTCCAGCTGTGGTTGTCCAATCAAACAATGTTTTCTATATTTATCCACTTTCATTCCTCTTATTTGCTAATAAATAGAAAGTAACCATAATCATATTCCTAGGCATGGGTCGTCAATTGCAATACAAACTTTTCCGGACGCGCATAGAAGATAGATATTAAAAAGATATCGTTATTGCACATAACTAGCTTCATTACAAGTTTGTTTATAGGTGTTGTACAATTAGGTCGTCCTAATGCTATAAACGATCTCTTCCAGACAACGATAAAGAAATTATAAGTTCAGGAATGGAAAGAAGAAATAGGTAAAACAACAATTATTTATACCTATATAAAGTTAGTCAATGACCAATGATTACTTTGTGTTACCGTCACTTGCTCTACTTTTGTAATTTAGGTGCCAATGCAAATATTTTTATGGCCAAATTTAATATAACACTGAAAGCTAGGATTGTTTGAAATTACCTTTTATCATTTATGATAATGATAATCGTAAAGCACGCAACCGACTTTTGAAATAGGGTGTCGTTTTGTAGGCAAGACGTCTGGGCGTAGTTAAAATTAAATAAATGTGCCTTCCTCAAGCTTTGTTCAAGAATACTTAATAAATGTTAACCAGACCGTAAAAAGGTTTTCCTAATTTACCTACTCATATTATGTTTATAATATTGTAAGTATATTGAAATCTGTAGGCGTTTCGCATTGTTAAAGAGGTAGAGGATTACACGGAAACTTTTCTTAACGTATCAGTTCTATGTACTGTAAGAATCAGTTGTATAGCTATTCAACTTCAGATATACTCGTAGTACAGTATGGCTATAAGTGCTGCTAATTTGACCATTTTTGACAGTTACCTTTAGAAGGAGATATACTTACTTACTCATATGGATATAAAATTTTACTGTAGGTAGAGTTATCAGGAGAATCGGGGCCTAGAATTGGAGATAATTGGAAGGGGCCTACGTACAAAAATTAAAATACTTACTTATGCCTCATTGAAATGCCAAATTAAAATTATCATTTTATTTTATTTTATTTTTATTTATTTTATTTTACTTTTAATGGAAGACCAACAGCTTCATAAAACACAGTAGTAAAACAAATGTAGTAACATTAAAGCCAATTATAGTCATGATTACTTGTTGATATTATGTTTATATTTTATATTGAAATTTGTAGGCTTTTCGCATTATTTTTACTTCCAATAGTAGAGGTAGGCTTACAAAACTTTGCCGTCTGATCGCATTAGAATATCGCATTAGAATCAGTTTTATATATAGCCATTTGAGAATATGCATATAAAGGTTCAAGTTCAGATATAAGACAGAATGGCTATGAGTGCTACTAATTTGACCATTTTAGATGTGGATATGAAAAAATCAACGACTTTTACTGTAGGTAGAGTTATCAGAATTTCAGAAGTTCTAATAGGTACTTACACAAGTATCTAAGTACTTACATCACTGATGCATTAACAAATGCAATGATCTCCTCGAGCGTATACATACAACTGTCATGTAAATAACTCCAATCCAGCCATCTCGATTCGCTAAATGAATGACACTGGCAGTAAACTCATAATAGCCAGTCTATGCACCCACGTGTTCTGACTCCATAGAGCTCTTTACAGCTCTTATACCGCTCATAATACGGTTTAGTTTAGATAGATACAACTTTATGACTATGCTAGCTGATATAAAACTAGACACCCAAGTAGTGGATTAGGAGCATCTTGCGCCATACAATAAAGCAGTTTTGAAAGGTCATTTTTAAGGCTCCGTCAAAGTTATGTTTACGATTTGTTGTTATTGCCGCTTCATATTTCGAAGCTTGGGTGCAACAAATTAAAGATTTGGACTTTTTAATGTAACGATTATACGAAAGTAAGCTTTGAATTTAAATCGATTTATATTCCGTTGAAGAGAAGCTTATGTCGACTGAAGGGGATAAAATGTAATTTATGATGTAAATTTTCATGTGGATAAACTAGGTATGTGATTTTACATAACACGAGTAATAACCACATTAATTTTATCACAATTTTGATGTTATTAACTATCATGCCTTTTTAATTTGTGCTTTGAAACTTTAGTACCCATGTATCTACCTTTTTATTACCTACGTACTTACTTACAACAAGTTTTTGTACGTAGGTATAGGAACTTTTTTATTGGTTGGTGCCTACAATCTGCATAATACCTATACATTCTACGAGGCTAAGCCAAATCTGACGTAACATCGTCTAATGCAACTTCAATTTCTCATCTGAAAAACAATTTTATGGTATGTTTTATTTAATCAAGAGTGGTAATAAACCCCCCGATCGGTAATTACAATCGCGTAGTGAGTGTAAATTTGTGGTGGCGCGATGTTATTTCAAAAGAATCGCCGTTTAAACCGTTGAGACGTTGGTTCTAATCAATATCCAATCAGTGGTCGGCCGTAAAGTTAACTAAGCGGGAAATTAAGTCGGGTCGGTATATACGCGCGTCGCTTCTATGTGTGGGTGCGTCCTGTCTCTGTTGTGGCAAGCTTTCTTTTTTCTTTTGTTCTGTTTCTTTTTTCAGACTCAGGGCTAGCAAGTTTTTTGCACATACTTTAGGAGTAGATGCTTTTTTATTCATTTATTATAAATGGTTCAAGAATGTCAGTCGTAAGTAGGGGTATTTTGAAAACTGTACTTACTAATTGTAATGTAAAATAGTAAAACTAAAGTATTTAAAAAATAAAGAGCTTGTTACGAAAATATATTTTGAATAGCCATGCGTCTGGCTATGATCTCACCTGATGGAAGTAGGTAATGATGTGACCGAGGATATATCTGATCTGTGACTATGTATTCTTAAATAAATATCGGACAAATGTCTCTCGAAATACATAGTAGAAAAACATTATACTAAAGATTACTATTATTAAAATTTAGAGTAGGTAAACAGAAGATGCTGTAGGTTCCCATATTTAGTTAGGGGCTCTTAAATAGGTTTAAGACAAGTAGGTAGGCGTGAAGTTACAATATTTTTGTAAATGCATTGTGTGTGGTATACTTAGTTTTCTTTTGAGACGTTACTTATTATATGCTCTACAAACTATTACCATAAACGAGTTCTCAACCTTGTAAAACGTGAACATTACACGTTTGTTGAACCTAGTGGTTGGTAGCGCGGTCGCGAGTTCGAATTCCGCAAGGGGCAAATGTTTTTGTGATAACCACAAACATTTGTACTTACCTACTTATGACATGGATTTTTGATGTGTAACTAAGTATTTATGGAAAACGCCCCTATCATATCGTTGTTTGTTATTCGTAACACAAGGGAAAAAATACCTTAGTTCGAAAACAAGACAATTTGTGTGCTGTTTGGCGAATATTTAATAATTTGTAAAAAGGGATAAAGCAAAGATAATAAACAGTTGCACGGACTGAGTACCTACTAGTACCATCTGACGTCGCATTTTAGGTTCGCTAAAGCGCAGACGAGCTATAAATTTGAACGTTATTAACTTTCGAGTCTATAAATCGTATAAGCGACGCTAACCACCGCTTCTCGTAAACGCTTGCAAACAGATACTTGGCTAGCCTGCTATCCATTTTATTTAAGTATGTTTTGATAAAGTCGGAATAAAAGCATACATGTGTCTGGGAACAAAACACGCGAATTAATTTGAACGTAAATTGTGAACATGATTTAAGCGTTTTGCAACATATTTTAACTCAACTATTTCTTTGTATGCCGTGGATTTTGTAGTCTATAAAGTCGGTAGGTATGTATAGAAAGTAAGAAATAGGTAACCTTAGCCTGATGTAATGGTTAAAAATCGTATAAAATATTTACTTAGTAATTCAAGCCTAGTAAGCCTAGCCTATTCAATATCACCTACGTAATATAACCTAGGTAATAATAATACTTGTATCAATATGAGATCGCAAACCTTTATTTTTCTTATCACACACACCAAAAATTTAAAAAGCACAAGATATTTTATCAAGCATGGCTGCGCTGTGACTCCAAAGTTCCCCACCGATCTTATTACCACAAAAAACTCCCATCAAAATGGACTGCTTAGGCAAATTGCGTGATCAAATTCAGAAGTCACGTCAAAGTTGGCGCACGCTGCAAAAGTCATATCTACTGTATTTGGTCATACTGTCATTTAAGCTCCACCCATCTCTGGGAACATGACAAGCTTTGTTGATGTCCGCAAGGTTTTTGGGCGTTCTTGTGGGCGGGGTTTGAATAAGCCCGTCCCTTTACAAATGGCGCCCAAATCGACCAATGAGGCATCTGACAGCCGTTTGCATCTTACACGCGTTGCTTAGCAACGAGAAAAATAAGGATTCTAGTTTTAAGTATTTTATAAAAATATTGTTCTTGGATTTTAAAATGTATTCTCAATCTCCTGCTTTAGAGAATTAATTTTAATATATTAATATAAAACTATTAAGTGTATCGAATTTAAAGGTACCTCTTACATATATTATTTAGAAACGTGATAAATTATGTTAATTATATAAAAAATATGAATATCAAGTTTCAAAATATTAGGAACTTAATTTTTTTTTTACTTTACATGAGAACATTATAATTATTACAGATTTTGTTGAAAATAATAATATCATTAGTGTAACCTGTATTCATGAAAAAAAAACAAAAGAAGCTAACTACAAAAACAGCCATCTGTACGAATTTGTCAAAGTTACCTGCAAAAACAAAGTTGTAGATTGGTCAGGAAGCTTTTAGAAAGCTTGCTTGCAACATAGTTCTTAGTCCTGTCTACAGATGTCGCTAGTTACCAAAGCACACTCTTCGTAAGTTACTTCGGTACAATTTCGATAGATGTCACTTCGTAAGCAATTCAATTTATTTTTGGTGTATTATTTAGTGAAATTAGCATTTTATCATTTACTTAGTAAATGTTTAGTTTTAACTATTCCGTTTTCAATATACCTAAGCGTGATAGTATGTACAGCTTTTCATAAGTTCATAAGTTATTGTTTCGGTTATAAGTAGGTAGTTCACAATGCTAAGTTTCATAACGAGTACCAAAATAATCACGAAGATGGCGCTGTATGGTTTTCTAATGAGAGCTTTTAACAGCGTTCTATTCTTCAGTGATTGGCTTATTAAAATAATGACCTGTTTATTTTTCAAATGTTTTTTCTATATTTATTAATTTTGAATAGTTTTCTTTGAATCGTTTTTTAAAACTGACTAAAGTTTTTATTATCAGTACCTACACTACACGACATTGATGTAGTCATCACTCTGATCCTGACGATTGTTTGTATTAGTAGGTGCTTACGTGAAAATGTGGTCTTGTGCTATTAATCTGTTTATTGAAATGTTCCTTATTTACTTACGTTGAAGAAATCTCTACAAACGACTTCACTCGGCATCATTAGGCAATAGTGTTTTTTTCTTGATACAACTATTTCTTCCACACACACTTTTTCAGGGATAACTGGGATTTTGAAAGCTTTAGAAAGAATCTTAAGAAAGTAATTAGGTAGGTATTTATTTACTTAGTTACTCACAGAGTTGAGATCAAAATCACTCGATGCTTTAGATATTCTTCACTTGTCAGTTACGCCAAAGGTTCCCAATATTGTGCTGTTGTTAGATGTTTAGGGGCCGTCCATTAATCACGTGAGGCTCAAAAGGGGGGGGAGGGGGTACGGAAAACATCACGAAACATCACGAGGGGGGAGGGGGGGTCTCGTTAGACATCACGTGTATTAATTTTATTTATTTTTTGTCAAAAAGCGCTATTTCTGAACCGAAATTTTGAACGGCACGAAAATTTGAACGATTTGTAGTATGACCTTGATTGACTCGCCTGCTGTTGCTAGGCAACATTACTTAATTATTATTATTTAATTAAATATTCATGAATTTTATTGCAAATACATATAAATGTTTTTCGAATCAAAACGCCATTTGTTAAATATTTTTTCCAGGCAAAAATAGCCTTTACATAGACTTAAAAAAAAATACACGTGATCCAGGGGGAGGGGGGGAGGAGTGGTCCCAAAACCTCACCAAATATCATCAGGGGGGAGGGGGGGGGTCAAAAAATGAGAAAAACGACCTCACGTGATTAATGGACGGCCCCTTAAGACTCCTTAGTAATTATCTATGTACCTACCTTCTAATTTATTTTCTGTAGGTATAATAAGGAAAGAAGTTACTATTTTGCAATTGTAAAAGAACTTGGTGGACATTTTTATATATATTCTTTATTGCACTTATAAGATGTACAGAAAATATAAAAAGTCACAATGTGAACAAAGGTGGGCTTATTCCTAAAAGAGATCTCTTCCAGCCAACCCATAGGTGTTGGAAATGAGATAGTTTTATACTTGATTGATGACCAATTCAGTACCAAATTAGGTAAGTACCTAGGTTGTTTCCTGAAGCAAATCTCTTATTTGATTAGCCACTTAATTCCAGAAGTAAAAATATAAATAGGTATTTAACCTACCTACGCAGCTTTTGTTTTGGTGACTCTACATAAACTTAACTATCTTGTCTATGTATGCACGTGCCGTCATATCTGCTTACCTTTCCACTCTACGAGTATTGCTTACTGTAGAATAACCTCCATGCTTACAAAG
Organism: Pyrausta aurata; assembly: GCA_963584085.1. Lineage (NCBI taxonomy): Eukaryota > Metazoa > Arthropoda > Insecta > Lepidoptera > Crambidae > Pyrausta > Pyrausta aurata. The sequence goes on along the minus strand of OY757258.1, from coordinate 5,990,412 downwards.
CTATACCAAACAAAAGGTACCTATAGACAAGATTTATCTCTTTCAATTGTTCTATTTATACTCTATTTCGAGGTGTTAGATGCTGTTTTACGATAGCAGATCGCTAAAGGGCAATTTCAGGAGGGTGGGAATAGGGTGGTTTCTTCGTATTGATCGGCGGCCATTTTGTTTGCGCATGCGCTTTTGAAAAGCACGCTGCGTTTACCATAACAAAATACAGATGGCGTTACTAATTAAATTTAAATAGTCGAAATTGTGGTAGGTATTTATTGCTAATTTCAAGCAAATGAATTTGAGTGCTCGTACCATACTTACATGTTATCTGCTTTGTTCAATTCTGAAGAAGAAATCTCTATTTACATCCCTACTTATTTATTATGCGACCCTACCTAGGTACTTACTTAGTAACAGAAATGACGTGGTTAAGTATACTTACTGCAGTTTTCTATAACTTATTCAAAAGTAAATTGCCTTCTTGTAGGTATAGGTACGTTTTAATGCAAAAGCATTTCGTGTACAAAGTCCAAATCGCATAAGAGTAAAGTAGTCGACCCTTAGGTATTTGCTTATCAGTAGAAATAGGAAATACAATACTTACGAAAACCAAAACCAGTCAGTAATGTTGTGCAAATTACCTATTAAATTTTACATTCACAGATAGAATTTGTCATTCGCAGAGGATTTTCAATGTCACTTCATAATAAAAGAAAACACTATTCAGACATTACTTACTATTTTAATCAAAATATTTATTTCTACAGTGAAACAAACCCTAGGTACCTAAAATTGCAAGAAATTGGTATTCCGCATAAGAATATAAGAACATCAGCGTTAGGGAGGGTTCCCCAGAGCATTATTCATAACGTATAAAACAAGCCCTCTTTATGATGCAAGAAAACAGTTTATCTAGAAGGGTTGTTCGTACTCAGTTGTTTTTGTTTGAAACATTATTACACTACCTACATAGGTATTTTATTTCTTTCCCGAGTTTAAAAATGGTTCTTTTACTTTACTGTTTAAAGTTGAGTTACAGTTTGCCATAATATTTTGCTAAGTACCTACCATAACTTGAAAATTCAAACGTAACACAATCATGGTCGGTCATTTGCTTTAGGTATTCTTCAAATATAAACACACTTACTAAGTAGAATGTTCTGAATGTGCTAGGCTAATTTATAGGTAAGGCCAAAATACTAAGGAATATTTTAAAAACGTAAATGTTATAACAGATCGGTGTTAGTCTAAAAATAAAGGGTCTATTTGTATAAGTAAACAATACGTTTAGATGATCCTGTTAGTTCGTCGCCCCCTCTGTAAAAATATCCTCTCGAGGCATGTGTGGAAGTAAGTAGCAGAGAACAGCATTTTAGGGTTGTCAGTCTTACTTAGTAGCTTACAACAATACTGACGGCTTGCTTCACAATATCATAATAGTAGTAACAAATGACGTTATCTGGCTAATAATTCTAAAATTCAAATATGGAACTGGAAATTCATATTTGAATTATTCGTTGGTTAATGCTTATTTGTCGACAGTGAAACAGGCTCTTAATTTGTGAAGTGATTCTCAGGTAGACTTAGGTTACTTATATGAAAAGATTTGCAGAATCATGAGTTTTATTTGTTCTTTTACGCCGCCCCAACTGTTTCTGCCTCACCCAATGGTTAACTGCTTAAGTTCGCCATTTGTACTTCATTTTGTTTGTGCAATAAAGAATACATAATTAAATAAGTAAAACAAGATTGAAATGAGTGTTTTGGATCTGCTTCAACATTCGGCATGAGAATGAACACAAAATAGTACTATTTTGTAGGTAATCATTCTCAAGCTGTGTAGGTTGGTAAATGTACTTACCATTATTCCTTTTTAACTTACTTATAATATTTTCATCATCGGTAGACAGCAGAAGAACAAGACATTCATACGGTTTTCTTTTTCCAAAATCTATTCCTTATGTACAGCCTTCATGTGTAAATATAATAGTAAGTACTTATCCACTTACCCATCAAACATTCTAAGAAAATACGTGGATAATTTTGAGAATTCAAAGTATGATTCGTTCTTCGTGTCACAGTGTCAAATAATACCAATTAACTTTGTCACTGAAATTACAACAAAACTGAGCTTTGTGTTGTGCAAAATAAGAATCCCTCAACTTTTTCAAAACGCACTCGTAACTGTAGAAAACTGTAATAAAGGGCAAAGAGCTGCGTCACGGGAGAATGTACTTTCAGGAAGCGACGTTCTTTTATTTTTTTACTTACTTTTTTTACACATATTTATTTTTACGTCTCCTTTGGGATGTGAGGATGTAGCACTGCGGTTGCTGTTTACTTTTCACACTTATTTTTCAACAAATAAGTATTTTGTAGCCAAACGTGCTACTATACTACTGGTGATTATACATGATTATTATGAGTGGTAACATTATGATTTATTTAATTATAATCTGATAAAAACGACAGTTTTGATGTTACCTGTTCGCTGAAAAGCTTTTCAAATATTTTACATAAATTGGGTACTTGCTCCTACTGGTTTTAATTAAAATAAGACTAACAAACATGAAACTACAATTGTTGTAAAGGGGCACGCGCAATAAAATACACCCTGTATTAGGGCAATACTTGTTCAAGAATGACTCTTGCAGGAATGGGCCTTCATTAGGGGATTTTATCGCGGTGCACGCCAGAGCATCGGCCAAGTTGATCAATCATTGCCTCCTTTATAACCTAATGTTGAGTTACCTACTTTACTTTCTTTTAACAAAGTAGTAGTAGCACTATTGCCTGAAGTTATATACCATTTGTGTATTTGATAAAGGCAGAACCTAGGGTAGAAAGTTTAACACGTTCCGGGACATTGAACGCCTACAGGCGTGAAAACAATAAAACATCTATTGTGTGTCTGGTGTAGTGTACTGGAACGTGTTAATCTATACTAATATTATAAAGCTGAAGAGTTTGTTTGTTTGTTTCTTAGTTTGTTTGTTTGTTTGAACGCGCTAATCTCCGAAACTACTGGTTCGAATTGAATAATTCTTTTTGTGTTGGATAGTCCAGTTATCGAGGAAGGCTATAGGCTATTTAACATCACGCTACGACCAATAGGAGCAAAGATATAGTTGTAAATGTGTAAAAAACGGGAGAAAGAAGTCTCTATTCCACGCGGACGAAGTCGCGAGCAAAAGCTAGTTAAAAGATAACTACTTATTCTCACTTTGCTTTAAAAGTTTCGTGATTTACTTATTAAAGATATTCTGAATAAAGTTAGTAGTTATTTTTTCTGAAAATACTTACTTACAAAAGATATCAAAGAAAAATAAATATTTACAAAATATTTCGAACAAAAATCCAATATAAGGCCTCATCACGCTCTTCAAAGTTAAAATCAAATGGAATTTATTGAAAATGTATATATATCTACTTACTTTTATTTTTTGTATGGATGAAAACTTGGCCTAGTATTTACCATTAAATTTCGGTTCTCATTTACACAACCCTTTTACGAGTGACGGCGGTGGGTCGGAGGGCTGTGCTCTGATAATTAAAATCTTGCATCCAATGACATTTATGCTGATGCGGGATTCGAAATAATGAGGGCGGGATCTTTTACCCAATCTACAGGACACTTTAATTAACGTTTCCAAGATTTCAAAATATCCATAACATACATATAGCTACGTATGTGTGTGTATACAGGCCTTTATGGGCTGAGACCACAGCAAATGACTCATTTTAGTCAGTTATCAGCGTTTGATACAAAATACAAGATTATAATAGAAAGGCAAAGGTCATTCTAGTGCACTAATATAAGATTTTCTAGCACAGAAAATGAGGAAGAGCTTTCTTTTCATAAATTTAAAAAAGGCAAACCTTAGCTGTAACGAATGAAACAAATAGTGTAATTAAAAATATACAAAAATAAGTATACATTTCAGCAAATACAAGTTAATAAACAATATCTTTAAATTAAAGAATAATCCTCATCTGGCAAGTCGTTGTTCCAATGTGTCAGTGTACATTCGCACCGGCCCTTGACTTTGTCCTGGCATACTTTTTAAATTGCGCATGTATGAATTAACTACCATAAAAAAATACGCCCATACTGAAACAAACAAAACAAAATTAAAATGTACGTAATGTGACTGGACGTATCTTTTATCTTAATTTTATACCTACATAATTATAATATTGCTATATATCGCAAAATGTCAAAAGTAGATCAGTTTAAAAGTACGGAATTAGTAAGGACAAGGAGTTCTCTGCCTGCCTATACCATATAGTAGTTTTTTTTTTAATTTATTAAGTAAACAACATGGTACATTTTTGTAAACAAAGTCCTACAAAACTATTTACACAGTTTGTCTGTAGGATCAAGTGAGTCTCATTTAAAGTAATTGTATTGTATTGTAATAGTAAAGCCTATATTACTCTATTGCAAACGCGACGCTTTAAGCTTTTCGTAGGGCACTGTCATTGGTTTTGTTTTTTATCGACGTTAAACGAACTGTTAGTTGTAAAAGGTTCGAGTTTATTATCCCGAGATAAAACCGGTCATGGTATGGTACGGTGAAGTGAGAAAAATCCTTTAATAATACTCACTTAATATATCAATGAATGCGAATAGAAATTCAAAAATAGGAAACCCTCCTCCCATAAACACACAGGCCGCTATATAGATCATGCTGTATATTAATGACAAAAGCATTGCAACAATTCCTGTTATAATAAATATTTTTGCTGCTCTCTGAGTCGGTCTCTGAAAAAAAAAAACTTTTAAAACACTACTTAATGATTAATAAAATCAAGCTCCGTTGAAATAGAATAGAGCAAGCGTCAAAAAAGGGTGTCATAACTCTTTAGCTACTTACATTAAATATCTTAATTAGAAAAAATACACTGCTTATTAGGAAAAATATGTCAAATATAAGTACAATCCAGCCTATGTATTGGACTGTTTTTACGAAAGAGGATTTCTCTGTTTTTGTTGATGATGAATTCGATCTCAATACTAGAGTTGGATTTTCTGGGGTTCCTTCTTGGTTCGGATTTTTCCTTTTGCCCCCAAGGCAAGAATTACCCAGACCAGCGTCTGCGCCGAAACCGAAGCTTAGCTGAAATTAAGAAAGGCAGATTTTTTAAAAGATATAATCAATCGCTCAGTTATTGCAAACGCTCCGCCACTGATTCAACTTTCTGCATTCCTTAGCAGTTGACTGGTAGAGAATGCCCTATCTGAGGCATTAAGTCCGCCAATCGTACAATTCACAGTGCAATAAAGTTTAAATAAATAAATATATTTTTACCTGTTATTTAAAATAAGTATCACTTATACATGTGCGAAAATTAAATTTTCTCAATGAGTACAAGGATTTTCGAGGTAAGATTATTAATTTTACTGTGGACAATACTTACCACATTATTGATGTTGACATCAACCACATCTGCCCGTTCCTGGTTGGTCGATAGTAAACAAGATATGCGAATCATGTACGAGTGTCTCACTACGACCCAGGACACTGATGGGCTTGTGACCTGAAAATAAAAATAAAAATGTTTTTTTTTTAATTCTCTTATATCTTAAACCAATAGAACACATTAACATGAAGTAGATAATATAACTAAATGGAAAGCAGCCGCGTAGTAAACCTAAAATGGTGGATGGCATGACGAGCTAGACCTTTTTTGCAAAGATTAAATAGTTGTTTAAATTTATGTATAGTGGAAAAAGAGTATGGAGGCCTTTTGCCCTACAGTGAGACTTCTGTTCAGTGGTGAGAAACTACCAACTACAGGCTCATAATAAGAGTAATAGTAAAAATGATAGTAGTAAAACTCAAAATTTAAATCATCAGCAACAACAACTACGTCTTGTATTGAAAACATTCTGATTTCAATCGATATTAGAAACTCAAATCTGAAACTTGCAAATAAATAGAGACGCGGTGTTATTCGTACGCAATCAAACCTTGAACCATCAAAGCTTATTGTATTTACCTCTACTAAACCGTTTGTTTTGAAATGTTGTGCAGCAAACACATACATATAAGTCTATGAGCAAACAAGATACTCACAATTCCTAACACTGCAATAATAGCAGCTGCAGTTTTCAAATCGGCAACACAACCGCAACATACTTCAACGTCGGGTACCCGATTCCAGGGCATTATTATTTTAAAACTTAGTAGGTATTTGTTTTTAAATAAAATCCAAAACGAATAATAAAGCTCCAAGGAGCGTAACAATCTGACAGTTATCATAGACAGAATTTTGTTATCACTGAACATGTAATCTTTGTTATGACTTTTTATTTTTGTCATAGATAATTTACAGGAATGCTACAGAGTTTTTTTCAAAAAGTATACAACGGATATAAATGATCAAGTTTTCGTTTCTTGCTGTTTTTACGGTGAATGATATGAACAGCATAAATGTACTAAAACCAAACGTAAATTTTAAATATATCATATTTTTCACATATTTTGTTATTCCTCTTATATGTTTCACACATAAATATAAATACATTTCGCCGCAATCTTATCTAAATTAGGTATCTTTCCAAATCTTTCATCATGTTTTTTCTTTTCCACGATTTAATTACAGATCTCATTTACAATGAGAGTCGGTCCAATTTTAATTTTGTTTTAGAGCCGAGCTCCATGGCAGGCTTACAGGGTCGCTATTATCCGCGTTTTATCTCCAATGTAATCTTGTTAAGAGGCCCTCCGCCCCCCTTGCCCCCTTGCCCCAAGGCAATAAACTGAATCCCGGGTTTTCGGAGATCACGCTAAGCCACGCATTACAGCGGTATTCTTAGCAAAATTAGTTTATGCACGCCTATACAAACAGGCTATGTATAAACATGGGTGGGTCATGTTTTGTATTATCAAACAAGTACTCTAAGCATTAGGACCTTCGAGGCGACAAAACATTTGTGTTCGAGACTGAAGATAGTGTGAAATGGTACATTTGTACAACTTTAATATATTTTTTTTCATTTAAAAACTTTATTGCACAAATAAAAGTGTACAAAAGGTTGGTCTTAATGCTAAAAGCATTCTCTCCCAGTCATACCTTTAGGTCATGCAGAGTGATTGTGATGGGTGCAGGAGAGTGTTGTAAATAGATATTATATGTAAATATATACATATTTATTATGTAAATATATATATACTTTCTTGTAAATAAATATATATATATAAAGCATAAGGATAAATAAGACGCACATAAGTATGTGTTATATATTAGACATTATTACAAATCGATGTCAACCTTATGTTTTGCTTAGCAAATGCTTTAGTTTCTTATGTCCTAACATGGTTTCATAAATTATGACTTGTTTTTTTTTCAATTCCTTAAATTCCAATCTCCTTATAGAATATCAGGAACATTCTGCTCGAGAAATATAACACGCCTGCAAATCAAATCAGAGTCTATTGTAGACCGTCGTAAAACGAATTTCGCTGCGTTCGCTCCGAAGATATCGTCTACGTATACCATACGTAGAATGGAGCACAAGGCAAACATCCTTTGTACCGTCTGGCTCCGTATTGATCCGGCACTCGCTTGTTTCAAATTCAATTCGCAGAGTGGGTATAACAATAAAACTTGGACCGTCGTGTATCTTGCGATATCACCTGGGCCCCGAGCTGAATCTACGGAGCCGTGGAGAGAATTTTAAACAATTCGAATAAAACTCCAGTTTAGGAGGAGAATACATTTCGCTGTTTTCCCTTGTTTTGTTTATTTACCCAGTCTTGCGTCAAGAAAAGAAAAATGCTTCAAAACTTTTCAAAAACCTAGTGCGTTTAAGCATTAATGAATTCGTAACATTAAAGAAAGAAAAAACGTTTATTCAGCACCAACATCAAATACAAAAATATTTTAACAAAATTTTGCTTTTAGTTAGCACTTATTTTCATTAACGAAGAGGCCTTAAAAACCAACGTGTCAACGTAGACGAGATGGGATTTACGCGAGTTAAGTCTTAACTAAAATGTACACACGTCCAATACGCAATAAATTAGTTATTTCCACGAAAGATCACCCGCGCGATATGTTCATTCCGAGCCGACTCTACCAAGAAGTGTCAAAATATTTCATACCGCGGCTTTTGTAAATATGAGAGGCGGGTGCTATGATACTCGTATCTAGTTTTTACTGCGGGCCTTATCCGTGTGCCGAAACACGCCCAGGGGCGCGCTCACGAATCGCAATGTAGGCCTCGTGATAAATCTTCCAGAATTCCAGTTTTATTTATTAAGTTGTATGGTGTTTTTACGACGTTTCGCCGCGGGGGCGCTCATTACAGCGCCTCTGCCGAACGTGATGAAAAAACTTTTCCCTGCGATATCTCTTTGCAACATTAATTAGGAAACTGGGAAAGTTACCCGCCTTTATTATTTCTTTTGCCACTCTCCGCCGAGACAGAGATGTTTTACGATTCAACTTTTGCAGAATGGTTGAGGGACGTTCTTTCAGTAGAATGGTACTGATAAGAGTATGTCGGGTAATATAAGCAGTAAAAGGTCTGAAGACATCACGTAGCAAAACAGGTCTCGGAGTTTTATGTGGGCAATTCGGGTCGTGCACAAAAGAAATGCTAACGCCGGCCGTCGTGACGCTGCCTTTGCCGCATATTTTTATTGTTTGCTTGCGTCCCTCGAAAGAAAACTCTATAAAAATGGAAGAGGAATACCAAAATGAATACCATTTGAAATACCAAAAAACTGGAACAATACTTAGGGAGAACTCTTTAAAATGTGAATCGTAGTTTTCATAACAGTTATCATTAGTGAAAGACGATTGTTTTGAGCAAAGTCGTCCAGTTTTAAGTATTCTGATTACAAAAGTAATTTCCAGCTTAGCCTGGTATTAACAAAAAAATCTTAAGCAATAAAAACCGTTCAATTGCCAAGCGATTCAACGCGGTTACGTAAGCACAATAAAATGCGCCAAGATCGTGTTTAAGCCTTCAATAAACTACGGGACCGAATGACCTGCCACGAACACCGAAACCGGTAACGGGGTTACCACAGGATGTCTCAAGAGTATATGTGTACGTGTGGTGTGCCGAACATAATGCCCGAACTTATTATAAGGTCAGGCCCCGTAGGCTTACGAGACACGCGACATTTTGAATTGAGACGTGTTTCAGATGTTTAATATTCTCAAGTTCTTCATAGTTTTGTATGTAACTTATAACACAGGTGCTCATGCTAGTGCATCTTATTAAATCACTTAATTTTACTATTTTATAACTTAACTATTAAATATTTTCAAATTGAAATGTTTGTTTTAATTACAAACGAAGTTTTGGTCAATTGTAATGAATTTGAATGTTTTTAATACCACTTGTTTCTGAAGTTTCCGCAAATACTACACATTTAATAAAAAATAAATCCAAGACACGGTTAGCTCTTTCTGCGTGGATAGGAACGTTCATTAATATTTAATGAGTGATGGTAGTTTAATACTTTCAATACTATGTAGGTAATTGAAAAATAACATCTTAGTCTACTACTCCGTCCCGTGACCACGAACGCTGTAAAGTTTTCAAAACGTCGGGATGTAAAATTTTATAAATTACTAGCTTTTGCCCGCGACTTCGTCCGCGTGGAATAGTGACTTCTTTCTCCCGTTTTTTACACATTTACCACTATATCTTTGCTCCTATTGGTCGTAGCGTGATGTTATATAGCCTATAGCCTTCCTCGATAACTGGACTATCCAACACAAAAAGAATTATTCAATTCGAACCAGTAGTTTCGGAGATTAGCGCGTTCAAACAAACAAACAAACAAACAAACTCTTCAGCTTTATAATATTATTAGTATAGATAATATTAGTATAGATTCGTTAATTTTGTTACAGTAAATGTTTAATACGTAGTCAGCGGTTGTTACTACACGTCTATGTAAAATGCTAGCTTATACTCTTAAAAACAAATCGAACACCAAACCACATAGCGCTATGGTAATAGAAAATATGGACCAACTTTCTTCTAGCCACGAATATTTTACCCACATACTTATGGGAGATAATGGAAGTTTTGAGCGTTCTCCTCGCGGGGTTCCATCCAATAAGCCGGCAGGGCGTAGCTAGTGGTTAATTTATGTTACTATAACTCAGTCGGACGGGCTCTATAGGTAATTTAGATGTTGGAAGCAACATTGTCGTAATGAGAGCGGTTTCAGTGCAATGTTTACTGGCTCGCCGAGTCGTGGGTGGCGGAATGGGTTGGCTGATTGGAAATCCGCGATCTTTTTGGGATCTGATAAATCATGAGAGGCATGAGAGATTGAGTTAAGCGAAAAAACATCGTGAACATATCTTGGTTTTCTTTCATATAAATAATTAAGTGACATAATATTTTTTAAGAAAGAATGAAAAACGTTTATTGGTTTACATCACACACACACACACATACAATAGGTATTACACATAAACAAAATACAAAGATTGAAAAAAAGTTATCTTACTAATCATCTGTAAGCCGAAATTTGTGTTTTCGTGAATATAATGATTAAGTAGAATTTTTGAATATTGTTAAAAAAATACAATATTTTTTAAGGTTCATTAAAGACATAGCAACGTAAGTTATTTGATAGAGCAGACAATCAGAAAATTTAAATTGTAAAAAAATCCTTCGGTCTTTGGCCACTGGTTTAATAAATAAAAATGAAATAAATAAAAAATTTTTTAGTGCCATCTTCAAGTTCAATCTTCAAGTCAATTTCGGTTTTTAGAATGATAGTGGCCTAAAAGCTTTCATGGGATGCATCTAATTTGTTCTATTACATGTATAGAAGTATCCATGGAAGTCAAATATTATCATACAATCTGTATTGATTTTATAATACCAAGCATTCAGATTTCTTTAAGTCATGCTTCGAAAATGTCGGTGGGTAGGTAGGTGGTAGGTGTCAATATCAAAAAGGCAAACATAAAACCTGTAATAATCCAAGAGATTTCTTTAAAATTACCGACCAACATTAAGATACCCAAATAAGGCAGGTTTTAAACACACACCCTGGTATTATTAACAGTTAAGTAAAACATCTAAAGGGCGGTACAGATTCACATTTTAATATCTCACAAAAAAGGCAAATTTGAAAAGTAAACTTTATTTTGTTGATTCTAAGTATAAATTGGGTTGGTATAAGTTGGGTTGTTTTATGTCTACTTTGAAAAGATGCTGCTGCGATGTTCTGGTTTAACGAAAAAGCTCATAATGTACACAAGATATGGCTTCATGTGGCAGTTTGTTATGAAGTTTATAGTGGAGTCAGCGCGGTTCTAGTTACCTCAAAATTGAATATGGGCGGGAATTTTATTTGAATCGGCTCGACTCAAGCGTTCGAGGCTTGAATGTTGAAATTATGAAAACAGATCTTAGTAATTGGATAGTGGTTCGTTTATGTTGACGCACCGTTATGATAAACGTTGAACGAGACGGCGGAATGTTATTAGAGATTTTTATTAAAGCCCAGTCGAGTCGTAAAGAGGATCGTGCGGGCGAGATCGACTATTTTACTATGACACTTTTAATTTGTGATCTGGCGAAACTTATGCAATTGGAATTTAAACTATCTAATGAAAATTTACTTTAATAGGTAGTTCTTTACCTTATACTCGTTTACTTGGTTTGTTTCGTCCATTTAATGGTTTCTATAACTTCAATATTATGTACGGTAAAAAAAAAAGATAACAAATCTTTAACCGAACTAATTTTGTTGTATGCTAATTTTATTTTATGTATTAATTTTAATGAACATATACTTCTGTTCAACTAAACTAAGAAATTTTAGTTGGGCCCCTTACAACTATATGCTGCGACAACAAACCATTACTAAGTGGTTCAAATCTGGCCGAAAGTTTGTGGCTTTATCTCTTTGTAGTCTACAGCACTCATGAACTTACATACACCCACATGAAGGCACTCCATATATTCACTTGCAATTAGGCTGTATGTAGTTTCGATAGTGCTCATTCGAGGGTCGAAAGCAGGTGCGCTCGTAAAGACCCGGGTTTATGATAATATAAGATCCTTGTCGGACGCCTTCTCTTCGCTATCTGACATCGGGTGCCGCTTTATGTACGTGAGGATATAAATACGGGCTGATGTATACGCTGAATTGAAGGTAGAAGCATGATACATACATGTATAGACGAAAGGGGCCCAACTTAACTTGTGTTTTGGGTGTGTAAAGTGATCGTGGAGGTACTTCTAGCTTTAGGATCACAACCACAACTAGTATGTTAACTTGTACGCTAAGAGAAATACATAAAAGAATGGTTATTCCTGAAATTTGAAGCAAATAAACATGTACTTTCTCGGTTCACATCTCGATGTATTTGTTTTGAGGTAGACCATAATTGTTACCAGATGAGAAATCTGCTACTTAGGTATTATCAATCAGCAATATTTTTGAGAAAACTGATAACAAAATAGCTTCACAATATGTACATATGTAAAATGCAACCAAAAATGGTAGGTATGGTATAACTAGATAATAAGATACTAAGTACCAATTATTACGCCTCTCATAAGATCATTGTCATTAAATCTGATTCTACTAACTGATAAGTAGCACTTTTATGTAAGTAGACACTCGCTGTACGCGTTAATGTGCGCTAAAAGTATTTGGAAGGCTTGCAGGCAATTAGCTGAGAGATGTGGATTCGATAATCGTTATAAGAGTCGTAAAATCGGTGCTTTATTATAATAAGAACCTTGCGGGTCGCGCGGATAAAGTTTTTAATGCCAGATACCGATATCACTATACGGTTACGATAACACCTCCCTAAGAATTTAAATTGCTGCCAGTTTTATTACTGACTGAAATTCAAGATGCACTGAATTTAAAAAAAGTATTTACCAAGGAGTTAGCGGAAGAAAGCAAAACAAATGAATAATAAGTGAACTTTATCCAGGGCTATCAAAATTTGATAGCGATCGAATAGGCACGACTAGCAGCCGAAATACTTGAAATGGCCGGCTTTACTTCCGAATTCTCGACTCGAACGCCGAATCGATAGTCGATACTAATAAAAGAGCGTCGATTCGCGAATACATAAAACGGATTCGAGTCTTGCGCTCTCCGTATAAAGCTAGAGAAGGGTTCTCCCTTTTATTGCGAGGAATTTGCATATAAAGTAACCATTGAAGAAAAGCGATCTCCTTTGGCTCCATGTTTTTTTCGTATTCATTGTTGCCAGCGCGGGTTCACGGTTTTATGGACCGAGCCGCTTTCTTAGCGTTTAAATAAATAATGGTATCAACAGTTTTTTTCTTCGTTGATTTATTTGGGAAAGCATTTTTTTATACTTTTATGTGACGACGTTTAATTATATTTTGGATCGTAAATGTTTAGATTAGTATCTTACCTCTCTATCCAAACAATGGACGTTTATAACTAAATCTAATTTATTACGTTTTTTCTTTTCAGATTCATGGGGTATACCGGATAATTATGGATTAAAGAAATTGGTACGTAACATAATCTTACCTGTAGCATCTAAGTATAGAATATCATAAACTGTTAAGTTATATACAACAATGTCAGAACGCAGTCACATAAAAACTTAAATTATGATGCAAAATAAAGAAAAAGTTAAGTACGTAACGAAGTGGACGTGGGGCGTTTCCAGCGATTCCTAATAAAAATGATATTTAATTGAAGTCGATAAGGCTTCGTGTCGAGAGGCCTAATAAACTGTCTTTATTATTATTGTGTTAGGTCGCCTCTCCACACGATAAACATTACGTATCTCTACGGTTTGCTAGTAAATGTTTGTTGGGATTTGGTTACACCGTCCGTAGCCCACGCTCGTTTTATCTAATCTACTCTTCCCTTTCCATAGAAAATCTTCAGCCATTTACCGCTCAAGCACGTAGGCTATGCATTAAAGTGGCCTATGAATTATTTATTAATTTTGTTAGGGCCTTGTGTCTATGTCGGTGTCAACCGGTCTATAAATTGCTTTTAAGAGCTTTAATGGCCTTTAGATAGCGGCTAGAATATATTTTGATAATTTTGCCTGAAACATTGTAGGATGGACTTTGTTGCCCCTGCGTTTCGACGGCAGTGAAGATAAAAGACGCTACAAGCACAATGGCGTTTAAGTGATAGTTATGGCAGTTTTTATAGGCAGTTAGATTTATTTTTACTGCACTGTTTGTTTTAATGCGTTTTTCGCGAGTCGAGAGGTCGCGACAATTGCTTTCTCATTCATTTATCGCGTTAATGTTGGCTGTATCACTGTCAGAGGATTGATTATGTGGTTTATAGTCATTTTAATGATGTGAATAAACCCATTTATTAATTTTACCGCGTGCTAACATAACATAGTGAAGATACAAATAATGATGGCAGGTTTATTGTGGGCGTGGTATTATAATGTGTTCGCGATTTGTGAATAATTGCTATCTTGAAACTATGACTTCTAAACTTCTTTTTGTAAATGCAAATTGATTAAGTTCTTTTAAAGGAAGATAATCTAATTTTAATGTTTTAAACACATTTATTCCAACGCTAGTTTTGCAAAAAGTATTTCGAAATTTTTTTCTCTTTTTTCTCTCTCTATAAGGACACTCATACTTACTAGGTAAGCGAGCATAGTAGTACGTAAGTATTGTACAGTCATATAGGTACATTCACGTATGTTGGTGAACATTGCCTCTCGATGAGCATTTATTAGCGCGCCCCATGACTGAAGGTGGGTGGCTGAGTGGCTAATCAGGAAATATAGGGCAATAAAACAGCCCAGTGGCGGCTGACTTAATCAAATTACAGGGAACAATACAGGAATGTAGGTGCAGTGGTAGATAGAAGAGATATATGAACATTACATGCTATTTTAGATTTGCTGAGCTCCTACACTTGATTTTGATATATGCTTAGATTAAGGTCGGTTATTTAAGTTAGAATGTGTTGATTGATAATGATAATTGCACATAATGGTAGAAGACAATTCAAACACAGTTCAAGAAAAAATTGTGGGTAAAGCTAAAGTTCTGATACATAAATGTTGACTCAGTCGAAGGAGAGAAGTGATTCTATTTTAGTTAGTAAAGATTTACATCAGATTTAATTTTAGATATTTGGACGCTAGAAGCCGTAAAATACAAACGTATCTATTTGGCCCCGTTATCTTAAAAACAAAGATCTCATCAAAAATTCAGCATGTGACTCGCGGGATGTATCCAATAAATCAGTTTTACAGCATTCCAGTGTCATTTCAGTCGTCGAACGGCATAAAATGATAATTTTACTGCGCTCCCCTTCCGTCTCCACAGTTTACGACAATTGTGAAATGTATCGACAGTTCGGGTGTCACCTATAAGGTGCACCACTCTACGGTTTTCAGTCGAACGACTTTAAATTTTCCCTTATCCTTCAGATATAAAGGCGAAATTCGCATAAAAAGTTCTCATATAGCATTAGGAACGGTTGTTCCATCAGGAACATATGGTACGTGCTCCCCCCAGCTTCATCTCTGCCGATATTTTAGGAAAGGTGCTCTCGAACACATCAATCTTTCAGGTGACTTTACTGTTCAACGTAATGGATTATGGTGATGCGACTAACGGATTATTTTGGAACTCCCTCGAGTAAATAGGTTGTTTATCTACATAGATATGCAAGAATTCGTTGAGGCGGTATGTTTTCCGGAACGACGATATTTTCTCTTGTAAAATAATTTACCCACTCTTATGTTTCGTCTCTTTGCTATCTTTTTACCAGTATCATTCATACTGTAGTCTTATGTCATCTGTCTCTACGAGATCAATCTAAGGTAATGGGCGCGGCGAATCAGTAAGTTCAAATGGCAATTGGCAGGGCCAATCGAAGAAAAGTTATAGATTGGAGACTCTTCGACCAAAGGCGCAACGTAGGACATAGGCCTAGGCCTATGTTCAACAGTGGGTTTTTTTTGGCTGATAGTGATGATGACGATGATGAATCCAACCTTAACAAATTAGGACGAGACCGTTGTAAAAAAAAAATGGAAAGTGCCCAAGTCTGTCAAAATGGGACCAATGATTCCCATTGTGTTGACCAAAGCGGTCGACTTTCTTTCAATATTAATGGACACGATTATTGCTGGCACAAACAAACACGCGCCTTATTGTCATTTAAAACGTAATTTTAACGGTGTTTTCGGACAGTTAGTTCTACTTGCATAATTAAGTGTTGTAAGGAGTTTTTAGGCGAAAAAAAACGAAGTAAGATAGTTAATGTAGCAGGTTTACTAAGTTACTCATTGGTGTCATTGTATCATTTTCATTGTATCGCTCAGGAGTTAAGGAGCTAGTAGTTTTTGTTTAATACCAATTTGTAAAAAACTGCAACTTACTAGGTGGATTTGGTATTTGAAGTTTCTTCCGTCTGTTGCCAAGGATAAGTTAATGAGAACTTAAGGAAAGCCATACTGGTATTCGTTATCAGTTTGAATCATTTTCTCCTTCAGTGAAGGTTTCTGATATCTATCCGATGGTACGAGTAATTATCAGCAAACAAACACACATAATCAATAAACTAATAAACAAATTATGTACATGTTTACATCCTGCATCGAAAGCCAAATATTTCATATTAAGCCTTCAGGCATAACAACGAATGTCCCAAACGAGCAGTAAAATATTCGGACAATAGCTGTTTAACATTTATTTATGGCTATAATTAACAAAACGTTCACAAATATTCGTCGGAACAATTGTGTTCGCATAAATTATGCTAATTCGCTTTTGACAACGAAAGTGTTAAATGTATAGATAAGATCGCCCCTTTATTAGAACTGTGTAAATGTACCATAACTGTTATACCACCTTTTTCATGTTTACAATTTTGACGAAAGCCGGAACTTTTTGGCATCAACTACTGAGTTATGAGGGTAAATAGCTAGATTGGATCATAATTCATTTTCGTAGATTATTAATGCAAACGATAATTGTTACGGTGTGTTGGCTTTATAGTCATTATAACGCACTTTACGGCCATTAATAAATGATAATAGTTATTAGGCAGTTCGATAAAATCATTATTTGTAATTAATACTTCATAAATATTCAGATATTGTGTTGATCAAATCACTGGTTAAGCCCATTGGACGCTAATTGCACCTTAGATGCCTATACCAAACTACTGAATCGAGCAATATACTAAACTATGTATTCATCTGAAGTAAAAATAGATTATTTACTAAATAAACTGAAATATTATTGTAAAACTACAGTACTGTCATTTAACATTTATTATAATTCTTGTGATTGGATTTTTATTCTGTTTGCAATGAGAACGCAGAATTACAAGTTTTCGCATAATTTCTTATACTTAAATGGTATATCAAACCAATGTTTGCTGGAATTATTCATTACATCTGTAACAAAAATGCAGGGCCTTTCAGTAAGCGTCCTTTTTAAAATTAAATTACAACACGGAGTAATTTTTGTGTCTCACTGTACGTCTTGCAAGTTCCAACATACCTCCGAGGTTGGGTTAATCTCGGGCCTTCTAATCGCTGTAAATTGTGCTTCGGGTCCTGCCAAAGGTCGGGTGTCGGGAATCGTTTAAACTGCACAGCGCGGCATCTGATAAGTAATATTGGCGCGCGCATGTTGCAACCTATTTATTTTATGTATACTGAGATAATGGCTGTCTATAACATAATATTGTTGACAAAGGACGTGGTTAAAGTATTGAAAATAAAGTAATTACAATTAATTTAGTACATAATTGACCCATCATTGTGCTAGGCTCCGACAAGAGTCGGTAAAGTTCTTTCCATAAAAACTTCAAATTAAGAAAGATGGGGTGATTTTCCACTTGCCTTTCACACCACCATTTTTTTATCCAGTCAAAAGCACACTATATCTTCAGCCTTCTGGCAGAACTGGTGTTGCTGCTTCCTAGGGGATACCAGGGTCCCAGGGGACCAGGGGATCATCGACCCAAAATATTGTAAATTACAGTGGTGACAAAAATTTGGAGTGAATTAATATAATTTGGCGGCTCAGAGAAAGCTCATAGAATATTTTCAACTTTAACACGTTCCGGGACAGTGCCCGCCTACAGGCTTGAAAACAATAAAACATCTATTGTGTCTGGAGTAGTGTCCCGGAACGTGTTAAAATGTATAAGAAAATTAATTTCGTGAAAAATGTAACCTTTCGAATTAGTATTCTCTGAGCAGCTTAATTATATAAAAAATATTTTGTTGTTTTACTTACATGGTGTGTTGATCAATAAAATAAAACCAAATAATGTAAAAAAGCTGAAAAAGAGCGAAGGCGATGTTCTGTCATTGAAATCACTAAGTTTCTAATCAGGTCTAGGTAATGCTTACTCTCAATAAAGCTTTAATATTACACAAGAAAATATTGAAGAAAATTATGTAGCCTATGTACCTGTACCAAACATGAATCTCTGCTTGAGATCCTTATACTTTTAATCATTAATTTACGCAACTTTGTCGCACTCCGCGTTGCGGCAAAGCAGAATTGACTGGACCATAGTAGGGCCGGGAAATGAACCTGGGACGTTACGAGGGCTGAGTGTCGTGACAATTGCCCTCTTTACAGCGTCGTTCCACTCTTGAAGCCGTAAACGGTACTATAAAAGGCGAACGTACTGCATCAACAGTCATTTAACATGTTGCGGCTTTCCGCACGGCGAAATTTGTTTTAAATAGTCTTGCCGATTTTTAAGCGATGAATTCTACGTCTTTTCGAAAGGTTAAGTTTTTTAAAGCTTCATACGCGATTCATTTGTTAAGGGTAGAGAAGCTATGTATTAATTGTTAGCTATTCAGAAAGGTTCTACGTACCTAAGTTAAGCTTTTTTTGTGATACCTAATTATTTTGGGATTTATGAAAAAGGTATATTATTGTTATAATAAAGATAAAAAAAATATATCAATATAACATTGTATTTTATTTTAAGTTGTACATTTCCTTTAAACAAATTTGTAAATTTACTAATTTTGTGTGCAATAAAGAGTTATCTATCTATCTATTTTGTATAACTACTGTATAAATTAATTTAAAAAGACCTCAGTGTTGAACGATAAATTAGCTATGTATTTAGTAAGTTTTATGTTTGTCTTGTTCCAAAATGAATATTTTCGGGAAAAAGGAATGTCAAGATTGTTTACAATATTCGACTAGTTAATAAAAACAGACTTTACTATATAAGTTCCTACATCGTATCATAATATTCGAAGAAATATTTACGAATTAGTTATATTTACAAAAACCTCTGAATTCCTAGCTCACCATCAAAATTTGGAACTAGTCTCATCTTAAATTTTATAGTCGATTTAAAATTTTGAAGTTATTAATTTTATAAGCTGTTAATTACCCGAGAAGTGATAATTAAAGTGAAGCAGTAATTAACACTTTTTTATAATGTGAATTTTTCGACGCGACTTATTTTAAATCTGACTGAAATATTTCTATACCTACATAATACAATAAAATCAAGAATCTCGTTTTAGTCTGCATTAAATAAGTATAACTTTTTGCAATATATAAATTAAAAACTTAACATTACAACTAGAGTCGAGGTAAACATAACAATTACTGATGAGTATACAGAATGTGGCCTGTAATAGAAGCAAAAAAAGAAATTTATTGTTATTTCCTAACAAAATAAATCGAACCAGCAATGTATTGCAAACAAAATGTCCAGTTATAGAACTTGACATTGTCATTTCATAGGACAACTCAAGTCCTAATATATTAGCGCTTTTAGCATGCAGCTCCATTTAATCAAAATAATTGTATTATGCTAACTAGTATATTAGTAGCAAACTGAATTTCAATAGTGATTGAAAACTATATACACATAATTTAAGCACGAGTAAACAAGTTTAAGTCACTGATCGGAATTGTTTTTGTACATTAATAGGACAAATAAATATGCTTGTAAGGTAAAAAATACTCTAGGCAGATAAACCTATGTGAAGGAATAGTATTTCAGCATTTTAGAAACTTTTTCCTAACCACTTACTGTAAACAATAATTATGCCTTATCCTGTATTAGCCAGCAGAATATAATTAGCACCAATTATAGATACAGCTGCATTTATTATTCATGTATGGAGGTAAACGTACGATAGTAATTACGAGAACATGGCTTGAAGTAGCTATTTGAATTTCAAGTTTCATAAAATATGGTGGAGCAACGAATACTCTGTAGGTCTACTACCAAAAACGAAATCCGTAAATCCGATTATCGTTTTTCGGATCCGAATCATTTTTGGTATGGTATCCTTACCTACTAAGAAATTCTTAGGATCCGTATTGACGGTTTTCGTTTTTCATAGTACGGTCTGCTTACGCCAAAAGATGAAATAACGAATATTATTATTTAAAAAAAAGTTCTTATTAATTTAGGCAAACGAATCGAGTAAAACGTATTGAAAGTCTGAATCACAAATCGAATCGACCCAGTGTCTCTAGCAGGATATACCGCATACATTACGTTTCCCCATCTTATCTAAAAAAATTAAAAGTTTTTTTTTTACATATTAATTATGTATCACAAATCTTTACAGATACAATAGGTGCCTATTGTACCTACTACCTGTACATGAACTCAACAGTACCTAGTAAGCATTACAACCTAACTATGGCACAGAATATAGCACCACTGGCAATTAAGCCGGTGTACACAGAGCTATAAAGCTCCCGCGAATGGGAGCTAACACTGTATTTTGTACACCACGTGCTACAGTCACTTTATGCTGTATGTGTCGCACATTCTTTAGCGTCCAGCTCTCTATGGTATTTATTTACTCGAATTTTGAAATAAGAGTACCTATTAAAACACCTAATTAACAGAAGACCCTGATCTTCTCCAGTCGAGAAATGTAAAGGAATGTTTGGACTCGTACATAAGCGTCCATGAATCGAAATTATTTTTTGTAAATAAGTACTGCCCAGAGAGCACTATAGATATTTTTTGTGCTTAAGTTTTTATTTAATAGCTTCTATCTGTACCTCTTAACTTTCTGTGTAAAAATATCCCACGAAACTTAATTTCCTTTTAATTGTCCTCATTCTGATGAGCGGAGAGTTTTGGCCTAATGAGGAGATTAAGACGTAAAGATAGGCCGCGTTCCATTACGCACACCCTCCGCACTCCCTCCTCTTGCCTCTATGGTCCATTACCGGAGATAGGTGGAACGGAACGTTAATGATAATGAACGCGCTGGGGACGCGATGATACACGCGGAATACTAATTTTGTAATTATTTCTCGGAGCTAATCTTCTTTAGACTGTGGTATTATATCACGGCATGATTATTAAGCCCCATGCGCAGCGTGGAATGTAATAGTACTAACTGAATAAAAAAAGTTAAAGTTGAGTGCTGGCCACTACGAATGTGAGTTTTTTCTTTTAAAATAAAACCTTTTTAGAAGGTTAGGTTTCAAAATCAACATGGAGCCGGTATAAAATTACTTTTCATATAGAACAATGGAAAGTTTTACACCTTTAATTTAAAGAAAATAACAAAGAAAAAACTTGACTGAAAATAGAATCAATTGTGTATTTAATGTGCCTCTTTAATTTTAAGATTGGGATCAACATTAAAAGAGAAACGAAACTCGTTTTCAGCTTGTCTCCATAACTTGGACAGTTTATTTCTGAGCATACATTATGGCATCCGTTTCTAGTTGGTACACGCGGTCAACACGACACTTGGTTTAATTAATGTCAGCAAACACTATCCTAATTAATTTAATTTAAATATCACAACCAATCGGATGGCTTATGGAAGTCATGTTTCACTTTTATTCGCACGAAACTAACTGTACTTATTTATAGCTACTTAGGTACTAAGTATATACCGAATCGTCATTGTAATAGAAACAGAGAAATACTAATAAATAATTTGGTTTATCTAACTAACCAAATTTAAGATTCAATAAACCTGAATTTATTTTACACAATGAATCTTCTTACTACTCACGTAGGTACCTGTTAAATTAATATTATGTATGGTTAGGAGTTATATTATTTGCTAATAAAATACATAATGCAGTTGGTATTATTGTATTGAAGCCCGTCCCCTTTTTTTTGTTTTTAGTATTTGTTGTTATAGCGGCAACAGAAATACATAATTTGTTAAAAAAAAACAATTGTCTAGCTAAGTATCGCGGTTCTTGAGATACAACCTGGTGACAGACAGACGGACGGACGAACTGACAGCGAAGTAGTTAGTCTGAGTAACAAGGTCCCGTTTTTACCTTGAGAGTACGGATCCCTAAAAATATGGCAAACAAAATAGAGTTACATATTACAAAACCTGTATGTATCTTTAATCACGGATACTCATAGCTGCCTGATTACGTCATAATGTATTTCCACTGCCCATTGTTTTATGACAAAGCCCTTGGCTCTGATACAAAGAGCTCGTATATTTGCTTCAGGGAATCGCTGCTAATACGTCTTAGCGTGGGCAGATGGAATCGTGAATGAAATAGACTGGTACAATTCTAGGTAAATGTAATTTCACGAAGAAAACGTGGGTAAAAATAGGCAAAAAATATATTTACGGTCGGATATTTAAAGTATTGAAAATATCAAAAAGCGTAAAGCGCAGCTTTCATAAAATTTTATTTTACATCATTAGCGATCCATACACTTTTTATTGAGTTCGGTTCAGTTAGTTTACTGCTGCCGCCGACTTCAAGACCGCTTTAATATCCATTTTGAATTCCCATACTATCAGCAGAACACGTTCTATCGGGCGTGGATCCAATGCTGCCAACTGCAGGCGCCGTAACTTTTTTACTAGTGAACCGGTCGAGAGTCGAGACTGCACGCACACACGCGCGCCCGTATGGATTAGCGCGGGAGCGAACGTCACACTCACAAAATGGCTGCCGTAAAAACAAGTGAACAGTGAGTTACGGCCGGGGGCCGCGGGCGCGGGGCGGCAGAGGGGGTCGGCCTCCGCCAATGGCGCTCCGCTGAGCGAGCACGCCGCATTTCGCCCGCCAACTTTGCTCTTTCTTTTATGGTCCCAGTTGTTTTTCTCTGGCGCGCTTTTTCCTGATTTTTTTTTGCGGGAAACTGTTTTGTTTGCTTTGTAAGCACGACACAATGTATTTTAAGTGTTTTCCCCGTGTCTCGTAAGCTTTCCATTTAATGCGCGGATGGACGATTTTCTTCTAGGAATCTACGAAATAAAATCGTAGCATGAAAATCTTTGTCTGGAATTTTATGGGAGCACTGATGAATGAATTTTACAATCTAGGTTCAAAATAAAACAAAAGCTTTTTTTAGTTTTATTGGTATATGAAAATATTCATATCATACCTAAGTAAATGTAACAACTCTAGTAAGTGTGTACCAACACATCTCAGTTTAATTTTTTTCAGAATATGAAATATTTTAAAATTAATATTAATGTATACTTTAAGCACAAAATTTTGCGTGATCTTCTGTGGTAAATCAGTTTTCAGACTTACTGTTTCATGCACTAATATAATTTTATAGCTTTTGTTTAGATTTATTTCATACAACTTCTGAACCTGGCGTGTAAATTCCCACTTCCTTTCTGAGCACATTTGCATAATAACGTACCAAAACCTTTATTATAAAGCATCATGCGATGAGTACTTGGCCTAAAATGGGTATTATTCGTGATTTGGCCCCATCCATGAGACGGGTAAATGGAGTAAAGTACGGCTTGGTGTGCACGCGTGTGTTATCTAAATTGAAACTTTAGTTTCTAACTGGATTCCATCACGCATCGCGATAACGTTGCCTTGGGCTTGTTCCCTCCTGTGGTTGCTAACCGACGGAATATTTTTTAATATTGGAATCAAAAGGCGACGTGTTCAAGCAGAAAGCTTTGTTTTATTGTTTTAGTGGACTGAATAACTGTGAGGCGCCTGAATTTTCTCAAATGATATTATTTTTTGCCTTTTCTAGTTCATTATTCCGTTTGATCAATACTTAAGTGCTAAACTCTTCTAATATGCTAAAATGTGCTTGATATTTTATGCACAACATATATTTTTGACTTATTTTATTAGAAAAATTAAACCACCTTACTTACCCCAAATAAACTGAAGCAGTTCCCATGTAAAGAAAAAAAATAAAACGTAGCAGGTATTTTCTTGTATAAATTCAACCGTAATGTTTTACACTAACACTACTTATAGATATATATTTTTAATTATAAACTCTTTTATTTAATAGAAAGTATTCAAATCAAAGACTAGTAGGAATAATCTTTCAAAAACTCAACATTAGCGTTGAAATAAGTTTAATAAGCATTCGTTCGTCCAATTATCTCAAAATCATTACATTTTTGTGTCACAGCCAAACTCATCGAGATATTTGACTCCACTATAATCCCGTACGAAAATAAAACCATCCCCGTTATTTATTAGGCACGGCGAACTCATCAGGAAAAGTTGCAGGGCAATAATTTACTTAAGACGGAGCCCACGTCTCGGCGTCTTGTAATATCTCCACTGACATATTTATTGTTGCCTGGGGCGGGGGTGACGCTTCCCCGAAGAGGATCCCCTCTTTTGTACATACCTACGTGCCCACAGACTATCTGTTATGATGATAGCGTTAGTTTTTTTCTAAAATAAGCTTTCGAAGCAAAGGTGCCAACAGAAACTGCCAGCGTCAGATATTTTGTCACGATAAAAATCTTTTTTTTTTAAACAAAAAAGAACCCGTGCCTACGAAATAACTTTTCGTTTTTCTCATCATTCGATCACAAAAAAATAAGTTATTGTTAATCGATTGTACGATAGAGACGTTTTGTTTTGTTTTTTACTCCCCAAACACACATTGTGATATTAATCTTGATGTTTTTCAGTGATTTTTTTTTTTCTGGAAGCTGGTGGATGACTTCTAACGTGTCTTTCCTTCTGCGTAAAACCCAATATTTTATAGCATTTTCAATAAACATATCAAAAATTAAGCTATTACTACCTTCTCATCTACAAATACAACTAGGCATTTTTACAACAATAATATTACTTTCAAACGATGGATCTCTATCGTAGTGTTACATTACAAGCGCTGTTTTCTTTAGCCAGTCGTAAACTCAAGGTAGAGTAGCGTCTACACGTAGTCGGTATAATTATATCTGTGTCTAAGGGTGTGTTTATGCAGGCCGCAGTCAGCTGCGAGGTAAAATTAAAAAGCGGACGCAGAACTTTTGACAGGGTCGTCCAAAAAATTTAATTATTCATTAAAAATATGATTGATGTCATTTTTTTTACAGCTTTGGTTATTTTCACATCAAACTTATTTATTTATGAAATCTATCAGAGGCACAATTTGTCAATATATGATGGAATTTCAATGAATTTCTACAGGCCTACTTACTAAAGCATGGCTGGGAAACTGTCCAAATTTTTTACTGAATATGTACCAACTTTTAGTGCATGAAATAATCACATATACAAGTTCAATTGATAAATCAGCTGCTGATGTAAGGTGAAATGCTAAATCCCTGGGAATAAAAACTACATTGGAAAATGGTAACTCATATTCATTGAAACGCTTTTCAGAATGTTACAAATTTTCTAAAGACTACTTCTGATGGTCAGTTTCAATCTCATTGCGTGCCGTAAATTTCAGTGTACTTAATTAAATAGATATAAGGTGTAATCACTAAAATTAATTTAGGTTTAATATCATTTTTTATTTGAAAATCGCAGCCCTATCCCATAAGGCGTAGCAGCGTGGGACTCGAGGTCAGCGACCGCCGCCCGCGCGCCGCGATATCCCGACTCCTTAATCCGCGCGTCTGCATCCAGCCTTATTTAAAATATGAAAATTATTTAGTAAATCCGCGTCTCTGCACCCAGCCTTAAGCCGCGATCGCTTTCAAATAAAGAAAATAATTTAGTGCCGCATTATTTTGCACACGAATTAACGAATACTTTTTTTCATTTTTTATTCGGATGAACGACGCTTGAACCTGTAATTTGTGTTCATTTTCAAAACTTGTTAGTGGCTAAAGTTATTGGTCTGTGCCTTGAATTAAAGTTAACTTTATTCACTTGTCTTGTCAGAAATATAAAGTATTGTAAGTCAAATAAGTAATTATGGAAGAAAGAAATGAATACTATTTCGTCAAAGTAGAGCAGCTAGCTTAACATGGAAATCAATTGGAACATTTGTATTTTTAGAACTACATTAAACAAATACAAAAATATTTACCTTTAATACCATTACTGAAATTGAAACTATTGACATTTCCGCTACATTAAGATTAAAGAAGTAAAACCAATGAACGATTGAAATAAATCAATTATTAACGCTGATATTACAGAACTAATTAGAATTTTATTAATTACAAACGAAGGAAATGCGCGTAAAAGTTTAAAATCAGACCAATTAACGGGCAGTTAAAATCCAACATAATTAGATACTATTGTAAATACATGAAGTTTAGTTTATGCTCCGTTTTTTTTTTGCAGCAAACACAAATACTCTTATCACGCAATTGCATTATTATTAATGTCCATGAAAAATACAAGTCTATGTTTCTTGTATCTTTCATGGACTTTGAATCTATATTTAAAAAAAATAAATAAAATGTAACAAAATTGCGACTGTAGATACCCATAGGTTAGCGAGGATTTTTTTATTTTGCTGCTATTCATAATATTTTTAATGAATAAGTAATGGTTATTAGAAAATCCTATCGTCACGACCTAAATGTAGGTATTATAGTATTACTACGTATTTAGGGTACGTATACCTACGTATAATTAAGGTAAGAACTTATTTTTTTAAATGACGCCTGACTTGAAACTACCTTTAAAAAATTTAAGACAATAATTCATTCAGAGAATTCAGGGTAGCACTGCTTACTAATATATGGCTGTCAAGAATGTTACGTGCCATCCGATGTTACACCTTGCGAGCCGACATTTGCAAAATTTCACCATTTCACAACGTTTTACGACCACAATCTTAAAATTCATGGACGTTTGCAAAGTTACCATCACTGGGCTAGCAATTAAAATCTTTTTGCTTGAAAACTGACGAAACTTCCATAAGTACCTACGTCGTTATTTATTAAAAACTTATGTTGGGTAGAAGAAACTTAGGACGATTGCATTGGTGTTAAGAATTTTGGTATACTTTATTAATGTACAGACATATATTTGTGTAATTGGTAATTCAATTATCATTCAACAGAGATGAACATACAATGTATATTAAAATTATTATTATTATATTAAAATTACCATCATTACAATATATACCATACATAACGTTGTCAGCAAAAAAATATGGAATTTAAGTTGAGCATAGTTTTTCCCGTCTTCAAACCTGATTGTCAACTTGTATGAGCGTGCTGATATGTCAAGAATTTTAATTGTAATCGCACTCCACTCGCGGTACACACGAGGTAATTAATACCGTATCTAAGTGCTCGTCTGACTCTATCTAATTGCTCCGGCGCCTAGCCTCGCTGTAAAATACATCATTGGACTTTCCAATCTCCCTGTAGACTTATTCTGATGAGTTAAATCATAGCTTTATAATCATTTTATTACCCCTAACCACAGAGCGCATTGCTGTGTACGCTGTAGACTGCAGACTAATCTACGAACAAAGTAGGTTGCTACGAATGCGATCGAATTAAGACGTTTCGCAAACCACAAGAAATACTGAACCGGACTTGGTCGTTCGTTATATTTACATAGCTACTAGCCTATAAATAAATACTGGCCCTCACACACACGTGCACAAAATGACGTTGTTTTAACTTTATTTTATTTTTAAACGCGCGAGCGGGCGCGCGCGCTGTGCCTGTAATTTCGCGGTGCTCGCGGCGCGCAGGCGCGTACGCACGCCGGTCTAAGATGGCGGACGAGTGATTCCAATTTTGAATTTAAATTTTCAACAGAAAGTAATTGTTATAGAGCGACCCATGCGAAATGACTGTTGTGTTTCGAACGAGCGCGCTGACGTTTTCACTCTTATCGCCAGTCGGACATTGATTTTTGCACGGTGCTACAAGAGTAATACATGTTTATAACAACGCATTACGGTTATGACCTGAGTCATTATGTGCCAGAAGATATAGGAGATTTATGGATTATTAGTGAGTAATTTGCTTTTTTATGAATTAACTTTTTGGTTTAACCAATATTACATTTCAGGAATAGTTTCATGTAAAAACTATGTATTGCGTCAACTACGAGTATCTTCGCTATATCCCTATCTCACTGGGTACTGACATGACAATTACAATATTTAAGAACATAAGTTAGTTGATTTTTATCCTATAATTACAACTTACCTGGCTAGCATATTGCAACAAACGAAAGCGCGTATGTCACATATAAATCATACTCGGATCAGCTATATATAAATCATATTTTATGTATCGCTAAACAATCGTAAGTACTTTAATTGATGCATATAATTAACTTGTTTTATTATAACCTATCTGCAATCAACGGAGAATTGGACTTAACACCTTTGTTCTACGTGACTCTACATAGAAATCAAGTCTGTGTTGCCACATAGCTCTTATTGAAAAGAAGTTGGGTAAGATTTTAAGTGAGTGATATCATAAAATATTACAATAACTATGCTAATTTTATAGTAAAATAATGATTTATCTGTTAGTGTCAAGTTAGATGAGTATTAAAATTTTAATTACTTATTTCATACCATAAAATAGCTATTCTGGATATCAATGGGTCTTGAAGAAAGCTTTTGAAAGAGTACGTCGATCCGTTGGTCTGATGTGAGTCACAAATGATAATTCTGCAGAAGATGCTGATCTTTCTATGCAGAAATTGAAATTCAGTTCATTTGAGGAAGCTCAATTCCAACACCATCACCAAGTTTTAAGTTTCTATTGTGTCAGTGGGATTTTTTTCTTATTCCTTTCTTTTCCCTTTGATTTGACAAACATTTATGATTTGCTTTAAATAGATAAGCATTTAAGTCAAAACAAAACATGTATCTGCTGTTAACCAAATGACTTCAATAGGTATACTACGTTTTATGACGCCGTCGTAAACCATCGCGCCAGTAGGGCCTTTTATGTAAAAGCTTTTGGATTGCAATCATAGTGACATTCTGAAGAAAGCGCTTGCTAGCATTTGGCAGCGCTGACAAAAAACTATTTAGACACGCTTGTGCTGTGTGCATCATTTCCTTGCAAGCGTCTTAAGCACTTACTCCAGTCATGTCATCTATTGCAATTGCATTTCAATGGCTTGCAAGTGAAGTCACGTAATAGCCCTGTGGGTTCTAACCACAAACGCCATGCCGTGTTAGAGGCCAGATCAAAAACAATGGCATTATTCGCGCCTGCGCGCTGACCTCGCCAGGAGGTCGGCGGTACTCTTTCATGTACATTTATTTATAGCCAACAATGCAGAATTTACGTGACTCCAGCCGAGATTCTATCCTTGGGCGATTCGATTACGCTTCGCTGGTAGGGGCGTTTCACTCCCAGTGAAATTACTAGAGAGTAATGAGGGAATGGCAGAGAACTTTGGCAGTAAAAAAGTAAACGCTCCGTCAACTATTATTGTAAGCATGCGAACGTACAGAGTTTCGCTAGCCTGTTTTGTTTTTTTTAGTTTTAGAGATCACAAACACATGTGTTACAAAAAATAATTAAAACATATGTGCTAGTGGCATCTCACCACGTAATCCACAAATAGATAGATGCTAAATTAATAATAGATAATGATTTATAAGTACACTACACTAACGTCCTACTTAAACTAACAAATCTTAGCTGTGTAACTTATTAATTATCTAAATATCCCAATTACAATATTTTTTTAAAAATGGCTTTGATATTGGTATTAAAGGCATTTTTTTCATATTGTAAAAGTAATAATACTAGTAGTAGCTTATGTTTTTATGCCCGTATTTTGATGATATTTTTAAAATTGATCTTGTTTCATTTAATGTGAAACAAGTTAATTTAGCTTCTCAATTTAATCAATGTAATAAATAAGTAGGTTAGTACTTATTGACATTACACCGTTAGCTCTACCAAACCCTGAAGAGATAAAAATTGATAGTTAACCTGCTTGACAACTGGCCACAGATTAGAAATATGTGTCGGATACATATTTCAATTGACTACTATCAATAGTTTCAGGTCAATAGACTTGATCAGTGCGACGATAATTACCTATTTAAATATATCGACGTTCTTATAAAATAGTTTGCATGGAAGCAAAAAAGTAAATGTTAGTTTCAATAAAATTTAGCTCGCTGATTTCATAATTAAATCTCAGTAACAATAGGATAAATAAATTAATGTATTGTTGGAAGACCTTTAGATATCACAAAAACAGGGATTCGTGATCGTGACTAGTTATACGAACGTTTAATGGTCGTCGTCCCACGACTGAAACTCGTGAGCTTAACTGAAAATCGTGTGACACGCTCGAATTATACCAAAGAAATCTAGGATGAAGTGTATTTTATAAATAAATAAGTTAAAATTTGTTCAAAAACTAAATTAAATGTTGAATAAAACTGAATGGGTAAGCTATTTATTCTACTTGCGATCACAAGCTGACTACGATGCTACGACGTAGCACATGAGTTGCGCTCGCTCGCTTCGCTTTGCTTTGCAAGGTGAAGAATTAAAGCTCGAGTTTTAAAAGATAAAATAAAGATAATATAATGATAGCATTTTGTTATTCTCAAACAATATAGTACACCTTCCATTAGCATTGCATTTATGGTGTCAGTTGTTGCTTATTTTCAGTTATTTACAAAAGAAAACAATTTAATGAGCACCTAATTACCGACGTTTGTTGTGTAATTTCCTAATTATGTACCTGCTTTTCATGGTTTGCAATTTTTTACGACTATTTTGGTTGTTACGTAAGTTTTTTTGCATTTTTGAGTACACGGTTCGAGTGTCCGGTGTCCACACATGTCTTGTGTACCTACCTACCTACCTCCTTGGAATGGCAATTTTTTATCGCAAGCCCGTTATCGTGGCCGATCATAAATCTGTTTTCAAATCGTGAGTCGCCGTTTGTTGGTTAGAGTCACTGCTAGCCAATGTCCCGGCTCGTTACCGAACAAAAGTGGACCGTCCCTGAGTTGGTATAAAGCATAATTTACGACGCTCAATGACCTTTATTTAGCGCGTATACGGATCTGTTGGGTTTATTGCCGCATTGTACCTAAGTATTTGCCAATGCACGTAAAATACTAGGCGGGATTCTCAAAATGCCAGACTTATTTACGGTCTAAGAGGTTCGACGACGTTTGCGCTAGCCAAAGAAAGGATAGGGTCCGGTCCTCAATTATATTAGAGAAATATCAAACTTTTTAAAGCTATTTACTTACATAATCAAACGTTAGCTTTTTACCCAGCGTTTTTCTATAAAATGTTTAATTTATGTATTATTTAATTATTCCTAGGGACTAAAAATGGTTAAGCCTATTTAAAATTTCTGCTTAGGAAACATAGTTTCAGCCAGAGATAAGAATTTACTGTTACAATTTCGATTCTAACAATTGGCCAAGTAAACAAGATATTTCCTAACATCTCGATTTCAACAATAAATGTTATTCGATCCGTTACCACTGAGGTGTCTTCAAGATCTATATAATTGTTTAGGGTTATTATGTATACTCAGAGAGGTATTAATCGTGCGAGTTTATTAGTACACTCAATAACCATTTATTGCCTTCTCAGCGAGAGTCAATTATTGTAGATTAACTCCTCGATTCTAGGTGTGAAGGGGCCGTGTGTGTCGCTGGTACTGTTAACGTAATTAAACATGAGAATGGTACTGATAGCACAAAGAGGTAATTACAACTCGTTGTGACCGTTAATGAAATGTAATCAAGCGTCAAATTAAAACTGTTTATCAATTCGGTACCGTTGTTATAGCACATGTTTTGTTGCTGTAAGATACGTAGCATTTTCCACTTACATTTTTGAGACTGCGTAGGGCAGTTCGACTATTTGAGCAGATACGGAATAGTAGATTGTTATACAAGGGGAGAAAGCGACCCATTTCACTCGAGATGTTTCTGGCGCTCGAACGAAGTGAGAGCGCCAATAATTCGAGAGTGAAATGGTGCTTTCACCTGGAGGACTGTGAGGAAAAACATTAAATTTACAATAGTGGTTGTAGATGTCGTTGTGAGGTATAGTAGTTCAGCGAGAAAGGAAAACCCAAGTTTTTGCACAAAAAATAGACAGTTGATTTACAGTTCTACACATCTAACATAATTAGAAAGAGTAACGGCACGAATACATGAAAACAGAGTAAGAAAAAGCAGACGATACGAAATAATTAAAATCCTTGTAAAAAAATGGATCAAATTTTCCCCACTGATAATAATTGTATTTTTTTTTAAAGTAGAAAGAGTTTTAATAGAAAAAAATGACAATGTAAAATAAATAAAAAGTGTCATCTTGGTATTATGGCGGGAAGCCGAATATTTTAATGACAGATAAGTAATATGTATATTTTAATTATAGATTGAATCAATTGAATAGTTTTTATATCAACGATCATAATAAACATGTTTTTCAATGTATAGCTAAGCAAAATTTTTTATTATTTTTATAATATGATGTGGCTCAATTATCTTTGACCCAAGCTTTGTCTGCATGCCTTGACTCTATACCATGCCAATTAAAACTAAATTACTTTCCACCCTCGGGATGGATAAGCTATTTTCCACCCGGCTATCTACACAGGAAAGTGCTATTTTCCGAACAGGAGAGATGAAAAACCTTTATTTTTAAGATTGCACATACAGAATATAAAAAAAGTTTATCAAAGAGTATTCATTCAAATTATTATCTACCTAACAAATATTATTTCAGGGCTGAAACACTTCTATAATACTGAAACACGTATTGGTATTAGAAATTGCACGAAAGACATAAAAGTAGATCATCGCAAAAAGCGGCGTTCCTTTTAAAAATTAGTCCGCACCATTAATCCAAAGTTTCAGTTGCTGTTTACGACATCGTACAATAAAAAAAATGTGCCCGCACGCAACCAAAATGTTTGATTTATAGAGGGTTGGAGATCTAGCAATTAGAATGTGCGGGCCTCTGCGGGAATGATTTATTATGATTCGCAGTAATCATGGCAGACAGCCTGTGATCCGAGTAATACTATTTTATGACACTGATGAATGGGTCAGTGCGGTTTGCCGCCATCTTGAATTGAGTTGGCTAGGCTTGCGGTCTGCGACATTTGAGGTCTATAGAAAACGAAATCATTTACGTGGATGACTGTATTTTCTAACTCAGTTTCTGTTCTCCCGTGTGTGAAAGATTTGTATCAGGACGCGTAAATTAAAGACAATCTGTCTACTTTGGAAAGGACATAAAAAATAATCATCAACCTCTTTGTTGGTCAACATTTTTATTAAGTTCGAGATCCTGACTGAATTTATTGTGAGACAGTCGATTCACACGCATCTAAACTCTATAAAGACGGAAAAAAATACCCGAAGACACTTAAGAGTTTCTAGCTAACAAGTTATACCACTACCTCGACGCAACCAAAAGCTATAAATGGGGTACTAAACGTAACACTTACACATAAAGAGATCGACGACATGCCTGATACCGTGTCATCGGCTGTCGTCGCCTCGAGTTACGATATACAAATCGCCGACTCCACTCACTCGCCCCTCTATCGTGACTATAAAAACTTAACTATCCGGTAACACGAACACACCTGAATGTAAATCACGACAAATAGTAACGTTACTTATCAAAATATGTACGACACGATCGCGCTTTATGAAACTTTTCCACGCTCGCTCTTCATAGATACAGAAATTGTAGGTCACTGCACTTTTCACTTAGAAACTACCGCTATGACGAAGATAATGCACGAAGAAAATTATTTAACACTCAATAACTCAAGTCAATTAGATGGCCAAACACGATCACAACAGCACATAATATTGATATAACGGCCATACAACGATTAACAAAGGTTGATTGCAATGTCTCTATCAATTTATTGACACTTAACTTCATGAAACAATCACTATCGTTGGCTGAAAACGCCAAACGACGTAAGTATGCTTCACTTGCAAGTGATTATATATTTGCGCCGTTTGGCGTTGAAACTTTTGGACCATGGGGACCATCCGCTAAATTACTTTTTGGAAAAATTGCCCATAAATTAAATTCTCTTTTGGCCAATAATAACGCTGGCTCGTTTCTCGCTCAACGGATAAGTATTGCTATCCAACGCGGTAACGCAGCCAGCATCCTCGCCTCTTTGCCTCATGGACACGGATTTATTTTTGAGTAGGTTTTAAGTTCATAATATTAGTTTTTATCCTTAGTTTTTGCATGTATATACTTATAATTTTTATTTCAAATCACTATCTGACTTCAATCTTATCGGTACTCTCCAGCATTTTGTCCGAGTGCCTAGCCGTAACTGTCAGTCGAATACAAATAGCGACGGTGTAAAATACGAAAATGAAAGTTAACGTTTACCACAAAAGCCAAAATATTGATTCCAATAATATGCAAATTCAATCCTTTCTTGAAAGGCGTAAGATAATGGACGATGATTTGGGCATTTTTTGTCCGGTTTGAACTGGTTTTGTCCGGTCCGGGGTTTGAGACGTTTCACACAATGGGTCCCCTGATTTGCCTAATGCGTATCGATAATTTATGTAAAGGTTGCGCAAGTTATCCCTTTGTGGGAGCGGGACTTTCGGTTTCAGCGTACTGATTTGCATAACAGGGCGCGGAGACAATACTCGGACACCCTTTCGTGAACAATGATTTCGTTTCACTTTTAAAATGTTTCATTGTTGACATTTTTCGTGCGTGCAATAAATAAATCAAGTGCAAAGTATGGGCTGCGCATGTGCAACAGAGTTGCTTGCTTTGGGGTCTCGGTCGCTTGAGTACATAATAGATACATAACATGCTTTTAGAAGCGATGCTATGTGCCTTTATGAGACTCAAATAAGCAGACCTTGTGAACTTAGTAATGATTGAAAGCAATCAGCGCCGTGTTTTGTGAAACTAATCTGTTTTTAATTAAACAATAATCATAAACGTTCAACAAGTGGTCATTGATGGTAAAACGGTTCGAATAAATGCCAATAACACACGTCATTATGGCGTGTAATATCGTTTTACAACTTTAAGGCAATAAATAAATTGACTGCCGTTTGTGCATTTTATTACTATTTAAAAGTCGATGACTGTTTGAAACGAATAATTGATTTACGTCGGTTATTAATGTTAATTTGATCCTTGTTTGTTCGTATTACTTTTTGGCTCGACCCGTAAAAGATTCACAGGTTGGTGTTAGAACTGTCTGTTGAAGTTGTAGCTCACTTTCATTAGCTGTGGTAGGTTTTTAGGGTTCCGTAGCCGAATGGCAAAAAACGGAACCCTTATAGTTTCGTCAAGTCTGTCTGTCTGTCTGTCTGTCTGTCTGTCTGTCTGTCTGTCTGTCTGTCTGTCTGTCTGTCTGTCCGTCCGTATGTCACAGCCACTTTATTCTGAAACTATAAGCATCACATAGATGAAACTTGGTAGGTAGGTGTATTTTGTTCACCGCTTTCCGATTCAGATACAAAAAGTAAGAAAAATAATATTTAAGGGGGGGCTCCCATACATGAAACTAAAACCTAAAAATTTTTTTTTACTCATACCTATGCGTGTGGGGTGTCTATGGATAGGTCTTTTAAAATGATGTTGAGGTTTCTAAAACCATTTTTTCTAAAAGTGTAAGGTTTGAGATATAGACGCTTCCAAAGTTGTAAAATGGGCGTCCCCCCCCCTCTAACTTTTGAACTAAGAAAGTGAAAATTTTGAAAAAAATATATGATGTAGATCTTAACAAAAACTTGCAACGAAAATTGGTTTGAAGGAGATCGAACCAGTAGTTTTTGAGATATTGCACATTTTTATCAACCGCAAATATAACTTTGTCTTTCATACAAACACTATGAAAAACAAAGTTATGTTTGCTGTCGCAATATATTGTGATGTTTTCGTTAAGTGAAAGTAAGTGGACCCTGAATTCAGTTAAGGGTGGCACGGAACCCTCAGTGCGCGGGTCCGACACGCACTTAACCGGTTTTCTACTTATACACATATGCGCTTTATTATAATGTATTCTAGCTATGTAGAACAGGAAGTTACATTTGTTATTTGCTCATGTAGGTATTGAGTTTCTTGCTTAAGCCACTGAACTATTTCTTCTTATCAGTACTTTTACTTTACGCCAAGATAACGGCAAGCGAACAACATTTTCACCTTCTATTTATAATATTTCCATGTTTTCTGAAACTTACGCTATAATACATGTATTATTAAAGCTGATTGTATGGTGGTGAAATTTACATATACGCTTAGAAAGAAAAAAATACATCATAATTCTGAATAATTGAGGCTCAATAAAACCACAAATCATTTAAATGGCTGCAATAACATTATAATTTGTTTATTCACACCTCAAATCCCCATTAATCGCGTTATAGTTTAATGGCTCATAATGAGTACAGTCAAACTGATTAATTAGTGTTATTTCTTAACAAAACATCAAAAGGGTTACCACTTTTTTATGACACCATCAAAATTACACTATACTAAATATTAATTGTTTTGACTTAAGTACTAGTTACAAAAAAAACAACTACGTATTTCTCTCAATAAGCTATATTTTCTGTGATGAAAAACAGCTAGGACTGGAGGCTTCATTGTTGCATTCAACTAACTTACAAAACCTATGTAAGAACTCCAAAAATATTAACATGTCTGTACACTAAGTCATATAAGGCTCATAAGGCCGTAGTAGTCAATCACAACCGTATGTTAATACTCGGAGTTTTGTACGAATGCTCTTTCAGTCGTTTAACACGTGTTAATAACTAATAAAACGGTTTATTGGAACATAAAAAGTTGAGATTTACAACTTATAGGTGCTCTATGCATTATGATTAAGGTTTTGAGTTATGCCTCTAAAGTTAACTTCGCCTTTCACTGTTGTGTTATGATAATCATGTTCAAGTGTTTATAGTTTTATTTGGGCAATTCAGTAAGGTGTGTTTCTCTTTTAAACATATCAAGATTTTTCAAACAATACTGCTGTCGGATTAGAATAAAAGCTTCTTATCTTAAACATATTTATCCACTTACCTAACACTTCAATCTATAAGGCGGTCGAAGAGACTCTTAGGTTTTTAAATCGTTATAAAAGCGATATATTCTCTCTCGCCGCTCGGTATCAGTATGAGATAAATATTTCAACACAAAAATCTCAGTCAGTCAGTAGTTATTTCTATAAAATACCATTGATTGAATGAGGAGAAATAACTTGAACGAATTAAAATAACTTGAGCTACCTAGCTAAGTTAATACATGAGTAACTATTTATAGATCAGTAATAAAGGGATTTATATTGTAGCGTTTGTCATTATATTTTTTATCAAATAAAGATATCATTATATTACCCAATTGGACAATATTTTTTTATAAATCTCGGTGCTAACTTTACATTCCATGTTTCAGTATTTATAAGTGTCTTCCTACTAATATTATGTATTGAAAAATGGCTGTATGGCATTAGCCATTCTAAAAAAAAATTTATATGTCCCTTAAAACACCTTGATTTTCGTTGCCACACTTTCATTCAAAACTGCGCCTAGTTCTTGAATTCACAATAAAACCAACGTGTACAATATCGCCCACGTCCAAGGGACATTGTAGCGGCGTGGGAGCGGCATCTGGCTTCGTCTATCCCGGTTCGTCGTAAACATTTGAATTAATGCAGGGAGGAAAACGGTTAAATATAGACGGGAAAGCGGCCGCGCCGCCACCGGTCTATGGCGTGTTTTGACCTGAGAAAGTGGTAGTGTGAAACTAGTTATATGTGTAGTTTAGCGCAGTAGGTAGGCGATCAATATATTTGTACATATCTTAATTTACATGATGAAATTGCAATCTATTGCGTTACCGTTTCATAACACCGCCTTCGCTGTTCGCACACAAAAAACGCTTTAATAAATTTTGAGACGTCTTGGTGAAAAAAAGATTATAAAAACATGTTTTTTTCCTTTATTTTCTTGAACGTCGATTGCATATACGAAAAAAATAACTTAACTTGTGTTTATCTTTATACAACCACCGGTATGAGATAAACTCGTAAATATTGTAGGTAATTATTGGAAAGTAACCAATGATTGGTAAACACGCGACGGAGGCATCTCCTTTTTTTCTATATACCTACGTGGCCAAGAGATTGAGTAGTAACACTAATGATCTGAAAAGTCAAGTCAACTTCACACGTAATATACACATCTATTTTATCACAGAGCAATGGCATTGAAATGTCCATTAGTCACTCTCCCTCCATTAGAGTTGATTACTACAACGCCCTGTTTCCAATTAGGAGAACAATTATAACATTACGCGCTCCCAGAACGATTTCAACTTTTCTCATCAACTCGGAATTAAAACATAGAACACCCCTATAGTAAAGTTGGTTGGGATTTTTTACCAGTTGTGATTTTAGCGTTATGTATAAAGGGGTCAGTGTCATAGTGCGGGTTATGAATATGGAAAATATTTGTACACCAATGCCGTTACGAGTGCTTTAATACATAAAACTTGTACAAATATATATTTTTTTTCATTTATTGCCATCGATAAGTAATTCTTTATTTATGACGTGAAAAATGTGTCAATGTGAATCAATTTTTATTAAAGTGTTAAAAAGTATCTCCAAAAAATTTGTTAAAAACATTCTTAGGGCGGAATTTGAAGAAAAAAAAATTATAAACATCCGCGATGTTCAAAAATCTCCCTTCCTCCATATTAAGAATGTTTCCATGAATATTGCATGAACAAATTTAAATCTGAAAGGAGCATGCAGACCATTACCCCGGAACTATGCGTTGGCCAAAATTATATCTCATACCGAAAGATATTAAAGGGGACGACTTTTTATTATTTATGTTATATTTGCAACTTTTTAAATCGTAAGGGTGGTCCCCTCGCTAAAGGGTGGGACTTTCTGAATGAATTTATAGTTCTTTGTAGATAAACATATCAATTTGTTAGTGTTTTGTAGTGAGATAAATATGTGGTGCAATTTATTGTTGGTGCGGACTCGTAGCGTTCAGTTCGCTTGATGACTTCAATGGTCACAGCCGGGAGTGGCTTTCAATTAAATATTCAATTCAGTTGGAGTGGACTTTGCTGGAGTGATGTTCTGTTAGTGTCAATATTTGCTGATGGAAAATCCAGTGCTTTAATCCGGCTATTTAAATCACATTGCCACAGGTTTGTGAGTTTATTTTCTTTACAATTCGCTTAGAAGGTTTCTATTTTGATAAAACCTTAGGTACTTTACCAACTCTCCATCTCATCATAAAACCGACGAAAAGGTTAGCAAAACAAATAAATGAACGCCGTGTTTACTTAATGCATCTTCCTTGGTGCATCCGCCACCACTTCCTCATGAAAAAACGCTATTACGACCGAGCGACTATAACCGTGAATCGATAGTAGCGCGAGCGAATAAAATCGATTTTCCCCCAAATCGAATACTCGTAAAACGTAGGTAGCACAGTTTTAATGTTTGGATTGTTTACTCGGCGGCGTCGCGAGTGTAAACGCACCGGTAATTGATGATTTGATTTACAACATCACTAAACTGGTGTTTGGGTGAGCGATCGGCCTTTGGATGGAACGTCATTACGTGTCTAATGCCTGCGGGCTGATAATTATAGGTAGCTATTCGGGCTGTAAACCTATGGCGGTCTAAGTAGTTGAGGCTATCCGTTCTGTGTCGCTAGCGGCCATGTAGCGACGAGGTCACTGGTGATGGTGGTAGACAAACTCTGATTGCGGTTATTAAATGATAGTTAGTTATTTTAGGTTTTTCTGTTGTGTAACAAAACAACACTATTGTTACACTACACTAAGTTTATGTCATGTAGAATCAAGGTAAAGCGAGAAAAAATACATTCACAAATCTATTACCTACAGACTCGTGTTTGGTTAGCTGTTATGGGTGTTACTACATGTAACATTTGATAAGTGCGCCGTGAAATTGATATTGATCGTAACGGTCACAGTGATACACTGGGTTAAAGGACCCGATCAAACCTGTTGTTATGTCAGTTATTACCTACTTGTATTTTACTTTGATTAATTTGAAAACATACACAAAGGCTCTTCTAGATGTAGGATTCTTGTAGAAAAAAAAATCTGTGTTATGATGAAAATGGGACTATTTCTCAATAAATTTAAATTACATGCAGTTCAAAATTTTGCATTTTGCTAAACCAAGTTAGTGTAAAGTAAGTAAAGTGAATAATCTCTGAGTACGAGTAGTGCTTAGGTACTATAGAGTCTGCTTTTAGTTGTATAAGATTGTACTTTTTTATCTATTAATCGTGGTATGAAATATAATTCTTTTCTACACGGAATTTAATCTATACCTACTATAAACCAGAACAGTGTTCAGACCTACAAGTTTCCAGCCATTTGTTTTACGATCAGCGCTGGAGAAAATAAAATCGGTCACCTATGAAAGCTCATTATCTAAATCTACAGGGATTTCCAAAGGCCCGGGTTTATACCTTTCTGTGCGGATAAACCGTTTTCTTTTGTGCCTACCTTCGGTATAAATGGCTATAAATTCTCTAAAAGCTGAGCGTGGCAGATTCTAAAAGGTTTTTTCTGTGAAATAAAATTGTGTGGGAGCATGTAGGTGTATAAAATGTAAGTGCATGTTGAGTCCTAGATGCTATTCTTAAAGATGAAATAAGAAACCAAAAATTGCGCACGGGCGGGATTCGAACCAGCATCTTTCTGGCTTACCGGGCCAACTGCTCTTCCAATTGAGCTACCGTGCTGTCGGTCCGACCGCGCGAAATTCTTGGTCTCTTAGTATACGTCATTGCGTGACGTTAGCGCCATCTACCCGTCTGTTTATGCAACAGCGGGCCAAGTAGTTATTCTTTACAGAATAAATTCAACTTGGAAATGATGACGCTTCGCTTTACAATGGGTTAGAATGTTTTTAAACACTCACAGTGTTATATTATGTATTCTTAAAGATGAAATAAGAAACCAAAAATTGCGCACGGGCGGGATTCGAACCAGCATCTTTCTGGCTTACCGGGCCAACTGCTCTTCCAATTGAGCTACCGTGCTGTCGGTCCGACCGCGCGAAATTCTTGATCCTAGATGCTAACTAAGTTGCTGCACTAATAAATAATGTGCTTCGAAATATTTTTTCAAGTGTTTATTTTTCACAAACAAGCCAAATTTTTATTTGTTTATCAAAATAAACAGACGCTATTTCAAAATACTGTCACAATAAATTAAACCTTTGCTCCGAATAAATATTTTTGCTGCAAAACACTGGATGTGGCGTGCAAACGCATTCGACCCACGATCGTTGACCAACAATGAAATATTAACAAGTATTCCCGTTGAACCATTAAAAAACCGTAAT
The DNA here is from genome assembly GCA_963584085.1 of Pyrausta aurata. Classification (NCBI taxonomy): domain Eukaryota; kingdom Metazoa; phylum Arthropoda; class Insecta; order Lepidoptera; family Crambidae; genus Pyrausta; species Pyrausta aurata. Next base: position 5,948,915 of record OY757258.1, on the reverse strand, counting down.
CGGAAAGTTCGGTTCAACGGCCATACTCGGCCGCTCTCATAAAGCGCACTATAAAAGGTACGATAAACAAAGAAACAATTGTATGGTTAACGTCAAACTTTTGCGGTAGGTTGCAGCGCCCTTCCGTGTGGGTGTTTGCTTTAAGGCTTTACCTTGCTCCGGCATTTTATTATTACGGCCTCTAGTTACTTTATTGTTCAGCACTAACCCTGGTTATTGATGAATATTTCGATTTAATTGTACCAGCAAAAAATACTTAGCACTCATTGTTGATCGATTACAAAATATTTTATAGTTTTCCTAATCAAAGTAATATTTTTTTACATAAGTTTGTATGGCCAATACTGCATCATAATCTAATATTTTTTGAAATTAATGGCAAGTGACCTAATAATAAAACAAGAATAAATATAATAAAACGGGTACATATTACTTTGTTATTATCTATGTTATTTATTTAGCAAAAAATATTAGCAAGTCTCTGTTTTTTTTTTTAATAGTGCGAGCGAGACGATTGCTACGACTACGGATCTACGACGCGTAGCTGCGTTTGCGCAGTAGTCGCTATCGTAGACGTAGTTGCTACGAATTCGTAGCATACATTCATATTCAAAGATGACTGATATATATATATTTTTAAATAATTATTGAGTCAGACGACGCAAGCCGATATTGCACGGCATATAAACGTTACTTATAGGTATCGTAAAATCGCTAACGTACACTAATGAAGAAGTTTAATAACAAAACGAATGCATTTCAGTGACCCACCCTAACATAACGTTACGTGAAATTCGCACGCATTCACAAACGCCGTTAAATTTTTATCGCTTGTTCTTTTAAGTATTATTTGACAGTAGATGCGTTAAATTGCGATTAATAGATGATTAGCTATTCCGGCGGTGTTTATGGCTTGCCGTAATAAATTCAGTTTATTACGAATCAATCACTCATTCAAGCGACGCGATTTCATAGTAACCTTTGACTCGGTGTATAGTGTTACGCTTGTTTCAATTTATTTTTATATGTTATCCTTATTGATAAAGAGGTACATGACTCCGTACTTACCTCATAATGAGAAATGCGAGCGTTGACTATAATATTTTTTACCTGCTTATTTGTAATTTATACTTTAAGGCTTATCTTAATGACAAAAGTTATTTATATTCTTGCTTAAGTTATATCTATAACTTTAATTTTATGCTTCGTGTTGCCATTTTCCAGTTATTTGCTTCAATATATTTTCTTACATTTTGTCATTTGATTTATTTACCTTGTCGTCTGACCTTTAAGAGCCATAAATTATTACAGCTTTTATCTGTTATTTTTCAGGGTAATAAAACTGTTTACTTATGATGCTTCAGGCGCATGAGATAAATATTTGAAATACTTTGTTTCCAATATAAATTATGTTTATATTTTGTGTAGGTAGGTAATTATCATAGAATTATTATCCCTTGTAATTATCGACACAAACGTCAATAATCTTTAGGAAAAATCTGTTATTAAAGTTACAGGAGTCCAAAACATTTTTTGTAAGTAGATCAAATTTTTGATAGATGTTGCTTTCATATTAAAAACCCTGTTTATTTTAATTATAAAAATCACTTCATATTTTTCAACCATAAAAACAGTGATCTCTTCTCTTTTTTTGAAGTCAGTTGAAATAGGAAGGTACTTACAGCACAATATAAGTAGGTTGCTTTAGATCAATTGAGTTAAAATTCCATTTCGTATAAAAGACATAATAATACATTGTAAAACTTATTTTATAAATAGCCCATGTAATGCAGTTGTACATTTTACTTTTTTTTTTATTTTACTGTATCTAATGGCCCATCCTACCGCAGTGTAGGTGCAATTTAATTTATGAGCAAAGGCGAGGCATCTGTCGCAACTTAGTCCTCTTATCTATACTTACTTAGTCATTCTGAGTATAAGTGCATTTGCTTTTAGTCGACATGCTATACCATGAATAGATACTGTAAATAATTTGGCGCAGTTGATGATAGTGCAGACTAGGAAACTAGTTTTGCCTTTCAAGATTGCATTATATGAATTTGCTAAGACAGCCGGAGTTAACGGCTTATGATTATTACAGACACCCATTAGCATTAGAATATATTTTATGGTAGCAATTTAAATATTATTATTAAGCTTTAAGATTTTTTTTACATATTTTTTTAATAAAAAAAACTGTTTTGCTACAACTTTATTCTGATTTAAGTATGTATTGAACTTGGATAAATAGCTAACTGTTATTTTATGTTTCATTAACTAAAAATAAATCAGTAACATGTAAAAAGAAACTAACCTATAAAATAACAAAGTGTTTCTCATTTTTCAGATTCCACCAAAATGGTATGAATCAGGAGCAACGTTAACCATCCGCAAGACGTAGCCTAAAAGGTAAGCCATGGCCATAAACCGTCTTCCGCCATTATCGAAGCAACCCGTTCTGGCCGTCCCCTGTCGACCTACCACTGCATCCCACGGCATCGCCATGATTCTTTTGAATTTTTCATTCCCCACACAAATTGGAAGAACCCACACTCGCGCGAAAGAGACGCAAATACGTCACCCGTCTCACACCCCGCGTAAATAACCACGTAAGGAAGAGAGAGATGGCAAACAAAGTAACATGGCGTCGCTGAGTACGGCATGGCAGACCGAAATTCCTGAACGCACACGTGGGTTAAAGCTGTGTGAGTGGTATCGTATTGCTGACTGGGAGGGTCTCGGAATAAGAGGTCGAGAACATTGGGCTAGACCTGTTTGATACTACATTAAGTGTTTTAAGGTACATTTCTTATGTTTGATGGTTTATAATTTTTATAAGCATCCAAAACATAAGAAAAAACAATATTATGAATTAAATTCTCATTATACAACTAAGTCATTTTCAAAAACCCTCCACCCTGTTATTTTCAAAAAAGAGTGAACAGACTTCTTCTGGGTGAACTCGCTTCATCTTCGTCCCTGTCTATGCCTTTAGTGTAGTCTAGAGACAAGAGCAAACCCATATCATATAAATAAAAATAAGTCAGGTTGTTATCGTGACTCGTATTTACGTAAGTTAATCTAAATAATAGGTTAACAAAAAACATAACGTTAATATTAAAATTAAATGATGGTCCTTACGGCAGTACGAAGTCAAAAAATTTAAAATAATAGGGACACCTTTTTTATTTTAAATAATTTAATGATATTATAACAAAAACTGAAAAACTTTTACCACAGATTACCATTCCTACAACTTTTTATAAGTATTTTTTTATATAACAGATTTTTATTAAAATATGTATTTTACTATTCAAAAATAAAAAAATGGCATGATGTCCTACCAAAGGTTTGCTACCACTGATGTTATCACATAAGTTCCAAGAAAATGGTAGAGATGGCGCTATTCACGTGGAATGAATTGAACGGCAGAGCTTGAGCTAAAAAGTTCACCAAGCCTCCAATCTTAAGAATTTCCTCATCTGTAAGTTAGAATAAATATGTAGTTTTAAATTGTATTTGTATTTTATTCTACATATAAAACAGATATCTACAAAGGTATTGTATAAGAAATGTATTTATATTAGATAGTATATTTATGTTAGATTTTACGCAAAGTTTGGGTAATGCTGTGTAAAATAACACAGTAACTTTAACTAGAAGTATTATTTTAAAAAAAACAGCTATTATGCCAATGATTACATTTTTGATCAACACAATTCAATGATATTATTATATTTAAAAAGTTTCGTGCTTGCCAAACGTCGAGGGCTTCAATGAGTGCTTTCAAAATCTCAGTTGCTATAAAAGCTTATAAAAAAGTTCAGCCAGCAAACCATAGATGGCGTTAAACAACGGTTAACGCGGAAACCTCGGGCCACTCTACCCGTGACTCAACATTTATGAGTTTACCATTTTGTCGTAAAACGAGTTAGTATAAACACCTAGTAGCAATGACAAATTAATGACAATGCCTCCAGAAACAATGAACGGAACTTACGTTTTCTTTACAATTCGAAAGAAAATAACAAAATACACACCACTTCAACGATTAAAAATATTTTTCAATTATTAAAGGTATTCATATGGATAAAAAAATAATCTGATTGACTTTTAAAACAGCATTTGATTAAAACTAAATAAATGTGATTACGGTTTTGAATATTTTTTGCAAGGTAACTACATAGAACTCGAACAGGTACGTTTTGGATAGGTATACATTTTATTTAAATAATTTAATAATAAAGAACTTGACAACTTATTTTAGGTGTGATGGTTGATATTAATTAACTATTTTGATTTTATAATTAACACATAGACACCTTAGCAAGCAAGGGCTAACTTCTGCTTGGTATAAATAAAATCAGTTCAGTATTTCCATGATAGTTGTAAATGGCTAGGTAGGTAATAACTTCACTTTTCTTAAATTATTTTTTTCCGAATATGTATTTATATTTTTTAATTTCTGAAACTTTATTATTTTATTTTTGATCTTATCAAGATAAAGATCTAGGATCTTAGCGGTGGAGTTTTTCTAAAACTCCAAATTAGAGTAGATAGAGTGGTGGTTTCTCTCTTGCCTTTCACATTATTTATTTGATTTAAAACCTTCATAGTACAAAAATCAGTGTACAAAAGGTGGACTTAATGCTCAAAGCATTCTCTCCCAGTCCTGAACGCATGGTATTGTCATGCAAGACTACTATGTAGAGTACTGCATGTTTTGATCCCAGTAAAGGCACAATAGAAACCTAAATTGTTACTTCCAAACATATAAAAACTTAATTAGAATTCAAATAAACAAAAAATGTTTTGTAACCAAGAATTGTGTAAGAGACAATACATTATAAATATGCGAATGCGTTTCCTAGAAAGGCGTTCTGACCCAATTTTGTATGAAAATTCAAATTAGTTTTTTTGCGAGTAAAGAGAAAGCTGGCGGTGCGTTATAGTCAGTTTAGTTTTAGATATTATGCAAGAAAGTAGTGTCGTGTTTATGCGATGTGCGAAATGTTTGTGATTTTTAATTTTAATTTAAATCTGAAATGCGTTACTGTAAATATGCGTGTCTGGCGACTGGCCAGGCGTTTATTTTCGCTTCGACACCAGATGGCGGTGGAAGGTATGTGTTGCGTGTTTTCTTAATTAATTCATGAATTCTAATCAATGTGCCTTGAAAATAAATTGAAGATGCTGTGTCGGATCTCTTCAATGTCAATTATTTTCGTTTCACTATGTTAGTATTATCTTTCATAAGTAAAGCTAGTTGGTTCACTATTATTTACCGTCATTATATTTTAATGAATGAGTAAATAAATAACTAGGCATTCAAACATGTCAAATGTTATCTTACGCTACAGTCAGTGATTTATCTGTAAAACTGAACTTTGCCTCCAAAATGTTGTCACCATCGATAAATCAAATTATGTCTTCGTCATTCAACTTGACCGGATCTCTCTGTGTGGTCCCGCTTTCCGTTTTATTTTAAAGCAGCCTGAAGGCTTAATGATCGTTTAATTCTTGAAGGTTTATAGTTGGCCATATTAAAATACAAATTATCTCAGCCCACGACCATACTTTTTAAGACACGAAACTTTAATAAACTGAACTTGTAAATCATTTATATTTTGCGTGGTATTAATTTCAAAACATAGCATCTAGTGTAAAATATGACGACTAAATTAATTAATGCTGGCTTGATTGCGGATATGTTTTATATATTTTATGAACTACACTATGTCTAAATTGGTTTTTATAGAACCACTTGTCAGACATTCATATTTATGTTTTAATTTTGATTACAATATATTACAACAAGATAAAATTTTTGCGACTTTATTAGTTATTATTGTAAATAACTAGGTGTATGCGTGTAATTTAAAATTAACCTGATTAATAGAGTTAAAAAAATATATAAAAACCATCTCACGCTACGAGTAATACATGTTCAAGTTAAGTAATAATATACAAAAGACGGTAAATTAAATGATATCAATGACGACGTCTAAGTACTCGTCTTTTTGAGAAGATTAGGTGACACAATATGTGTGTCCAGTAACGTCTACTCCAAGGGTGATCTTTTCGTCACGGATGAGTCATCTGCCTAGATCTCGAAGCCTAACATTATTACAGACATGCTAGGCTTATAAATCTTTTACTACGACTAGGCGCTGGTTTAGCTTCTTCAGTTGTCGGTAGATGGATAAAATAGAGTTGCAGAAAATTAAGTAAAGGAATGAGTGTGTCATGTTTTAATTTAGACAGCTTATAAGGTCTTTAACTAGCTTTCCATCCGAGGCATCCTCCTCGTCAAGTTAACTCTAAATTAAGCTTTTCTATTATTAAATGTTAAAAGGTTAAAAAGTATTTAAGTTTTCGCGTTATTGTCTTCCCTTTTATATGAACAGTTTATACCAATATCAGGAGGCCAATTCTCGTGCAATTCGTATACGAAAAAAGTTCCCCGATCGAATTTTCTTTGTCGAAGAAATAATATTTATAAATAACTCAAGGTTACGATTTCTATGCATTTAGATTTTGTTCGTGCGCTAGTTTTTTTACGTGTAGATTCTTTACTTGATTTTTTAGGTAAAATGGTTAACTTACAATCGAATAACCATACGAAAAAAGTTTGAATGCCGCGAGAATCGGCCTCCAGATTGATAGACTCTTAGACAAAATGAAGTAAACACATTGACACAGCGCTTTCCACATTACCTAGTTCGATACCCCAGTAGCGGTCTACGCGGGTGATCCGTTCGTCGCGGGTAAATTATGCTTCCTTCGCCGCGACCAAAAGCAGAAAGCACTCTAGCGCACTACTTCTCGAACAGGTAATAGATAAAATTAGCTTCATTTAGTACATGGAGATTCAAGTCTTATAACGTTACATTAAATAAGTACTTGGAATATAACAATGTAATGAATTAACACGTTCCGGGACAGTGCCCGCCTACAGGCGTGAAAACAATAAAACATCTATTGTGTCTGGAGTAGTGTCCCGGAACGTGTTAACTTGCCAATCATACTAAACTAACGAATTTTTTTTTATATCCTGCGCCAACAGACATTGGGTTGTGTAGAAGTATTTAATTACTTCTTTTTCATATCTTGCTACATAATAATTTCGAAAAATCAAGTTAAAGCATTCGATGTTTTATTTATGAAGTTGACGGCTATAGTTGGTCGGTACCCCAGTAGCGGTCTACGCGGGTGATCCGTTCGTCGTGGGTAAGTTATACGTCCTCGCCGCGACTCGAACGCGGTTTACAACCTCGTTACCGCTAATAAGCCGGAGTCCGTACGCAAGTAATAGACACTACGCGACGGAAATATGTACATGTTTTCTGTTGTGTTGTAACGGAGGAAAAGTATAGATGTTTGTGCTGTTCAAGATGCTTATTTCGACTAATATAATATTTCGAAGTTAGAGCTGAAGACGATTTCTAGCTTTAAAACAACTTTGACAAGTTGACTCCAGAAATTGAATGTTATGACTATACCAGTACCACAAAATATGGACAGAACTACTAGTCTTAACTCAAGGGCCATGCGAGAAACAAATCTTTATCGAACGAAATACAACCAAAAACTCATAACCGATTACAAAATTGATAAAAGTGATTGTAACAGCAAGGCTTACGTAATAAACAAAGCATGATAATTTTCAGTACATTTCTCTGAAAATTCACATAGATTACATACCTACATAGGTAAACCAAAATGGTGTCTAAAAAATAACAACAAATCCACCCAAAAGATAAAGTCCTGCGATTTGTAAGCTCGTAGGTACATTTCATTTTATCGTCAGTTTTTTGAGAACAAATTAATTTAGTAAAATATTTCGTCCAGATTTTTACGATGCCCTCACTGGAGGGGTGTGAGTGGTTACATGTTCGGAAGCGGGGATATCCTTGCAATAACAATAACTCATATAGTGCCCGCACCCCCCGCTAGATGCCGCCAGCGGACACAAGTAATCCATTTATTCTTAGGGAGTTTATGTACCGGGCTCTTAAGAGGAACAGTTATATTGTTTTATGTTATTATTTATAAATATCGAAGTTTCGTGCTGTGAGCCTCGCTCGAGGGATTACGAGTGAAAGTTCCCTCCAGACGCGACTGTTTTGGAGTTTCATTTGATTATTAAATGGTTTATTTGTTTACTCACGATCGGAAGCCTTTTTTGGTGTTGTTTGTGTTGTTATGAGAAGTTGGAAATGTCGAGTACTTGAATCATTACACTTATCTCTCTAACTTTTATGATCCTGGGTCCTACGAGTATTGTCTTACACATTAGCATGGATCTTATGTATTGATACTTTATTGCAATACCAAAACTTGTACAAAAGGTGGACTTAACGCCACATCCGTAACTTAACGCCTCACTGCAGTAAATATAGTATTCTTGGTTTATTTATGCATTTTTAGGGTATTATGTAGGATTATTTAGTCATCAAGCACAGCAGATTACCTACTTTCATAACATACTTGCAACTGGCCAGTGTGACATTTAATTTAAACATACCACTAACATAATTCAACTCCACACGTAAAACAAATGCCAATCTACTAATTCCACAAGAGCAACGAACATTGCTGGAGCTAAGACATCCCAAGAATTCGTCCCCCCTAAAAGAGGGGGGAGTTTCCCGTTGGATTCTTGCGGGTGAACATTTTAATTGGAAGCGAGAATATTTTGTAATTGCAGCGGTCGGGCCCGGTATTCTGATACCTCCCGAATGATGAAGTAAGAAATTACTGCGCTAAGATTGGAATTTTTAATCAAAATTTTGATATCGCGCGAAGATTGGGGAGATGAGATGGTTCGGTGAATTGATGCTGGACAGATAAGATTATATCGTCTTGAAAAACAAACGCAAAGCTTTATGTACCCAATTAACGGAAATGCGTACTGTTTGTTTAATATCATAAAAGATCGTTGTGTCAGTTCTGATTTTTTTTAAATGCTGTTTAAAAATGGCTACATACTGAGTCTTTGAGTAACGTGACTTTCGAGGATTACATGTTATCTTAGGATTATATGTTAAAGCAATCGTGCTTTATACATAAAAAGAGCCGAGTTATTTAGTAATCACTAAAGTTTAATTAAATTACTTTATCTTAGCTTCATCCCTGGTCAATGATTTTACAACAAAGGTACATTTACTTATCTAAACGTCATTTAAACCGTTGAGATTTTCTCTGAAATGTTGGAGTTGAATGAAAGAGTTCCGATCTGATAGTATGGGGTAACAAAGAAAGTTTTTATTAGCCAAGTTCTTAGATCGACCCCTGTCTGCTACACAAATTTCAGAAAATCGCTGTAGTAAAAGCTGACTCTGAGAAACGTAGCGAAATTTCATTTCTTTGACTATTCTGAACTTCAGCACTTTTAGCTGGTTCAGAGGAATTTTACTTCAGTTTTTTTTTCATTTTCTATAGCTTATCAATTAAAATAGCCCAAGTTGGTAAGAGGTTGATAAAGTCTACGTTACAAAAAATACCCCTATAAGGTACTCCAGTAGTTACATAAACATGATCGTACCGCTACTCTCAAAACATAATCGTAAACAGAAATGAAAACAAAAGACAGTGCCCGAATCCAATAACCCTTCCACTGAACTGTATTCTACAACCGATCGCTCCACAAAATAGCTCGCCTCAATACGCCACCGCTTTTATGTTTGAATTTAAATTGGTACATTTTATAAATGTCTTTGAAACGCCGCCCGCCCCAGCCCCTGAGGCACTCTTTTCTTCTTTTTATAATGTAATTTTCTTAAATCACCCACCTCCTGCCCTCTCTGTTCTTACGTGTCTATTATAGAAACGAAATTATAGTCCGAAACGAACAAAAGATTTCTCTTATTTTGTTATCTGCTATCATCATTCTTTGCTTTCCCCGTTAAGATTATTTTTAATTAAGCGTTAAATTAAAAGGAAGGATTATAATGTAGTGTTGGCTCCAAAGCTGTTGGCGGGGATGATTCTAGTAATACTTTTTAAGCAAATAAATTAGTTTTTTTTATTTCATTTATCGTCAGGTATATTTTTCTTTCACTAAGACAGTTATCAGCTGTAGGCAGATCAAAAGTAACGGGAGCTTACATTTTCCAGTGACAAGACTAAAATTATATTTCCATAAATCCGTATATACCTGTCGACTATAAAAACTTTTCTATTCTGACACTAATGCGCGATTTTTATAGAACTTTATCTCTCAAAATAATTAAAACAAAAATGAAGTTATAAATTCGTTGATACATTGTCAACTCGACTTGTAATTATGTGGAGGTATATTTGGACTGACAGCTGAAGTGCGTGGGCGCATAAGTAAATAAATCAGCGGGTTTGAGTGAGCGCAACATTCTGAGGGTCGTTCACCCTAAACATCTGTTCACATTATTTCAGTCACACACATATAGAGTTCAAGTGTGTTGATAAAGAAGTGCTTTTAATCTTGGTAATTAGAATTAGCCTTACACTAGCTAGACAGTGTTCTCTTTGAAAACTAATTTATCTTTTAATAGGTTACTTTGAAGCGCGCATTGAGTTAATTAAACAAAATTGCTGGGTAATGCGAGAGCTAAACACATGTTAGCAACCGAGAAGAATTTCCGTTCTGAGGAACCGGCAAGCTGCTTATTAAAATCTTATTTGCCGTCCAATTTTATCCCAGCCCGCCAGACGACCGTCCTCGCCAACATAATAATAGGGAATGATAATAGCCAGTGCGTATCCGCCATATTTTCTCAGAGGTGATCGCGCTCGCTGATTGGTCCGAGCGGCAACATGGTTGCCCTTGCCACGTGTATTTATAAAAACGCTTGTAATACCAACGAACCCGTTCCATGTTTGAATATAGGAATGGCTGCCAATTTTATCAGAATTAAATCCGGAATTAAGTTTTTTTTCTTAATTTAGACTGTGTGGTCAGTATTTATAGTATCACCAAGAAAAAAAAATATCTTACGAAATCGTTTTCAATCACTATTTTTAATTATTTTAAAATATCTATAAGTAAGAAATTTAAAAAAAAATGGTAAACAGACTATCATGGCTCTCGTATTTTTTCGAAGTAAAAACATTGGCACAGTGTTCTTTCCATCGGCGAGTCTCGTCGTATTTTCATCCAGCGGGAACTTGCGAGATTTACGAGCACTTTAGACGCTCAGCAATTCAGCACATTCAGTCTCCGCAACCATAACTGACAATCTCCTGTCTCGTAATTTCAACGAATTAAGACGATTATTTTTCTACCCGAAAACTGGAATGAGAAAACCTTATTTAAATTTATTAAACCCAAAACGCTTAAGCCGGTTGTTTACTTAAATGAAGGTTCGTATATGAGGCATTTGAATAGTTTCAGTTTTGCGGTAACTGGCTAACTCGTAGAGAGGTTTACTGAGGCAGCATTGCTTTTGGTGGCATCTAACAATGGTCTTTTCCATGAATTCGGTGCAAGCCATAATATACCTTCTGTTTAAGGTGAGACAGGACAATTTGGATTATCCCCAAATTTAAGTTAAGTCTTTTTTGATTGTCTTACATTAGGTTAGGAGTGAGTTGTTTAGTTTGGCTAAGATAACGTATCCGGACGAGTTGGGAGCTGCGGTATTCCTTGAAATGCTCATTCAAAACCTCACATGTCACCGTTTGTTTACGTTATTCTCATATGAGAAATAATAAGGCTATTAGGTTTTATTGAATCGCCCGCTTTTATGACGGAATGATTTGTTCAGATGAGTTAATACATTGAAAGTTGTGGTAAACTTATATTTTTGTTGCAATAAAATTACCGTTAATCTGATTTGCGTTCTTTTATAAAAACAATAAATCTAATGTATTCAAAGAATGACAGTATAAATAATATTTTGAACAATTTTATTGACATCTCACTGTTTTTAAATGTCCAGTCTAAAGTTAGTTTACATAATAATATATCTCTCGAGAAATAATCACCACACATACGTGTATTTGAATTCCCAACGTATATTAAGCTAGACCTTTATTAAGCGGGTTTAGTCGCTCCCCGTTCGGGGTAATTTAATAAATACCCACCCGGGACTGTCGGGCAGTTGGGGAAACTTGGCCACAGCGAAATTGCACGGACGAATCTTTCGACGGACACCGGATTAGGTGCGCCTAATTAATTTTGGAGAGAACAAAGACTATTTTAGTTGGCGATTTTTGAAATAATATTTAAAAAAGTTGCGAAGATTGAAGTAGGTTTACAAAGACTTGATAAAATTACTAACAAGTCTCGCCACATGAAATTAGAAAAAACTTAGATTATGACTTAAAACAAAATAAATCCTTGAATGAAAATTTGAATAGCCAGACATTTGGCCTAAGACATGTTATACATTTTTAATTTCGCCAATAAAGTCAACTTTATCTATCAACTTTACTTTTACGAAACTGCGGTAATTTGCGTTCCGAAAGTTTGACAATCCTGTTTATTTGTAATTATTTCATAAACTTCTTCAGCATAATTATTAAGATAGTATTGGACACCTCCTAACTCCCATCTGCATACTCAGCAAAAAGTCACAAAATATCTCCAGGCCATCCCGGGTCCTAACAACCCATTCATATTCATGTTGCTTTCTCCCTTTGTTCGTTGTTGTGTAACCGTCGCTTTGTACCCCGTTCTGTTGTTCTATTGACGTAATAAATTCGTCAAACTATAACATTTTTGCTTTGGTATGCTAATTTTGTGATAGTTGGGCGCTGGTCCGACTTTCTAAAGTACGAAAAATATGAAGTGTAACGTCTTGTGTTCGACTTTCGGCCATCATATCATACACAACTTAAAAGACAAGTTTTAGACAATACGAACAAAATAACATTTGGCAAAAACATAGTAAGTACTTACATAAAAGATATCAAAACAGCAAAGCGACTTTTTGAGTGTACTTAATTAACTGAATAAATTACTATTATTTCATATTAATGACCTTCTTTTTCAAGTTATTTTGTTGCACAATGAGAAAACACGCGAAGCTTTTGTTCAACGAGGCACATTTTTTTTTCATGCTTCAAGTTTTGAATATTTAATATTCCAAAGAAATGTTTTAAGGCCAATCTAAATAAGTTCATTTTATCTCATCCCTAACGAGATAAAGGCCCGTTGACTGGAGGCTGTAGAAAATGGCTGATTTACATACGAATGTTAATAACTTGGTCGCAGAGCGGGTCTTGCTTGAAACTGGTTTGTGCTTAAGGCGACGATTCCCTTGTGACGTTACAAAGTTTCGAACCTTTTTCGTAGAGCAACTTAGTAAATTGTGAAAAATAGGTCGATTTTTTTTAAAGACAGATAATTAATAATTTTAATTTACTTTTGGCAAGTACCTCTGTAAACTGTTAACCTGTTTTTATTAATCTATTAAGTTAAATTGTACAACAAAATGAGCTTAGTAGTTCTCATATTTTTATTAAGATTATCATTTATTCAATAATAAATACCAATTTATTCATAGCACTTAGCAGTTTCGTAAGAGTCCCCTTAAATAAACTCGTACAGACCTCAGGTAAAGCCCATAGAACTTTGAAAGAGTGGATAAGAAGCCTTAATCTTCAAATTAATTAAGGCATTAACATTCATTTGGCCACCGGATTATAATGTTTTGTTTTGTTTTCTGTTTTTTTACTAAATATTCAAAACCAGCATTCCAATGAAGTCAGTAAAATTAAACAGGTGGTATAGCTAAGGTCTATTTTAAGGATATAAATTTTTGTATTTTATCTTATATTATTTTGTTTAAATATTGTTTCTTTCTTTCTCTATGTTATTTACAATCCATCGCCTTAAGGGAGCCTTATTTTCTTAAATATGGACGCAATAAAGGCGTACTCGTTCGTGTGGAGATCATTTTTTAATCACAAATTGGTCGGAGTGAGGATGGTCATTATTGCAGATTCGCAATCGAGGTCAATATCGTTAATTTTGACTTTATCTGATTGGTTTGCGGAGAAAAAAGTAATTAGGAACGCAACTGAATCAATGTAATTAAGTTTGATGTTTTTATTCATGTGCATTTTTTATTCATCATCTTACACTGGTAAAGTAGTTACTTACATAGTGTTAGGCATATGTCTTTTGATAATGTATTTTTTTAGTTCTTGGATAATTCAATCACCCATTTTAAAGTCTTGAATATTTTGACATCTATTTTCTTTACAATCCAAACTCCTTACTATGCAGGCAAGTCGTCTTTCGGCTGTATTATGTACAAACCCATGTAGAATCTGATAAGCGCTCATATTTCTCGTCATCCGGCATCAGGTAGGCGAGTTATAGTTGGCACTGCGGAATTCGTGCTTCCCTCACATGAGGCCCTCATTTAGGAGCACTTTGTATTCTTTTCACATCTGCACGATATTGAACGCTTACCTTACCGTACATTTGTTGGAGGCACAACCTTGTTTTAGGTATCTAGGTATTTTATTTTTAGGTAAGTCAACGTAAAGGTTAATTGATTTACTAAATGAACATATTTTTTTAAGTTTCATAATTAACGTGGTGGAACGTGTCGTGGTGAGCCATTCTAGGTATTTAATATAATTCTAGGTTTTTTTGTTATATTTTCGCTTGAAAAAAAACAGCTTACCACGTAAGCTACGTGTTAATTAATTATTAATTTTCCAAATTTAATAGTATTCACTGCTTTGTAGGTACTCGTACAAAGAAATAAGGAAAACACATAGGTAACTAGAATATTGTTAGGTATTTATACTATGTTTTATTCAGAAGGTTGTTGATGCCAAAATTTACATTCCTTTGCATCATAATTAGGGAGGAAATGAACTCATTGAGAGCTTTTTAAACAGCCCCTTCAAGGAGGGGTGTTTTCAAATGTATATTAAGTGACTCTGTTTATTCGTATTTTTTTTAAACATGGAGCAAGGAAAATAATTCATCAAGACCAAAAGAAAACTAAAAACGATTTTTTCATAATAAACAAAAGCACTAGGAGTTTTTCTAGTTAGGAGTACGTTTAGACTCAGATTAGATGACCTCTTTGGATTAAAAAGGAGAAATGAAATCTCAAATTCCATAGTAGGTACTCCGATCAATATTTTACGATATCAGCGCTAGTATAGGCATCTATATTTTTGTACACACTATTATTGGTGGTACCATGTTGTCAGGGTTCACAAACTCCATGAATCCCAATGTCCCGGAAAATATAAGAAGGTTATTTATATGCGGGGGCGGTTGGGCCCTGTTTTTCTATCGGATCTCGTAACGTAAAATACAAGGTAACTTGCCTATCGGTACTATATAAAAGTTTGGAGTTTTGTGTGGAGCGTAAACTGGGAATATTGTTTGGATTTTCCTGATTCAATTCTATTGCTAAATGAACCTTTTAAATGCCTCAGGCGATCATTGATTCTAATCTATTCAAATGACCATACAACAAATTACACTTTTAAGCTCATGTTAATTGAATTGGTCAGTAGGCTACTGACCAATTCAATTGACATGAGCTAGCAGTGGGATAAGATAGGATATTAAAAAAATACTTTTAATTTTGATTGAGAACAAAACACTTTTGTACTCGTAGTGCTCGTAGTTAGAAATTCGAATAATTATGGTCAACTTTTGATTTTATTACACAATTGAGGATATCCATACCCCAACCCTTGAGCATAACTAAAGCTAGCTGCACACTATATATTTATTCAATTATTTATAATTCAACCACGGTCTGCGGTTGCATCCTGCCAAATGCAAGCCGCGAATGACAATTGGGGGTGGCGTCGGCCCCCAAAACTCCCCGAAACAAAGCTGAGCCATTCCAGCACACGTCGACGGAATATCAAACCTTTTTCTACGTAAAATATCTTAATAAAAGCCGGAATCGTGCGATTACATTCTGATCATGCCCCGTCTCGCTTCCTCTTTTCAACGCGTCAGATTGTTTTCATCGCTGATTTATGTTTGTTGAACACTGATTTATTGTGTTTTAAAAGGATGTCTTTAGCTATTGTGTTCGCTTTTAATTAGGTAAAAGAGAAAGGATATGAAATTATGTAATATGTTGACAGCGACGAAGAGTGCAGTGTAGTTAAGAAGGTAATATAACAAAGTGACAAAATATTTTTTTGAAATTGTACGTTGTACCGTTGATAAGTAACTCAAGACCATTGTATACTAGAAGCTTCATATACTTACTTAGGTACTCGTATTTATTTTAAATTATCTAAGAAAAACAAAATTATTTTCACTCCTAGTCGTATTTTATTTTTTCCTCTACATTTGTGCATTCACTTCAAACTTAATTAGACTTTATAGAGCGTTCCTTCTCAATTTCGTTTTACTCGAGCCTGACGCACGAGACTTATTCATTGGAGGGCGTAGGAGGGGGGACAGGGCCGGAGGAGGGAGGACTCAGCCCGAAATAGCAAATAAATGAGACGAAAATGTAAATGTTGCGCTTCAGAGATGAAAAGCGCGCCGCTCGCTCGTCTTGTTAAGCTCATCGCAAATGTACCAGAATTAGGTGCGCGTCGAAAATAATTTTCAACCCAGATGTAGCTAACAACGGCACGTATAAACGTCTACCCGGTGGAGATACGTAATGCAAACATCCGTCGGTTTGCTAGCCTTTTGCTTGTCTTGCTGTTTCGGCCCCACATGCTGATACGTGGCATTTGGCAACATTCACCGTTCGGGTAGATCAATATTGTATGTTGCAACGCGTTATCTGCATAATTCTGTTTTGGTGTCCTAATACCCCGGGCTTAAGGTACATTATTGGGCTGTGTTTTATGACTATTAATCAGTACTAACGATGAAAGTCCAAAAAACTCAAACTCAAATAAAAAATGGTGCTACTAACTAAACACTATTTAGGCGCCGATTCGATTAAGATTTTTTCATGAAACTAAGTACTACCTACGATTTGTCTGTTTTGAGTAGGTAAATCAGTCTCGAAATGAACCATTGATGATGCCCAATTTTCATATAAAGGCAGGCATATTTATGCCACGACATTAAATCATAAGTATTATTGGATCAATAATATTTGTGATTTAATATGACGGCGTATGTTATTTCACTCAGTTTCGGAGTATCAGTCATCGCTAGGGTAGCCACGCGACCGGCTTGAAGTATAACCGACAACTTTTTTCGAGAATCTGATCACAATTTTAAATAGGTAACAGACTGTATTAAGAGTAAGCGTTATTATAACTTTATATACGTATTTTCAGTGTTCTTATAAAAATGGAAAAGTTAGAGGGTATTCCAAATTTATCCGTAAATTGTGGGGGCCGTACAAAACGTATGGTATCAATCAGTACCGTATTGAAATCTCTTGGATCGAGAATAGGGATATGATATGACGAGATCAGTCTTATTTATAAGCCTTATTCATAGCAAATGCTTTACTGTTTAAATCAAAACCAATTTCAAAATACCAAAGCTTTACGTAAATACCGTAGTAGTTAAGTGATCATTTAATGAACTAAATGTTTACTTCATTCTTATTGCACAATATTTATAGTCTGCGAGTATCAAATCGAACTTATTTATGGTTTCAAAATTTACTAACATTCAAAAACACTGTTACAGGAACGTTATAACAATTTAACAGCTCCGGTTAGTCAAAACTAATCTAAATCGTGTCTTATTACTTTGGTTTAACAATGGTCATCATCAAAATTTTTAATCTGACGAGTTATTTGCCTCTTTTGTTTCTAAACTTTAAAACCTTCTAAGTAGGTGTTACAGTAAAGTTTAAAGTAGTTTCTAGTTTCTCCTGAAGTGCTAAAACTTAACGATCAATTGTTAACATAGTGTTTATAATTTTTAAAATAACAACGAATCATTTTGATAGTAATTGTCAAAAAGCTTTTTAAGATAGCACAAAAGAAAAAGCATGTGATAGCATTAAAAAGTCCTCTAGCTGATACAAAACAGACTTAGGTAATGATGAAAAGGGCCTTCCTTTTCCCTTTTCTATGTAACAAAAACTTAAACACTGGTATTTTTCGTTCTTGCATTTTATGGAAGAATGCTCTCAGTCTAGACAGCGCACATTGTTTTATACACACACATAAGGTGAGACAGACTCTCGCAAATCCTGGCGCCGAATGTAATTTTGACCTTTTGCTAACTCCACGCGATTACGAACATAAACGCGTTTATACGAGTTCTTACTATTTTGTAACCAATAAATTAGAACATGAAATTTAACATTTAAAGGTAAGGTAGTAAGCTTGATTTAATTTTAATTGTAATTGGTCATTCAAATGGCTGATTTATAAAAACTTACTACGTAAGTATTTTATCTTATTTCTATGTCGCATTTTTACTCAGCCTATAAAGGTATAACTGGTAGAGGATTTCTTATGGTCTTAAGTCTTGCAAATTTTGCTCGTGCAACAAAGTGTAAATGAATAAATGAGAAAAATTCAATCAAAACCAAGTCCGAAAAAAGTTTGTCAATTACATTCTTTGAGGTAAAAATTATGCAAGCCTTGTCTGTATTTTAGTATGATGTGCAATGCGGCGTATCTATCTAACTATAGTGAAGCATCAAGATTTCTCCATCTCCCCTTTATATTGTTTTCCCAAATAAGTCGGTTTCATAAAAGGCCGTACGAGACGGCGACATATGTTAGCCAGGATTATGTTGAATCATTGTGTCCAGACCCCTCGCAAACACTGTCTTTAATATTGTGGTTCTTATTGCAAAATTTTTACAGGGATATTTGAAAGAAAAATACAGCAGCTTACATTTGCCAAGAGGCAGATTATTTGATACCTCTAGGCTTAAGATCTATATCCACATATACATACATATTCTTAAAAAATAAACAATTAGAATTTTAATACTTTAATTTTTCAGGGACGCTTAAGAAAGGCTATAAAACATTGTTTGCGGACTAAGTCACGTCGAACTGCTAGTCCTGAATAAAGTACACTCATATAATTAGATGCAATTTAAACAAACCTTCAAAGCATTTCGGACTAACCAAGCGAGCTTTCCGTTAGAGCTAACATAAAAAGTCCAAAAGGACTAAAACTCGGTTTATCTGCATAGCATGAGCGACTGCGACCTCATAATAAACCCAGGCGTAAAGCCAACGAAACAAAGAGATGCATTTCCCCCTCCTCCTTAATTGTGATATTCAGCTCCATAAAGTCTAAAGGCAACAGCTCACAGTAAGGCCCTTTTGTCACGAGATAGTGAAATTTGCGTTGTTTTTTACAAGCCATGTTGTGGCTTCCACATATAAACGCGATGAAGGTCGATGCTAGTTACTACGCTCCCAGTTTTTAACATCTACGGGCACCAATTTGACCCTACAACATTATTATTAAGCTTTTTATTACATAAAAGATAGTACCAGGTTAAAACCAAGACCAAAATCATCCAACCAATTAGAAAAGTTTAACTCCAATATAGATGGTATTGACTTTTTGGAATAAGGAGTTAAGCGTTTGTTAGTTTATTTGATTGTTTAGACGCGCTAATACTAATATGTTGTGTTGGATAGTTAATTTATCAAGGAATACTATCAGTAGGCTACATACAATCACGCTACGTCTATAGGAGTGCGAGCGGAAAAACGCACGGATGAAGGCGCGGGAAATTGCTAGTATGCAGATATCTAGGTTATAACCTAGATTCCTACCTGTATATCTATGTATAAAGCCCTTATGTAAAAGCCGTAAGTTTTACTTAAGCACGTTTTACATACGATAATTAAATGCGCTGTACCGGTGTAACGCAATTGTTCATGCAGCAACATAAATTAATTATTAATGGCAGTCGATTAATTCTAACAATGTTTACAAGCCTGTCACTGATTTGTTATGCAAATCTACTTGTAGAAGTATTTATGTGATGTAAGTTACTCAAGGAAATCAATACCGATATGAATAATGGGCTATTGATATGATGTCAGACACTACGGATAGTTTTGCATGCAAAATGCTGGACTTGTGACATGTCAGATACAAAAGAGAATTTGTTTAAAACTATTTGCATTCCGCATATTATAAAAAGCCTTTCAACTTAGATTAATTTCTTAATAATGTAAGTTTTTTTTTTCTCTATTATTTTTGAGTGAAATTTACTTAAAATTGTTAGCGAAGTCATTTGTTTCAATTATACTATTAGAGAAAATGCTAACGCCTCTAGGTGGATCCATTTGTGTATCATGCTTAAAGTTCCCACATCTCCTAAGCATTTTAAAGTGCGCACGTAATCATCAAAATGGTCACCACAATCTTGTTTTATTCGCCAGTATGGCAAAGGTGCTTTAGCTTTCGACGTGTTTCAGCTTGTACCATACTCATTACATTAAAGTTATGTGCATATACCGCCATATCTACATCGTTGCATCCGCCAAGTAACGACTGTACGCCTTCAGGACGATCTGATACTGCACTTCTGAGAAGCGGGAGTGCAATGCACTAAGTTTTTTGCATTATGCACCTCGGCTATATGCGGAGATAGACATTGCACTCTAATGCAAACTGTGGTGGTAATATGTCCGGCGGAAATATATAAGGTACGACTCAAAATCGAAAAATGTAAAACACATGGAGAAGTTTTACCAAATATTTGAAAAATCGGTTTGATTGTGATTATGAAAATCTTTTTCTCTAAAGCCTAGAGAAATTATGAATTACACTTGTGAATAGCAAGTTCATTTAATTTAGTAAGTGTTTTCTTTAACACGTAGGCTGCGTCAAGTTTGTATAGTGACAAAACACTATAAAAACAAAAATAAATTCTAGATAAAGTAGATCATCCTTATTTACTTATCTTGTACATAATGTAGTCTACCACACACGCTGTTTATCCATGCTCGCCATGTTTTCATGCCGTAAAACAATCCAGCGTAATAATAATGATTTATTCATGAAAATGAATTAATTTGTCCAAGTGGAAAAACGAGGACGCACAAATCCACTCCTGGATTCATCTGAGCCCCGTAAATATTTTATTGCCCGAAGAAAAAAATACGGGGACAAATTACCGGGAAATATCGGAACAGTTTTCAATCTTATTCCTTAAGTGGAACAAACGATAAAATAAATTTAGCGCTTGTGGGCATTTATGGCTGAGATTTTGAGAGTGGGGGGGATGCGAGCCCTTTTTACCGTTAATGGAAGCTTTGGGGAAAGCTCCGAGACGCGTTAAATACATACTAAATAGCTCCGTGGTTGTACATTCATTACTTATGTTCTTTTACAGATACAATGATAAATAGATTATGTTAATGGTACATGAGTTATGAGTTGAAGAAAAAAGAACACCAAATTATTTAAATAAAGATCAAATTAAGCTAGAATAACCGTTGTAAAATTTTGTCTTCTCTAACTGAAGATAGCTTTTATAAACCTTGAGTATCTTCATAAGCGGTAGGTAAATACAAAGAGCAGAATTCCATTTAAAATTTGCATACTCTAAACAAACTCGGGGGTATTACCATGAAACTTGTAAGTTATGAAGTTTAATCAGCGTTAAACTTAAAATATGCATTTATCTCGAATCAAACCGCTTGCTGGTAGAATGTTAGTTTGTATGTAAATTCGCTTTAAGTTTTTACGACGCCCACCGCCTCCAATCGGAATGAAATGAAGCTGTTCACTTTAAAATAAGGCAACACTATCAGACTTGTCATCGTTTGTGACCATTTATCTAATTTATTAAAAATATTTCGAACACAACCACTTGTTCTAGAATAAAGAATTATTTAAGATTATCAAATGGTTATTGTAGAGTAGTGAAAGGAAGATATCACGTTGTTAGGTACTTTCAAAATATAAGCCTAAGTATAGAGATGCAAAAAGCTTTTTTATAGCAACTTGTTTATTCATCTCATTATTTCAAAATTAATTAAGTACAAGATTATGATAAATTTGAAGGGGTCGTCGCTTTTGTTCTACAACCGGTCCCTTCATTACAGTTTATGATTACATATTTAATTAATTATTTAACCCTTTACTTTAAAAAAATAATATTTTAAATATCTACATAAGTTGATTTGAACAGTGGTTTTCACTTAGACGATTCATGCGCACATACGAGTAATAAAAGAAATTTTAACTTTTTCATCGTCAAAGGTGCATTGTTTTACCGTTTGTCATGACAGTTACATTGTAACACAAAGGATTATTCTTTGGACTCGAATGTCTGTTATAAAATAACAAGATCGTTCCAGTAAATAAATTTTCTGAACGATACACATATGTATAGAACTTGCATGATATGACCTACCCCATTAAGGATAGGAGTGAGAAAAAGGCTAGTTTGTTTCTTTTATTGCGTAGTAAAATTGTAAATATGTGTTCACTTAATTTATTGTGGCAATTTATGATACGAAATTACTATGTTGAGGAAGCGTGGGTGGGTATGAGTACGCATTGTTTCCTACAACGGAGATCATTGTTCTACGCCATGTTTAAGTATAACATTATATTCTATAAACAATGACAGTGCTGGAAGTCTGAAGCAACATGTTTGACATTTCGCGTAGACAATTTCAATATTTTGCTTTTCCATCGAATATCCTTCTAACTTACATAGCTAAATCTTTAATAAATCTTTAAAAAAAAAATTCATTTTTTAAGCTTGATTCAAA
This sequence comes from Pyrausta aurata, assembly GCA_963584085.1. NCBI lineage: Eukaryota > Metazoa > Arthropoda > Insecta > Lepidoptera > Crambidae > Pyrausta > Pyrausta aurata. Next base: position 5,926,298 of record OY757258.1, on the reverse strand, counting down.
CATTTTTCTCAATCAATACACGTAAATACCAATTTTGTCTCAGCATTTTTTGAGCGCATCTGGTGGTTTTACAGAGAAATATGTTGAGACTTCCGCGCCAGGATTATACAAGTTGTTCTTCAATAAAGGACGAAAAATATACTTTGTTGCAATGCTTATTAAGATTTAAATACCATAACAGTTTTAGCTGGCAGATAGAGACTAAAACGCCGTATTTTGCACTTTTCAGTTCAAAATGTTGCAAATTTATCTTATGCTTTAAATATATCATACTGTAGTAAATATTCAATGACCTTTAGGTAACTAAAAAATAAAACTTTTTTTTTAAAAGCTTACAAAAATAAAAAAAATACTCTTTTTTCCCTGCTCGTAGGTAAGGTTATTCAAAGCTATTTCGGAACAAAATACTCCCTAACACCGCATAACCCTCTTTACACTAAGTGCGTAACGTCATTTATGGGATATACGGATAACCGTGTTACAGCATTCTTAAAATATTTTACGAAAAGCTCTACAAAATTATCTTAAGTTCTCTCAATTTGCAAGTAAATTGTGATAAACAGTCACTTTAAAAAAACTATTTAAACTAATGTTATTATACAAAAACTAAGTATTACTGAAAAGGAAATCTCACATAACCCTTAAATAAACTGACACTCTTCACTGCTTATAGTATCCAATCCAAGTAAACTCCATAGTTAGAAATAAAATCTTGGGAAATAAGTGGTCAAAATTATTTTTTACGCCTCCCTACATTCCTTAGGGTTCCTAAGCGTACTCTTGACATAGGATGTAATGAGCTATTAGACAGTGGTTCTGGTTTTAAGGAAAGATATTTTCTTCTAATGTTTAACGATTTTTTTTCTTTTTTTCAGGCGTTTTGCGGGTAAGGTTCGAGCGCGGATTCCTCGCGGTCGGCCTTACAAACAGGTGAGGCGGGAACGCCACACAGAACATGATACTAAGGTTTGAATTTGAACTCTATTTTAGAAATAATAATGCTTACTTTTGCTTGCTTGATTAATGCTTTGACTTTTATAGTAGCTTTAATACATGCTATAACCTCTTTGTACTAACACATTTTTTATCATTTTAGGGATTACAAAAATTTGCTTAAAAATAAACTTACTTATTTTATGAATTATAAAAAATAACCCATCTACGAAGTCCAGTTATGCATAGAATAAAAAAACACACGAGGAAAAATGCGTGCATTTAACTTAGCAGTATTCAAAATTTATATTTATAGCTCAGCAGCTACAACCCAGCGGTTGGATAGAATTGGTAGTCATGTAAAAAAATAAGCAATTAGAATAATAGTTACTTGTGTTAGGCTAGGAAAATGTTAAACCATGAATGATGATGAATGGAAATGTCGTCTCTACCTTATTAATACTTGAAAGCCTAAAGTACTAAATATCTCCTATGACTCGATAGAAAAGCATTAATCTAGTGATTTTTCAGACACGATACACAATACCTATTATTTACCCCAAAACACCTATTTACCATTATTCTGTCATGTTCCCCTTTATGATTTTGTTTTAAAAAGTTACCACCTGCGTGATGTTTTAAAGCTCGAACAACAATCGGAAGGTGTAACCGACAATTAACTAAGAGATCCCTATCTGATCGCCGCTTAATTTGCGTTTATTGTACGGTACCCCACTGGCTTTTGGTATAATTGATGTCAAAATACGCTAAAGACCCCGCGACTTGCTAATATACAGCATTAGTATGCCTCATTTAACATAATTATACATATTTATTACATAATAAATGTTATTGCTGCACCTAATTAACTGCAATGTGTAGGAAAACTTTAATTTCTTATTAATTATTTAACACATTAAAATTATTATTTCAGCTATAGAATTCTTGTTTAGTTGCTATAATTATTTATTTCAAGACTTTCGATTTGCTAAGCTTAGGACCTTAAAACAAAATCGTATATTAATTAACAATACTTTATTGAAAATTCATAGAGATGTGTCATATTTGAGTAGGTGGACGCACTGTTTAAAGCATATAACATAAGTATATGTATGTAATCATGAGCGGATTGCATATTACATGCATCGCGACGTGCTTCGCGCAATCATGCACAAACTCATTTGCATTTTTATTGCGTGCTCACGCGCATGCGACGAAGGTCGGTTGCTCTGAAAGAGCTTTGGCCGAATTAAAAAAATACGGTATCCTTTTAACGTTTAAACGGATTACTTACTGTGAAATGCAGTCGCTTTTACCTCCTTATATCACCAGCTTTTAAATGTTTTTAATCGAAAGCATTGTTTACTAATTAATTTGTTTTTGATATATATTTTTTGTTTTTTTGTATATAAAAATGCTGATTCTAAGTTTTTTTAGTTATCGTGCTTCAAAAAATTTGTAAAAAGTAATGATGTTGGCGCATCTTGTTTTTTAATAATTTTTGCGACATATTCGGATGATAAGGTTACAGTCATACAAATGCACCTTATTATAATTTATTCGGATGTTTCACAAGTTGTTCCATTGTATAAAATTCGGACTTTTATTATAGATTATGTCCAATATACCAAAATACTGCAACTTTCAACTCAAAAGCCTGCACCTTTCTGTCATATTAATTCAAAACCTTAATTTATCGCGCTGCAAATTATTAAGCACTCAAAAAAGTCACGTCACAACATTGTTGCGATTGTGATATTAAGGGCGACGATTTAATCTGATGCAAAAAATTGCCGACGGTTTCTCGGAATCAGTTTGTAAGGCGTTCGCACAAACATTTTTCCTCTGTCACCTAAATTTTACGATCTGCGGTCGTGGAAAACAGAAAACACGCAGACGCACGCACGAAATCGTGTAACTTAAAGTTGACACCGCGTTTATTGCAGCGATGAAAAACAGAAACGAAGTTTTACAATCCTTCCGCAGCGCTTTCATGCTGAAAGCACTAAGCGCGGAAACGATGAGAGTTAACCTTGTGAGTACAGCCGAGATATTGGTGCCCATTCTGAATTTACATGGGTATCGCTCTCGATAAACTCAGAATACGTTCGAGGCATGAGAATCGTTTCACGCAAGTCTGTAGACATTTTAATTCATCGATCGGCTGTATCGTTCGGTCGATCTATTCCGGGCGGATTACGAATCACAATACGTGTCCTTGAAGATAGTATCGGGTCTTGGGAGCGATTCGAATACTAAGCGCGCGGGACCACCGGCCGTTGAGCCTAAACGGGCATAGAATCGGTTGCTCAAAATAGGCGGGGGAAATTGGATTGGTTCTATACCTACCTGCCTTCCTTAGTAGTTGTATAATCGAAACTGCTTGTTATTTTGTCGATACTGGCTTCCTATATAAAAGTATTGAAATGATTTCTGTAGTCTATTCCAAAATATATTAATTCTACTTGTAATTTTCATGCGCCCGGATAGCGTAAGACACGGGGCTCAATTCCTCGTCTGTCACAGTTGCTTTTTACAAGTGTAATTTATATTATTTAGTTTGTATACCTAGTGACAAAATACTATAAAAACAAAAACTATCATTTAAATCACATAGTACTTATTTAAATTTAATGAAAATAGCGTTCATATACACGTAGGACGTGTTTGAAGAATGTTCTGTTATGTTCTTTGACATTTAAGACATCCATAAATAGAGCGATATGCATATTTCGTAACTATCTCTCTCGGCTCGCAATTAGAATTTAGATGGACGAATCTGAAATCGCAGCGGCCAGGCCACCGGACAATCGCCTCCCATCGCTAAGTCGCAGTTAGAATTGCAAATGAATCGGCCGTTTACTCACAAGTCGTAAACCCGGGATATGATCCAGTCAGTTTTCGCGCCATTAACCTCGCCGGACCTCCTCCCACTCCCTCGGGGTTTGTAAATACGCAACAGACATGTAACTAGGTTTTGATTGGTACATTTGCATGTTTCAATTGCTTTGTTTGTTTGAATAAATAATGATCACAAATATTTTAAACACAATGACCAAATTATTTCTTACCATATAAATTCAACTATATTTAATTATCTTTAAGTAGTTTCTAAAAGATAGATATTATCTATTACTATTTTTTGATACTAAAGTTTCCTAAGGGCAGCTCGTAGTCAGTCACGCAAAACAAAAAGAAAAATATTTCATTGGAATTGAGGACGCGGACGTCATAAAATAAAAATTGAATTTTATTAAATTATTACCATGAGTTGGGCGACAAGAATTTTCCTTATGAATTTTACATGAATATTATCAACAAACTATGCAAAGCAGGAATATTTTATTTATAAAGTGCGTACATTCTCATACTTATCCGTCCGCCCGCGGCCGTGGGAGTAACATACGCACACTCGTGGCGAAGATAACACGACTTGACAGCTTGTAATAATGTGTCCAAACTCGTCCTATCACCAGGGCTATTGAAACCCACGGCTGCCCAGTCTACGAAGACCTCCCAACATAAGTTAACAGGCTGCGTTGATTTGATTACGGGGAGGCCCGGAGGGGGAGGGGTGTTTCTAATTAAGATGGTGGCACACACCCGTTTTGACGTCGGCCTATGCTTTGGAATTGAGTCGTAAACGTCAACTGGAGTGGTCTCTGTAGTTCTGTTGCTCTATTTACTGGGAGGTACTTGAAAAAAAAACTAACGCCCGGATTACGATTCCTGATAGAAGTTTCGGTTCGAATAAAGTTAGATGAACGCCGAAGTTCGGATGGCTCAAGTTTCCCGACGGATTTAGTCCTAATCTTTCTTGATAGGTATTTCGTAGAGTATGTGTACGGCACGGTATACATTACTCGTAAACGTAGCTTTGAGAGAAACAGCGTCAAATAAAGAAGAAAAGTATTTAAGTTTTTTCTACTCAACATTCACACTTTATTTACTTAGGAACTCCTACCAAACTTGAGATATACAATGTTCTTTTATTTATAGTAAGTGAAAGAAAGAAATAAGTTCAAGACTAGCAGATTTTAAGTATGTACGTATGAACAAGTTTTTAATGTTATTAAAAATAACTCCGTTATTTGACAAAAGCATGAAAATGATGTTCCTTCGACAAAATAAAAATATTTAGTTAGGTGTGTGTTTGTTTAGTAATATTTTACATCCCACTAAACTATTTGGAAGTTTTCTAATTCACAAGAAAGATCATGAAAACATTCGTAAGTTTAAATAAAAATAGGTCTTACTAAAATATACTAGGTCTTTCGTACTAGCGCGAAGCGGGGTGTGTTTTACCAAATTGGCATCGGTCCAATCGAGCAGTAGTGACTGTAGGTAGCGCGGTTGTGTTGCCACCTTTACACAAATGTATATGTTGTGCGAATCTCATTGGTGAATTCATTTTGATCACATGCATTGGATATTAGTCAAGGTGTGTGGTAGTGGTTTTGATTTAAATATTTAATGAATTATCATTCCTTACTAAGTAATTAATCACTTTAAAAAATAAATAATTCGAAATAAATGTCAGCGATCAAACTTGTTGAGTTGTTATATGAAATTATACATTGTAAGTAAAATCAATATATTTATTCAAAAAATGTTGGCCCTTAAAAAGTGTGCATGCTTTTATGCGGAAAAAGTATCAATAGAAAATTTCCTGAAGTCTGTTTAAATTTTTGAGGTAAAAACTAGTATTATTTATTATATTTTTCATTACCATACACTTCTTTTTACATATCGAATAATTCTCACAGCCCCGCCCGCGTCAGACTGTACAAAATCAATCACCACGACCGCGTATAATTGTTACGTAACACAAAACAGGATTTACGATCGCAACGCGTCGTTAAATTGAAAAAATCCCTGTAAACATGTTTTTTCGCCTTAGTAGGTGAGCACCCTCATCGCTCGCCGAAAAAATCCTGGCATTCGAATCGCCTATTTTATGTAAACTTCGTGACTTTCCGCCGTATCGAATGACTTAGAAAGGATTTATCGTATGGGCCCGTACTATCTTACTTCTTGATTCGATTCGAACCACTCATCCTTTTTTGGCTTTAAATTAAATGTAATATGACTCATGTTATTAATTCGCCTCAATAATCTGTAGAGTCTTTTAATAGAGCTCTCTTCAAATGAATTTTCTTCTGTTATGTGATGAGTAATGAGAACTTTGGTCTTTCAAAAGGAAACGATTTTCACTTCACATTCTGATTCACGTAGTAGGGGCTATGAAGTTTCGGAATAAATAGAAACCATAGACGTTATGGGTCGCATATAGACGCCATGCTCTTCTTAAAAATAGACGCGGCAACGCGCCCTAGACGTTTATGTGCCATAATGATTTAGGGCCAATTTCACCATTGAAACTAAACGCGATCAGTTTAAGTAAAACTCGTTTATGCACCTAACTGAGTTCGGATGCTGCATTTTGGATTTCACCGACAACAACTAATCGCAGTTAACGCAAAACGCGTTTTACGTTCTGAACGCCCGATATTGGCCGTTTAACGCCTTTAAACGCGTTCAATCAAACAAATGTCAATGCCGTCACATAATGCGTTTTGCTTTGATATTTTGAATTTACCATCAGTTTATTTTGTGCACAACAACAATGAAAAGAGCATTAGCACTAGCTTTTGAAGATAGTGATGATGAAGATGTATTTGTTCGACGTCCAAGGTGGATACGCGTCAGGGAAGAATCCTTTGACTGTCATTGCATACATACTTTTTAATTTACGCTCCGTTCCTCCAAAATTCATTACCGGTTTTTAAAATCAATTAGTTTTGCTTTATTTTTTTCTGCGTGAAATGAAAACTTTTATAAGATTTTTACTCTAATCTGTGGTTTTTGTCTATGAATTTAGGTGAACTTCGTTTTCGTAAACGCGATCAAAACATAACTACAAAATGTCGGTGAAATTCATTTGACGTTAATCGAGATCAATTCAAACATTTGAACTCAGTCAAGTTAAACTCAGTTTTGCTAAACTCGTTTAACAATGAAAACGGTGAAATCCGCCCTTAGGCTTAGTTCCTGTGGCTTGTTATGTCACGTTATTAGTATTACTCTGTGGGATGTTACAAGTTAACTGACGCTTTATATTTAGTTTTTTTTAAGTATTGTCAGCCAGCCAGTGTCGATTGATTAAAATTATATTGTTTTCTAAATTTGAAATTTATTCTTTTGTTTTCATTGTACTAAGTTTGGTTTTAAAAAGCTTTCACAGATGCTTATACAAACATAGTATAAGTTGCCAGAAACCAGTTTATGTCAAATGGTACCATTAAATTATGAAAGTTAATGATATTATTTTATAAATTTACCGTGTATTAAGTAGCTTATTAAGTGTCGCACGTTTAAAATATGTTATTTAGTATCATAGCTGGTCTTTTCGTTTTATTTCGATCTCGATGTCCGAAAGAGATGTTGGGCTCAATAAAAAAAGGAGGTTGCCGTATAAAAGTCTCAATATATTACTATGAAAAATTAAAAATATTCTCTTTGTGAGCCGCAAGTCTGGCTATTAACGAATTAATTAACATGCGGTTAATAGGCCAGTGCTCCAATGAGGTTTTTACAGCTTACTGATTGGTCGCACCTGACTCGTCGGTAGTAATTATGTTGGCCATTGTATACAATAATCATAACTTATAATATACGTGGTATTTGTGCGTTATACAGTTCTATAATTTGCTTTCAGGTTACCCTGCCCTTTCACACAGACGTCGCTAGCCAGCTTACGACAAGGTGAATATATTTTCATTGGATATTGCCTTCTAACACGCAGGTGGAAATTTCAAAAATTATCCGCATACTAATATTTTATTAATGTCAAAGCAAAATATTGGCCTTAATTAGTGTTGGCACGAAAGTTGTAATAGGTGTAGATTTTTTCATGGTAGTCATTCTAATTTATACGCACAGTTAATATTGTGAGCGTAATTATGTATTTATATATTTTAGCAATTGTGTGCCTATTTTTAAGAAAGTTAAAGATGTTACTTGATTTTGGAGGTAATTGGCGACCAAATTGTGTAGTTAGATACACAATCATCCATTGTTAAATTCTTCCTAAGAGGAAATTCCAACTTGTGCTTGGTATTTTCGCCGCTTCTGGTCTGAGTATCTGGTATGAGTATGAAGAATTTTATCATTTTAAATCAAATTGTGCTTCCCACTGCTTATCATTAAATTTTAAGTTAATTATTCCATTAAACCACCAACATATAAAACGGAATCATGATCAGTCACTGATATTTTGTGAAATGGACAATTTAAAAGCTCATAACCTATTTTAATTTTAAAGCAACCGTTTCGATCGATAATCATGTTCTTGAAACTTAATGGTACTTAGGTATTAGTTAAACCTAAATATTGCTTTACAATAAAATCGCATTTTCTTTCATAAAATATCTCCAAAAATACATAACAATATTGTCTTTAGTATTCGGTTCCTTAACAATAAACGCTGAAGTGAGACTGAAGAACAACTACAAAACATGAAATTCATGTGTCAGCATTCACATTAAAATAAAATAAAAGTCGTAACCTACATACGTAATTTATAGTAAACAACATACATTACCTGAATACATTTTATTGACGACAACAGTGACATTTTCGTAACAATTTCATATAACATTTAGAATTCGTTACGTGCATACATTATCTGCGTTACAAGCTCGATTCCTTGCGTTTGCGCAACACACATGTTTGTGATAAGAAAGCATACTTTTATACGTTCGACGTATGGGCGACCAATGGCCTGAACAGTTTCTAACGTAAATATTTATAGACAGGCCTGCGCGTGCACTTGTAGCTATGTTTGTTTCTGTCATTCAACGCGCATGAAGCGTCTGTTTTTATGTTAGTAACTTTTTTATTTTTTGAGTCTTATGTATCTACATAGCTGGAGATGTGATCACGGTTACTGACAGCTACTGATTAATACAAGTACTAGCTACTGATTGTTCCGAATAACTTTCTCTATATTTATTTATACAAAAATAATAGGATCTATGAAAAAACTGGTATTATTTACAATGTACATTAGCTGTTTTCTCGCAGGGACCAAACTTTTTATTATTCGCGTAAATACATTAAAGAGACCTAAATAATGCGTGTTCTTATTTGCACGTAATTAATATGATTTATAATAGTGATTTAAAGCAAATCCTTTCAGTGCATTGTGCTCTTTGACGATTCATTCCTAGGTACCAAATAAGGGACTTTCTTGAATAAAATAAAGAAAACATGAGTAATCCACTGTATTAGTTATGTCGGCACGTCTTTACACTTGCAAATTTATTGCTCCACCTTTCATACGGTCGCATTAACCATTGACATACAATAATTACCTTCAAAGACCAAGTGTGGGAAATTAAAGTATAGAACGCATTTTATTTTGACAATCCGCGTTGAATTAGCACCATGTTAACGCACCGTGATTTGTCGGGTTATGTATGTTTATCCATTGTTCGACTGATATATTTTATAGCCGTTCGTTGTGTAAACAACGTGTATAGGTGTGAAATATTGTAACTAAATTTATCGGCTGTAAGACGCATTGTTCGGTGTGCAAAGAAAGGGTCGTAGTGAGGGGATGTCTTGAATAACGACTGCTCTCGTACTAATTTTGGTATGGAAATGCGGTACATTATAATAAGGGTTACTAGATATCGCTAAGTAATGTAAAGTCAGTATTTGAGTATTCTTTTTTAAATGAAATATTTGATTAAAATAAGTAAAAAGTCGTTGAACTTAAAAATGACTAAATGTAAGGCATTAGACCGCGGCCTTGCCAGTGACAATGGTCATAAAATAAAATTATGTAATTTAATCTAGTACCTAGTTTATTTGTGGGGAAATTAACAGACGATAAAATTAAGTTTATACTCACAATAAAATGTGAGTGAGTTGCCGTCATAAAGTCTCGCGTTTTTTATTGGTGGCAACTCGGCGATGGCGAGTGACGCTTGCAGTTTGGTTAAACGGCAGTTTATGGCTATTTTGCCTCCATTAATCGCTTTACTACGCACCCGAGCCTCCGCTCTCGACAACCCTTCGCCGTACATTGATATGCCAGCCTATTAACAAGTTGTTCACTGTTCCAAATCAGCACTTAAACGCACTTAATGGGATAACTTTTTGATC
>OY757258.1:4562566-4657064 GCA_963584085.1 Pyrausta aurata | reverse complement strand
GATTTGGAGTTGGAAACACGAGCCGACCACTCCCGAACTCAGCGGGACGATTTGCTCCACAAAGATAAGTCCTCAGTACTCGACAACCAGTAAACCGATGAATCAGGTGGAACCGCAACAGACGGCGCCTCTGAGAGACTATCTCAGAAGTCACTCAGAGGACGATCTTCCTCCTCCGCCGCTGCCAAACTACAGCACCTACCCAGGCGGTATAGCCCCCACTGCCGCGGGCAAGGAATGGAACAACGAGCCGCTCGACAACGTTCAGAACGACGACAACAGCGAGTACTACCATGGAGCTCAACAAGGGTCTAGCTACGGCGAGTTGAATCCGATAATCGATCAGCTAGCCGATATGTCTTTGAGTCCAGCCGAGTTAGAGTTCAACAGGAAGCTATACAACGAGGGCGTGCCGTGCCAACGCTGCAACAAGTCCATGTTCGCTGGCGAAGTCGCCGTGAAAGCCGAGCGCGCCGGGCAGGAGGCTATCTGGCATCCTCAATGCTTCACGTGCAGCAAATGCGGGGAGTTGCTCGCAGATTTAGTGTACTTCTTCTACAAAGGAGAGATCTATTGTGCCAGAGATCTGGCTAACGTGCTGGATATACCTCGATGTGCGGGTTGCGACGAGCTAATATTTACTAGGCCGTATACCGCGGCGGAGGGGCGGGCGTTCCACGTTCAGCATTTCTGCTGTTACCACTGCGACGCGCCGTTAGGTGGTCAGAAGTACGTTCCGGATGACAAAACGGGGCTGCCGATTTGCTTGGGGTGTTATGATCAGTTCCATGCGGAGCGTTGTCGTGCGTGCGGTGGTGTGATTGGCCCGGAGCAGCAGGGCGTGTCCTGGAGTAATACGCATTGGCATGCGGATTGTTTCATCTGTTCCGGCCGCATGTGCGGGAAAAGTTTGCTCAGCGGTAGATTCGTTGTCAAGCAGGAGATGCCATTTTGCAGTGTGCCGTGCATTCAGAGCAGAATTAAGTGATATTGATATTGACGTGGCCATTTATATTTATACACTATGTATTAAGACATAAATTATGTATTTTGATACTATATTTTTGATGAACATAATATTCATAGTTTATTAGTCCTGTTATTATACAAAAGATATTTTTTACGAGTTTACATAAGTTAATATTATGATAGCATTTATTCGAGAAGTAAGAATATCTTTTTGTCATGACTTGAAAATTTTGGGACCATGGAAAGTGATAAAAGTATTCTTTAAGTAAGATATGTTAGAAAGTCACAAATCATAAATCTACCTAAGTGTGTTTTCTAGTAGATACTACAAGCAAAATCAAATGACAAGAAATGTATTTGTTGCGACAATACATTCCACCCCATTCCGTAGGTAGGCAATACTGAACTTAAATAATCTATAAATTTTGATCAACTGTTTTAAAAATAAACCTAAGTACACGAGCCATAATATTTTGGTATTATTCTTATGAGTAGCTCATATACGTGACATATAGTTTTATAATCATAAGCATTTATTATTTTACATTATAAGTCCCATAGAAAATGCTGAATAAAGAGTGTATAAAATAGAAATATCTTATTTTAGTTCAATACCTTCCTTAATTTATTTAGGTGTGAACACATTAGAACATTAGTGAAACATTAGAGCGTTAGAGATAAGATAAGCTAATTGCGAATTATCGACTTACTCTCATCAGACAGATGTATAGATTATTATAACGTGGTTCATGAGGAGGAAATGAAATAATACTGAATAACAACTTCAATTTAATAAATTAATAACATACTTAGTTAAATACATTTTGAAACACCTTGTAATATCCTACGTTTTAACATTAATACGTAGTACGATAAAATAATGATAAATTGAGAATGATTATATCACTTAGCATAAAAATTCACTCTTGGCACTTCTGAAACATTTTTCTTCAAACCTATAGGTGCCATCCATTTACTTCAAATTCTCACCATACTCGAGTGTCCACGCGTAACCTGCGTTAGGGTCACCACTTTTCTTCGCTTGCTCATCTATTTGTGCTGTCTTCTTCAAAATTTTATGTACATTGTCATACAACTTAGGGTTGTACGGAAGATCTCTGGCATCAAGCAGCTTTTCGGATCGTTTTTGGAATGAACCTCTTTTCCCAAACCTTTCTCTTACAAATTTTTCGTATAAATCCTCATCTTCGTCTTCTTCGTCATCGCCTTTCTTTCGGAGCTTCTGTTTGACGCTTGTAGGTTTGTGTTTATAATCGTAATGGTCATGATCAGTGTAATCGTTCTCTTCACTATTGATCTTGTTTGGTTTATGAGTCTGTTCATTCGATTCCTCGCTATCATCATTTTGCTTAGCCTTTATTTGTTTAGGATGACTGTCATCTTTTTCTTCTTTGCTTTCGCTCGAGTCCTCGTCGCTATATTGGTAAAATTTCGGTTTGTCTTTTGGTTTTTGATACTTATCTTTATTTTTTTCGGGTACTGGCTCTTCATAAGCGTAAGCTAAAATGTCTTCCGGCAACTTTATTTCAGGTAATTTTATTTTAATATCGTCAAATTTGAAATTAAGGTGCTCATCGTACTTAATGTCTTTTGGAGAAAAAGTATCTAAAGTTCCCTCACTCTTTGTCATTTCTTCATTTTCCTTCTCTGTCTGGCTTTCAGATTCGCCCTGTTCATTACTGTCATCTTTTTGTTGTTTATTCTTATGCTTGTAATTTACAGGAATTCTCTCAAATTGTTGTTTGACGTCAGCCTTTTCTTCTGGTTCGTTTTCTTGAGTAACTTTCTCGTTTTGTTCTTCTGAATCATTTATTTTTGTACCAAGAATCGTTTCTAAACTTTCGTAATTATCTGGGTTAGCCTTTAATGCTTCTTTGCTATTTTCCTCATTCGATTCATGTTGATTATTATGTTCACTGTTAATTTCTACCACAGGTTTGATTTCTACGTCGTCTATAAGAACAGGGCTACCTACATTTAGTCCTAGACTGGTACCTGTATCTTCTTTTGGTGAAAGTGACTCTGTAAACGATGCTTTATCTAAATTGGGGCTAACCAATGGTTTCACTGGGGAATTATTCTCATTGTGATCTCTATCGACAACGACGTGACCCTTGTCATCAACCTTAACTCTTTCATAACTAAAATCTCCCAAATCAATATCTTGTATAGAGCGCGGTGTGCTCACTCCAATAATACTTTTTACCCCATGTTTGTCATTTTCTTGCAGTTGTTTATTGATTGAAGGTCGAAGTAGATTCTTATCATAATTATTTTCATAGCTTTTTTCATCAGACTCATTAGATACATCTTGATTCTTGTATGCTTTGCCTCTATCAGAACTCTCATTAGAATTTTGTTCGTCACTAGATTCACGACTTCTATATTTACTGTTTTTATTTCTTTCTCCGCCTTTATCTTCGTGTTTTTCATTAGAATGAGTATCACGGCTAGTGTTTTCAGTACTTTCATTACTTTCACTGTTCTCGTTGCTTCTAGAATTTTCTCTTTCAGCACTATCACTGTTTTCACTGATATGGTTAAGTTTTGGGACATTATTGGGCGACGAAGATTTTTCCTTCAATTTTTCGAAACTACCTCGAGGTTTCTGTACAGCGTTTGCGTCGCTGTCTTCGTCGTAAATCTCTCTGCTATCTTCAACGCTCGAAGAACCCCTTTCCTTATTTTTATATTTTTCTCTTTCTTTAGCTTCATCACTGTCGCTGTGCTTGGTTTGTTGTTTAATAGGATTACCACCTTTCTTTAGGTAATCGCTTTCAGAACTTTCATAACTATCGGACTGTTTGTAATTTTTGTTTTCTGAACTTTCTTTATCATCTTCCACTGATTGTGATGATGAACTTTCCTTTTGGAAATGATTTTGTGAAGGTTGAATGGGGTCGTGCGAGGTCACAATGTTAAAATCAGCTAAAGCAGAGTTTTGGATACTATTTCCTGTGGGGCGTTGCTGCGGTAAAATTGATTCTGTGTCTCCTGGAGGGTGTAAAGTTTCATAATCTACAATCAGGGGCGCTTTCACACTCTCACCTCCCGTTATGTTTTCGCCTTTTTTCTCATTCTTAATATATCTTTTCTTCCGTTGTATACTGTTCAAAGGATGACCTTTCGGTTTTTCTCTTACAACAGATTTATCATCTTTTTTGTAAACATATTGTAGTACAGTGTCGCTCTTTGGGGTCTCATTTATGCTGATTAACTTATTGCTGCATTCATCAGATGTAGCATTTCCTTCGCAGTCATGGGATGGGTTTATATGAGTATTAGAGCCGTTATTTGAAGTGATGTTAGGCGCCGCGATATGCACAGTTAACATATTTGTCTTTTGTGTAGGATTAAAGGCGTCGGTGGTGTTGCAATTACTATCCTTCAGAGAAGCTTGTTGTACTGACTCATTGTTGTTGATATTATTTGAAGTTATTATTGATTCGTTGCCAGAACCAGTTTCATTTTTATTTAAGACGAACGCCACAGTGATCTGTGAATAATGAAAATGGGGTCAATGATACTTCTAACTTACCTAAGTATTATGATATAAAATAATAATAATGTAAAATAATCATACCTTTTTAGCCAAATGTGATTCTACGTGGTGCGTTCTATCTACTGTTTAATGTTAAAAGTAAATAATGAAACAAACATTAATTACGAAACTATTTTATTGTATTTACATAATACTATTTGTCGTGCAAATCTAAATTCGTTTACATACATTGTACATTGTTGTTGATTTAATAAATAACGACTATCGCGAGTTTACACTCGTGTTTCCATATAAAGATGATACAAACTCAACAATCATTAAAGTGCTTAGGTACAATCACTGACAAAAGCAGGCAAGGTACAGATTTTAGGTTACAACTACACTAAATTATAGTGAACAGTGTAAAAAAGCTCTAGTGATCTGTGAGTGAACGGTATAAAAAAATGATAAAAATTAAATTTATGTAAAATCTTACTTGAGAACGTGTTCAAGAAAGTTAAAAAGTCATAATCTGGTCAAGAGTAAAACAGGCCTCGGATATAATATTTAGCCACTTCTTACTCGTTTTTAATTAAATATAAGCTTATTCTTATATCAAATGGCCACTTTGAATTCCAATACCAGAAATTCAGAAGGTACAGCATACTGAAATTTGTATTTGCATGATCTGTATAACTTGATATATTTAGACGTCATTGCCTTAATACAATATCAAATCTACAAGACTTGCTTCAATACCAGTTAAAATATCTATGTTTTTAGTTAATACGAGTAAATTAACCTACGAATAGGTACTATGGCAAACAACAATCAAGCATATTTAATTTGGCCATTACTAAGCCATATTCTACATCAATTTTGTACATTACTAACTCTATTTATAAATAATCTCTTAAAGAAGTTGTACATTATTTTAAAATATCTGACTTGTTGTTTTAGAGTACAGCCACGGAAGAAAACCCTAGACAATATCGCATTGTGATTCGAATGATACTATAGGTAAACCGCGAAATTGAGACCTCGCCTGCGGGGTACAGGGGCGCGGGGGGAGGCGAGAGCGGGGCTTGTGAGAGGTGCGGGCGGCAGGCACATTCTTTTCAAAATTCAGTACGCTCGCTACACTGGTAGCGATAGCATCTGTTGACAGTTGCGGACGCTTTGACAGAAGTACACAAGAGAATACTGTCTGACTGAAGTCTGAAGATGAGTCGCAGTATATTCGGACACAAAATCTATATTATTGTATTTTTGTCGTGTTTTTTTTAAATTCTATTTTACATCATTCTAGCATTAAGTCCACCGTTTGAACACTGTTAAATAACAGCGTTTAAATAAATGTTCTAAATACGAGTATATACGAATATTATCTATAATAAAATATAGATCTAAACTCAGTGAAATATAAACTAGATATGAATATGAACTCGATAATACACTCAAACAAAACAGTCGCAAAAGTTACCAGGGAATGTTATTTGAACTTTTTTATTTTGCCAAAAAATCTATCTTATTTTAAAATTCCATTTTATTTATTGATCAAAATCCACGATTTTGTATAGTAATATTTAGAATTAATTCACTCTTATTGGTGTAATTGCAATGAATCGAATATTTTTTTCCAATATGTTATGTAATGTTTATAAAGTGTCGACACTGACGACAACTATTGTGACCACTGACGTCACATATCTTAAGAACTGTCACGGCAAATTTCGTCTCTTGTGTATCACCGCCGCCCGCACCCCTTACATTCCCCGCTCTCGTCTTTCCGCCCGCACCCCTGTACCCCGCAGGCGAAGTCTCAATGAAGCGGTTTACCTATAATTAATAGTGATGGAGAGTTAGTTTAAAGATGTTTTTCCGCGACTGTACTTACTTTACTTACAACGAAAGACAACCACACCAGTATTAAGTCCATTAGTTGCCTCAACTTGTGTAAATGTGCAGTTTCACATGGTTGACCATCATCTAAAACTAATTACATACATTGCAAACATGCCTCTTTACTATAACAAATTCTACATTACTTTACATTGTCTATTCAAGCTAAACAGTCGTGGGTCTTTAGTAAGTTTAAAAATATTTCTAACTTTTATCGATCCGATCTGATTATTGAACCATTTCGTGTTGTGTCTGAGAACACGGCTGTCTTCTTAAACATTATTTCTAATGAATTCTGCCTAAAAAGGTGAATAGCTGTAGTATTTAGATTATGTAGCTTGAATATCAATACAGATGTGACTAATGGTTGTAGGTTCTATCTACATGGTGCGTATTACTACTTCTTGCCCAAGTAGGGGTCGTATGTGAAGCTACTCACAAACTGCTTGGCAGCGCCTTCGAAGGGCGCAGGCTCCGCCCATTTTGAGAAGTCCATAGAGGGGATGATTCCACTTCTGCATGGCACACGAGGGTTTCTGGAAAAAAGTATAGTTTTACTTGACGACTTATTTTCTTTCCAAGTATACATAGGGAAACTTTGCTTTACTCTCAATCTTATCCTTGAAGCAGTCACGCTTTCCATTTTTTATGTAGAATCGGCAAACAAAAACCCCATGTATTTATCACAAGTTGTATCATATAAATCACATAAATGCAGACGAAATAACAATACGGGGGTTATTTCGTTATTTTGTATCATCACTCTTGACTTGTCCTCTTTTGGGAAAAAAACCCCGTTATGTCTGATGATTTTAGCGGCCCTTCGAGGGTTTTTTTAATTTTTTGTATAGTGCTGAATAAACGTATTTTCTTTCTATCTTTCGAATCCCTGTGTCTATATCGCTATACAGGACGGAATTTTCTAAAATCAGCAGCGCCCGTGTGGCATCGCTCTTGGGCAGTCATTTGATGCCAAGATGACTTTAATAGGTTTACTCACAGCTCGTGGTCAGGCAGAACCATGGGGTACAGCTGCACGGTGTCGATGATGTCGGTGTTGTCGCAGATGACGCGCGCCAGCCGCGCCTTGCGCAGTTCCGTCAGCTGCTCCGGCGTGAATGTTGACGGCTGGTTGGGCAGCTCGTACCTAGAGGACACAATATTGTTAGAGGAGCGCAATGAAATACCACAGGCTGGGCGCAGGATGTCTACTGCTGAATGCTATTTGTGCTACCGTCGAATATGGTTGAAGATAATAAAATAACGTTGTTTAAACAAAATAAATTATGTTCTTGATCTCGCTTTAAAAGTATAGATAAGGTATTTGATGATGATTTGTCAAGGTTAGTTCAAAGTCTTATGAACTTACCAGAATCTGTCACCTCGTCTTGAGTAAGAGAATTGAGTTGCAATAATGCAAGCGAAGGTGGGTCCCAGCATGGATCCTGGGAGAGGGCGCTCAGATACACCACCGGACCACAAATCTACATCGACGGGGTGTTCGAATATTGACTCGTATCTGCGCACGGTCTCGTTGGTCATAGTTCCGAACAGGTCCTGGAAAGTATCGGCTCCAGGGAGACCGCAGAACTTTCTGAACTCCATGTATCCAGGCAGACCGAACTCACGGCCTCTTTGCATATTGAACGACACCAAGTCCATTCCGAATCTGGCGCCAATCTTTTTGAAGAGGTGGTTTGTGACCTCCTGGGTGATGGAGTCGTCCATAGCTTGGGCTACTTGGTTCATCAGACCCATGACGTACTCGTCCAATACACCAGCTCTGTATAAGTCGTATGGTCTTCTGATGAGGTCTGATAATCTCTTGGAGGCTGTAATAAATTGTGATGTAAAAATATTTAGCGATATTTAAGAGATGGGATATTGACAATGGGAAATGACAAATGTAGATATAGTACCTACTCGGTATAAACAAAGTCTTACCAATGAATTTGTGTGCCTTGGACCATCTCTCAACGGCTGTGGGCAGAAGTGAGTGACCGAATCGGTAGGCGGCGGCAGCGAAGGAGTCAATGACGTCAGGGTTCACTTCTGGGTCATAACCATCCCAGTAACCCTAAAATGATAACTTAATTAGTGTTCTAACCTACGTTTAGTTGATTGATTTATGTTGGTTTTATTGCCGATCGGTTTGATAGCATTCTATTGCGTTAAATTTCCATTTCGCTACGTTACGTGGCATTAAACCGATTTCATCAAAACAAGTCTCACAAATCTCGATTTGCACTTAAATCAAACGCGTTTATGTGGTTCCGTTTTTTAATATTACGATTACGACATCAGAGTTGTTACCCTATAGAAAAAGCGAACCAAATTAGCGTTTCGCTGTTTGCAATTCACTGCATCGTACCTATGTAGGTATAAGACAATCAATCTAAGTTACCTTTTTGTATAGATAACTACTTACTTCTTTATAGCAAACTTACTTCTTTCTCTAGCACCAATCCGAACTTTTCCATTACATCCTTGCCAAGAAGGATAGGCAAAAACTCGTTGTACGTGATGTGTTGGATCTCAGCGATGTTGATTCGCCTGGCCTCTTGGTATAGTGTCTCGTCATCCCAGTGGGGGTTGACTTCAGCCAGAGCTTTGGCTACGCGATTGTGCTCTCTCGCCATTAAGGTGTGCATCACCGTCAACACCAGTTGCTCGTTAACACGGATCTCACCTAGAAAGTGTGTTAGTTAGTCAGGAGAATTTTAAAAGCTTGTGTAAGGTACATGGCATCTACTAATTAAGTATACGTAATATGACATTTTATAGTTTTACGTTATTTCGTTAGCAACGTTATTTAGCGGCTATTTTATACAGGCGCTATAAATCTAAAAGCTGTCTGTCATATAATATTTAAAAGTTCAGACAAAACAACATGGTGTATTGTTAGGATTACTTATATTATTGTTCAAATTATAAATATCAATTCAATTATGTTATTTTAACCGGGTAACCATAAGTTTTCCTTAACATTTATGTATGATGCCTCTTCGTATGATACTTTCACAAATGTTTATGTTAGTGTTAGTACATACCAGCTTCGAAGCAGTACATGTTCTTGTTGGGTCTGGTGCAGCCCTCGTCAGGAATGTCCAGCTTCAGTGGCAGCAGGTCTCTTAGCCCATACTCCTTGAACACGGGGTTCATACGCAGCAATCCTCCGTAACCAGTACGCAGCTTCCTGTAACATTAACATCTCTTAAATTAATGATGTCCGGTGCAAGAACATTGCGTCATATGTGGAGATTCTGGTCCAGTTCAGTGGACAAACAACATAAAGTAACAGCAATTTTATTACTCACCTGCGAGTGAAATTTAAAAAGCACGCTAAGAAATAAACAAAATGGTCACCATTTCCTCCTCCATAGGATAAGGCTAGGATCACATTTCTCATTCGTTACCTTGCAAACTTGTCAGTGACACCGTAGACAGTGTTTCCGTCTATAGCTCCAGTCAAGGTATTGAACGGAACTCTCGATCCTAAAATGTGATAAGGCGGTCGTATTTAACATGTCCATAAATGTTTATTCTCGATACATATCAGTAGCGTGTAATTATCTCGTGAAATGTTATTACCCACTCATGTGGTCGGTTGACTAGTGGGGCGCGTTAGCTAAATTGCATTAAGCTGCATAATTATGTTTGGAGTATTAAATGCCACTCATTTTGTCATCCTGTGAGCGGCATGGCAGCCTTCGGCCTAGCTAGGACGCCTAATTCGTCGGGTCGAGTTAATGTCAGCCGTGTTATCGGCCGGTTGCTCCACTATGCCAGATAATATAAATTGCACGTTTGCGGTGACGACGGTAATATAGTCAGATTATTCGGAGTAAATGATTTCTTAATGCCTTGTTTGCATAAGCTTGATTGTGACGAATTGCGATTTTCTCAAGTGATTTGTCTTTTAAACTAAGTACTTATTTAGTAACATCGTGGAACCGAGTCGAGCTGGGTAATTCATTAATATGTACACAGCTATTAGCATATATCTATCTCAAGTATGATCAAAATGACTGGTCAGCCATTAAGTTTTACCGTAACCATATATTGGTAATCAATACCTACCCCGCCCAAAATTATTTTGCATGCAATAGTATATTACAGACACGTATGGTAGGTAGGAGTAACATGCTTAAAATTACCATATTGGTACACACAAAAGTAATTCAACACATAATTTAATGAATTTATACATTTGGAATTATTGCTTTGCTTTTTATTAAAATCCTTGCATTGTTTACATCGCTCTCAGATGGACTGTACTCGTACAATTTTTTACAGTATTGCGCAACGATCTAACATCGTACAGTGGGTAACAGGCGCGTAACATTCCACTTTCGCCTCTCACCTACCAGCAGAAGACACAAAGACAGCGGTCACATGATCCGCTCTGACCCGGTCATTATTATGCACATAGATATTTCGGTGCGCGGGCGTAGATATGCATTAAGCATTCGCTGTAATGTGCGGTGATACTCGTTTAAAGAAATGACGAGGTGATTTTACCATTTTAAATAGGAAGTTCCATCTTATCAGTCAATGCGGAATGTTCTCATTCATTTGATTGAGCTATTATTTTATTTCAGTTTTGTAATTCGCAGCAAGGTATAGATAAGGAATACTATTAATAAATACATTACAAATCCAAAAAAGGAAATCCGTAAAAATATTAAACTGTAAATTGCATGCAACCAATGTGTAATAAATTATGTATGTAATCAATGAAGGTGGACTTGCAACGGCTTAAAGTTTAGCAATCTGCCTTGAAGCTATTAAACTAAACACAGATTCGTTCGTTTCCGTGTTGCATCAAACTAACTAAACAAAACAAGGATATCTCTACGAGATGCAGTTTCGCGTGTCATTTGTTTCGTATTCAATGATGATATTTCGCAAATTAACTGCGAGACGGCGCGGTCAAGTAACCATTCATTGAGACATCAAATTCACTCTGCTTGTTAACAAGAGGTCGACCCCGCATTCATGATTGAACTTTAATTACAAACAAGCCGTTTCTGCTCATCAACTGGACAATTTATTTGTCGGTGGCCTATCAAGCCCTCAAAGTCAGTGCCGATTTTCAATGCTAGCAATATGAAGTTTGTCTTAAAAGGCTGTGTAGATTCTTGTCAGGGTTAATGATGTGTGCAGTCTGTACTTACTGTACCAAAGTATCCGAAACTTTTTGATTACTTAATTAAAAAAGATATCAAGATCTTGAATAATTTACTTCTTATTTTTAATTAAGTAAATTGCATTTTTTCCGTTATTAGCTCTAGGATTTATTTAAAGGCTCATATGAATATGCAAGTAAAATAATTTGTAGATATTGTGTATTTACGTAAAAATAAAGACAACTCACCCAGGCGGCAGCCGGGACGCGGCGAAGGGAATCCTCTGACGAAGTCGATACACTTCACTCCGAAGAGACGGTAGAAGTAATCGTCTTCAGGGACCCTGATCTCATTACAGTACGGATGCTTCAGGTGAGGTGGACGCTTGCAACACTCCTCAGGGTCGTTCCGGTTGATTGGGTCTGTAGGATTCAAAATATAGAATCAGATTCGAAGCTCAAGTATTGGCCAATATTAACCTACTTGTGTACTCGTCAATCATCGCCGGTTGGGAAAGGTTTTGGCAATCTTTGGGCAATCACAATTCGCGAGACAATAGTCAGTATAAGACAAACCGTTAAGTTTATAGCCACTGATCTGTAATTGTTGTGTTGAAATGTTTCGTCGCGACATTTAGGGTCATTGCACTAGAAGTGCGCTTTACTTACCGACGCGAGACAGCCCTATTTATAAATTTTACTTTCGTTTCCACGTGCTGAACTTTTCCACTACACATAAGAAAAAAAGTAATAAATTCCAGACCAGTGGTACAACATTCTCAATATTGTTTCCACTTTACCTTATAATGGGAATTGAATTAACCCCTAGCAAGGCGGATTCAGGATTGCATTGGATTGGGTAGTGGATTGTAAGAAGCTTGTTTAACACCCTTAAGTAAACGAAGATTAAGTAAATAATGATGCCAGTACCTAGTTATAAAAATCTTGAGAATGAAATAAGGTATTCTAGACATAACGAGACATCCTACCAATATTATAAAATCGTGAAGATGGATGTATATTTGTTAATCCTACACGCAAAAATAAACTACTGGATGAATTTTGAAGCAACTTAACAATAATAAATATCAGAATAATTCTTCATTGTGATATTTTTTGAGATTCCATACCAATTTTTTGGGAACCGCTAAGCTAGTTTCATATAAAAAGACTATGAAAACTCACCAAGAGGGGTGCCAGTGAGCGTATAGTCGTGGTCCATGAACTGTCCCCACGCGATGACCATCACAGTGCCCGCGTGGTCGTGGAACCCTTCGTCCGGGTGCATGGTGCGAGAGACCACACGAGACAAAGGAAGATCTCTGCCAGTGTGAGAAATGCGGGGCGCGTTGATGCCATCGGCGAAGAGAGGCCCGATCAACCTATCGAAGGGTTAACAAAAACATATCTATGGTGAAAAAGCTTGATTTTTTTTGTTCGTGTCTGGTAATTTTCTAATGTATCCGTTTCCGTTTCTACTTTGTTACCATTGACCGCAAGACAAAATAAGTAACGGTTCTTTAATGACCACATTTCCATCCTATGCAGATGAGTGTTACTTCAATGAGTAGGTAATGCAAATAGGTAAGCTTTTCCAATAGGCACGCATATTATTAGGGCTGGGTGAGAATAGTTACAGTCGCCTGCACCACATCAGACTATACATTTTGTTGAAAATCTCTGCCAGTCCTTATTCCAACAGCATAAGATACCGCAGTGTTTAGCTTGATGTGCTGTCGTCCGTACGAACAGCTGTTTTTGAGTTTTGGATGCTGTTTTCAGCTCTAGATATAGAATGCCGTTTTCAGTTTGTGTCTACCACATCCCTCTAAGTCTTGCCCTGACACAATCACCTAGCACACAGTTATGCTAAAGCGTGAAACCATGGTTCAAAAGCTGCTAGTTGCCTAGCCATCATGGAAGGTGTTAATAATCCCCCCGATCGGTCTAACGTAATGTGCGTCACGGCTCTATGTAGTCGGTTAACTTACCTCTGGAATGGCGCGTTGGTAGCGCCCCAAGTGGGGTGCTGCAAGTTGTTGCAAAGGCCGTCCAGACGCCTGTATTTTCCAGCACGGCATTCCACATGCGAGAACACCGGAGGGCACACCTCACGGATCAGAGTGCGCGATGTGTCGATAAGAGGAAGACCCTTCTCGATCTCTTCGTATGTCAGGCCGTACCTGTTAAAAAATCAAAACAAAATTAACTTTGACGTTGGACATAACATATTGAATTTTGTAAATTATGTTGCTTGAACGTGAATATAATAAATGCGCGGATAAATATCTAAAGTGAACGCATTAGACTTGAAATACTTTACACGAGAAAAATTATAGCTCGCATCAGACAAGATGATTTACTTTACAACATTTTATTGCTTGTAATTTGGTTACGATATTTGAAATGCCAAGGTTTATAACGATTGCCATGTAAGCTCCACTAAGCCTCTAACGAACCCTGCTTACATTTATAGCAAATATTGGTTAATGTAGGTTGTTAATTACCACTTCCTAATTGGATTTATGTATTAAAGGCTGAATTTTCTCGTTCATTGCTTAAGCTAGAATGATTCATCGGTATTTCCTCCTTATTTATAAATTTTTATACCTCATCAAGGTAGCGGAGATGTATACTATCAAAATTATTTTTGTTATCTAACTGAAATTTTGCATTACTTATACTACGAATAGATAATGGATACGTTAATGTGCGTTCTTTTTACGGTAGCTAAAGAGTTCACGCAGATACAATCTCATGGCGTATAGTAATAAAAAGACGAAAAGAACATAATGTTCCGAACTCTTGTGCAACAATGGGAAGTTCCGCTGAACTACTGAGGTAGGTATAGATATTTGCAATTTTGAAACATTAACATCACCGTTACGTCATTACATTTGTAACTGCTGTAAAGATTTGGTCGTGGTTATGATGTTTGAATACTGCTCGCATTTAAATGTTTTCATTATGATAATTTGTCAATTATTACTCACATGTTTCTCTTTGTAAATAGGCACAATAAGATAACATAAGATAACTTTTAATAATAGCCAAAGCTTCAAAAGTCATAATAATTGACATTGACTTTTGATGCAAGTCATTAAAATAATAATTACGGACCTAATTAAAAACTTTAGAAAATAATATACGATATAATTAAGATTTTGCAAAGATAACACGTACTCGTATATAGAGGTAGGTACCTCGATCTTAATGTTTCATCTCTAAGCATATTTTATTTTTGCATTCGGTGAGATGGATGATTGGAGTGAAAAATTGTTGTGTCCATTTGTGTTGACGTAACTGACTCATAAACTTTCTGAATGGTGTCACGCATACCTGCTAAACCGTTTTCAGTTAAGAATGAGGATAATTCGCATTTAAGTGGAGGTGATAGAGGTGTTTCTTATTGTATAATTTATTATGCATGTTGTAAGTCTGGTAGTTAATTTCTTGTTTCCATTTTAATCCTAATACGGTTGTACAAAATGTGTGATGCAGAATTTAGAATTATCAATTAAACTTGTTGAGTATAGTCTAGACGTGTAGGTTATCTTTCTTGGCGGATTAAAAATATAAGTTACTCAATTCAAATATATGTTTTATTTCGCTGCTCAGTAATACAATACCAATCAAAAACTAAAGCGACATGAATACTAATAAAACAATAGGACTTAAAGCCTATCAAATGATACGTGGCCTAGATCTGTCTATCACACGGACAGACGGGTAAAATGAACTTTTATAAGTATCGGCCTTCAAGATGGTACGCAACGATACGCGCGCTACTTATTATTTCTTATTAGTTAACAGATATTAGTCGTAATGAAGTTATAATACGATAGGCTTGGCTTGTCTAATATATTAAAACCTGACCTTGCCACAAGCGACTCGTAGGAAATTATGAAATATTGAATTCATAAACGGTAATTTCGAATAATTTAAGTTGAATAAATTTCTGTCAATTTTACATACACTGAGCGCTAGTTGATTTTTGTGATTAATTTAATGGTTTTAATTTGTAATAAGGTGAGTCTGCTGGACAGTCGTAGTCGTGTCCAAAATGCCCTTCGATTGGGAAACTATCACATATTGCATTAATCTACGTACAGCGATATCCGTTGATGATTACGTTTATTCTTCTTTCGGGTGATCATTAATTATAATAGGTTCGTCCTTTCGTCTCAAAAGATGAGGAAATAAGGGTGTAATATCCATTTGAAGAGTTACATTTGTAACATGTCCTATACTACAATATATTTCCGTACTGACGCACAGACGCGCGGCAGTGATTCAGTTAGTTCCTGTTAATGAGACGATGTGACATTTAGGTTACCTCTCACTAGAACGTGGTTGTAGGCGGCAAGCAACTAGTTTTAATGCTAACAATAAGATTATAAGATCAAGGACTAAATGAGACCTATTATTGGATTAAATGGTGTGGCAATGCTCAGAAAGTAAGTGGCTGCTCTTGTCTTTTACTTTAATGAATTATTCCCTTTAATTAATTAAAATGAAATATTATCAAAATCTCAATCACTTATTTAGAATTGTTATTATCATGTTAGAATGTTGTTAATGGGTTTTCGGTATGGACATAAATAATTAATATGAGTAGTCATGTCCTGTGTGTCGAAAATCACAGGCATATTTTGCGAATCCATTTACGGCTGTGGTTTTACCATAAAATGTTCTTACTGCGTGCCGGAATGTGTTAGCCGCACGAGCAGTTAATTTGAAGAGTCTGACTCAAGACCATGAAAGTTGTCAATGGTGTGTAAAGTCATTAGCGAAGTGTCATTATGTCACAGATTGACAAAGGTTTCCGCGTCGTGTTGGAGAACTGGAGACTCGGCCGTGAATGTTGACGCTGAATGCAAAAGATTAAACGTTGCTCGGACAGACGGATCAGCCTTGGGCCTTTGCATCGGGTATTCTTTTAAAATCACTTCATAAAGAAATAAAGAGGGCACGCGTGCAAGGTCAATTGGTATGTAATTTAAATGTCAATATAAGCTTTTCCGATCAAAAGATTTTGTTGGTTTTGTTTGATAAACGCCGAGTTAATTTAATGTAACTTGATGATAACATATGAGTCCAATTTGCTCAAGCATTAATTTAAATCAAAAATAACTTTATGGATATTCATGTCGAGGATACGTAAATAATCAACTGAAAAATATGATTTCATAATTTGCAACAAGTAATTTAGTGCAAGGTTCCAAATAAATTGCATTGAAGTGGTTGCAAGGCTCTCCTTGCAACAAAGCCATTTTAGGTGAATTTTTGGCGAGACAGGAAACCGATGTACCGGTGTTACCGCTTTCAGATTATTTAGTTTTATACTTGGTACTTATGAATTATTGTGTATTGTTACTCACGTTCTAGCTAAGTTGATGGAGATGTCGAGGATAAGTTCGCCCACGCTGGCGAAGTCCTCAGGCTTCCAGTCTCCTTTGGGCTGCGATACAACTGCAAAAAAAATATTGAAAGTTAACTCAATAGTATATTCTAATACAAGACTGTAATTGTAAAAATATATTGGAAAAAGATAAATTAAAAGTTTCTTCCTTTTTGAAGCTTTACTACTTTTCTATACGTACCGATTCTGTTCCTGGCTTCAAGATAGGCTTGATTCACAGCATCGTAAGTGATGCAGGTGTGCTGGCCTTCATAGCCACTGAAACAATAAAATATAATTTATTAAATAAAAATACCCAAGTTATACCTACAGGCTCTTGTTTTTACCTCCAGACCTATAATGTGCTTATTTTATTCTCCCAACAATTAAATTCTGATTGGTAAAATCCTAAGTAAAACAAAAGTCGATCATAATAGAGCGAATTTAGTCTTGGTGGCCAGTGCTATACGTATTGTATGACTAGACGAAGGAGGTCAGTTTCAAACAAAAATATATTCTTAGTGGCCAGTCCGACAAAGCACGAAAAATATGGCATTTTTTGTTTACATTATTTAACTTTTTGTTTCTAGCCCTTTGAAACCATCTAAAAAGCTTAATAGGTATAGTTCATGTAGTACTCGTAAGTACATATTGCACTTGTTCCAGTAATTGTTTTTCTCGTGGCCTAAATAGCTACAACAGCCTGCGTGTCTCGGGTCAAAGGTGTTTTTTTTTTTTTCAAACTCAAAAGTTTATTTGTAAAATTTTAGGTACAATAACGATCTTATGGTTTAGACAAGGGAGCGCCAAAATTTGCTAACAGTAGCGTACAAATATTTATAAATTTAAATAATAATTATTAACTAGTTATTATCACTAATAAATTATTATGTCTAGTTTATACTGGAACTATAATATTGCACAATATTATAAGTTAAAAAAAATTAACAATTTAACGCAGCAAGAATACAATAAAATTCTATATATTTACATAGAAGAAATAGAAAACAACAAGTCAGTAGGTAGGTATTTAAATAAAATTATGTGGGAGTAGACCCGGATGTAAAATACTCATTCAGGGAGTAAAAAGTGTTCTCTAACAGCCATGAATGAAGCTTGCTTTTAAAAGTGGTGCCTGAGAGCTTCCTTAGGTGTTCCGGTAAGGCATTGAATACTTTTATTGCCATAGCATAACTGTTATTTTTAAATAAAGTTAATCTGCCGGATGGGAGTTGTTATAAGTTTGAAGGTCGTTTTCGAAGTGATTTTTCTGTTAAAATTTGTCGGATCGGAAAGAAATGTGGATGATCTTTAACAAAAATGCAGATTTGTTTGATATATAAACTGGTGAGTGTAAGTATTTTAAAGTTTTTAAACAGTGGCCTACACGAATCTGTACTATCAGCACCAATCATTGCTCGGATACACTTTTTTTGTATTTTAAAGGCAATGTTAATATCTGTAGAGTTTCCCCAAATAATAAGCCCATATTGTAAGACAGAAACCACATAAGCATAATATGCTTGCATTGCAACCTCTGTTGATACAGTTTCCCGCAGCCGACGAAGGGCAAAGACGAATCGACTGAGTCTGCTACAAACATGTTCTATATGAGACTTCCACGTACAGTTTGTGTCTAGAATTATGCCTAAAAATTTTAAAGTATTAACAGTCTTGATGAGTTGCCCTTCATACTTTATATTAATATCTAATTTAGGAGATTGGGATGTGTGAAATTGTATTACTTTAGTTTTGTCTATATTGATTCTCAGATTGTTTTCTTTTAACCATTTAGTGGCTGCTGTTAGAGTTAAGTTTAATTCCTGTTCTAGGTGTTCTTTATTTTTAGCTTTTATAATGAATGTTGTGTCATCAGCAAAGAGAACTGATTTGTGTTTTGTAATATTGGGAAGGTCAATAATATACAGTAAAAATAACATTGGTCCTAAGATGCTGCCCCGCGGCACACCGTATTTATTTTCTTTTAAATCTGATTTATATTCTTTTTTTTCAAAATTGTTGCCCATTCTTTCTATTTTATTAATTACTACATATTGAGACCTATTACTTAAGTAGCTGGTGAACCAATCCGTAACTGACCCTCTGATTCCGTAGCATTCTAATTTCCGTATAAGTTTATTATGTTCTACAAAATCAAATGCTTTGCTCATGTCTAAAGATAGTGCAAATACCGGAGTTCTAGAGTCAAGACTTTCTATAACATTGTGTACCAAGGTGTAATTGGCCAGAGTTGTATTATGTTTCTGCCGAAATCCGTTTTGTTCATTTTTTATAATGTTCATTTTTTCTACGAAGTTAACAAGTCGGGTGTGCACTACTTTTTCGAAAACCTTTGAAAAGACTGGTATTAGGGCAATAGGTCTATAATTACTAGGATTTTTTTTGTCTCCATTCTTAAAAAGAGGTTTTACAATTGAAATTTTTAATGCCTTTGGAAATACCCCTTCACTAAGAGATAAATTAGCTATGTGGCTCAAGACTTTAGCTATTGGTTCTGCTACTAATTTTACAATTTTAGTCGAAATGTCATCGTATCCAACTGAGTTGCTATTTTTAAGTCCAAGTATTATCTTTTGAATTTCGTCGGAACTAGTAGGGTTAAAGAACATGCTAGAATAACAATGATCAAGAGCGGGTATATTGAGGCTATCGTTATTATTTTTCAGGTTTATGTTAGTAGTTTCTATAAAATGTTTGTTCAATGTGTTAGCTACTTCCGATGGCTCTGCAACCGTCAAACCATTAAAGCGAATTTCCTTAAATTCTGTTGCAGATGGGGTATCAGACACTTGAGTAGTTATAATTTTCCAGATAGCTTTTGACTTGTGTTTTGAATTCCTAACATATTGTAAATTACCTTGTTTCTGAAGACCATCTATACATCGTCTTAATGTTTTTGAGTACATTTTGTATTCATGGTTATGTGATTGTTATTCACTTTATCATAATGTTACGTTGCATAAAGCTTTTGTTGGTATAATTATCAATGTACATACATATATATTATTTATTAGGTCCTTGTTATTTGTAAGTAAGCCTGATTGGGTTTAACACCTTCTTTTGATTATATTACACTTTCCATACTCTTGCGGAAAATCAGATAAGTCTGTGTCATAATCAAAGCGTGTCGTGTCGGGTTGTTATCCGCGGAAGTGCAGGCAGACAATGTATGCGCATAATTAGTGTGTCAATGAACTCTGACGCTCGAGCTTTTTTCAATAGAATGCGTTTTTTCGGGTTCCGCGTCGTGAATGCAAGAATGTTAAGACTTGAGTTGAATCTTCGACTGTGTGTTTTAGTAATTAATGAAACGGTGCCGTCGGTTATGGTCGGTTACAAAGGATCAAAGGTTTAACGTGAGAAGGTTTACCAAAGTTTGAACCTGTTTTTAAGTTCAAATAACATTATTTTTTATCCACAGAAGATGCTATCTCATTGTTTAAAAAAGTTTATATCAATATTTTCCATCCACAGAAGATGCTATGTCATTGCTTAAAAATAAAAGTTTTACCAAATTTAAGTCGACCTAAAACTAGCTTAACTCGTCAAGTATGTGTGAACGAGACACAATAGAAATTCCATTATTATGCGACTCCCGGCAGTCGTTTGATACCTGACTGATTAAAGCTTTATTTTACTTGCGGGTTGAAATGAGAACAATTAAGTAATTGTCAAGAGACAAGTGTCTCTTATTTTTCACACTTTCATTAAACTGTATTAATGGAATTACGCACAGCTGTAGCTCTTTGTTTGTGCTTTAGTTAGATCAACGGAGCGTGACCAGTAACAAATTGGTGGAAAACGGATTTTGACTAACAGTTGATTAAATTAAAGTTACATCATAGCCTGCGACAATGAACTCTGCGACGACCGAAGCAGACAACTTTTTCCTCTTGTTTTTATGCAGAAAAGTGAAGGTTTTTTGAATAGCTGTAAAATGTGCTTTATTTATTGTATCGTATCCGTTGAGTTTGTTTGGTTTGACCTTTGGTCAGCAGTGGGATAGTATGAGGTAATAATGTAAAATAGTCCTAGGCTTGTCATGTCTGGTCATAATCTACGCATGTAAAATAGTCCTAGCCTAGTCCATCAGCTTATATAGTTCTGTCTAACTAAGGTATTATTCTCTCTTAGGATGGTACTTTATTGGTAAGCTTTGCCCTATAAAATCATACTTATCCTAATTTTCTTTGAAACGCTACGAAAAGTGCCTTAATAATTTAATGTCTTTTATACAAACGTGGCATGTCTGTAAGTAAAGATTTGTATTGGCTGTACTCTCACCGAAACTAACATTATATATACCTACTTCCCGTAGATTAGTCAGAAAGCAGGTAGTAAGTATAATATCGTCGAAATTGTCATGTTCCCACGGCAGCGGGCGGACATCGGCTATTCTCACTGATTCTCACGATATGCCTGTCTAGACGTTACATCACAGTAAAGATTTTAATCAGCTTCTACTTAGTGTAATGGAAGTGTAAACAGTGTAACAGTTCCATTACCTAGAATTTTTGCAAGTTTAAAGTGTATTTCCCAATTTAGATCCCTACTAATTCCTGATAGGTAGTTAGTTCGACTGTGATATTTGTATGAGAACCTGTACGTTTAAATTCAATGTTTGCGCAGATGAAGTCGCGGGTAGCCGATAGTGTATCAATAATATTAATAACTATCAATTGATTGTAATCTAATACTAGTTTGAGCCGTCACCAACACCAATAGTCGAAAATAAAAGTGCGTATACGACACTTGATATTATAGACTTGTCAGACGCAGCGCGAAGTTGATCCACGGTGAGTTGACATAAAAGTCGTTCTAACGTGCGCGAGACCATATTCGGAGAACGGCACACGGCATACATATTACTTATTTACATTGAAAACAAAATTCTGAGTGGCTTTACATCCTGATAATGATTATTAGGAATCATTAATAACTTTATAAATTGTTTTACTGGCCAGTTGGTCATGAATGTTGAATGTTGCTACTTAGTTCATATTTTGGTTGCGGTTAGTGCTCCAGTAGTTTGGCTTTGGGTATGACCTAAGAAGAGAAAGCTAATTGACAAGACGAATTCTTAGAAAGTTGAACAGACACGAATTTTATTTTAAGCGCACTGATTTTTATCATATCTCCCTGTGGCTTACAAGGAAATAATGATTTATGACCATACACAGACCATATAGGTAGGTTTCTTTTGTCGTAGGATTCTTTCAAACCTAACCTAACCTACTATAACATTTAAATCTCTTGTTTGTTGGCCTTCGTTCAAAGTCCAGTAAATGCATGCATTTATTTGGTAAACAAAGGAAGAAGCGTATTCATTCATAATAAGTGCATAATGAAAGGTGCTTGAGCTTGAGCACGGCCATTCTAAATGGACAAACGATGATGGGTTGCACCGTTACTCGGATGTCGGACGAATCTCTATTTATAAACAGACACAATTCACTACTGCAAGAGACGACAAGTTACCTACTTATCTTTTTATAATCAACAACTGATCATCATTTCCTTGCTCAGCTCCTAGTTCATCTGGGGTCGGCGCAGTATGTTTTTCTGTTTCATATAATCCTATCAACATGTCATTGAACCATCTTCTCCTTTTAAAGTCGCATACATCGGCGTGCAACAATAAATAATCTATCTGATTTTATGTCTTGACTATTTCTTCTCTGCCTGCGATGGTGGTGATAACAAAGATAAACAAGACAATGCATGATTCGCAACCAAAATTAGGCTTGATTCAGAAGCTGTTCTTTACTTGGCCTGTCTTACACAACTTAAGCATCCATATTAAATAAAGATTAGCAAACATGTTGAGCGTTAAATGAAAGGGTGTCTATGTCTAGCGAAAGGATTTGAAAGTGAGCGCAACTCGATCGCTCGGCTAGAGTAACACGTACGAAAGTAATGTCGATCTGTTACAACATAGGTCAGAGCGAAGGTTGAATGGGACCTTGATGAGCCAAAAAGAAGGCAATAGTTTAAAATTAGATGTTAGAATGTGGTTCACCACTCCATAACCAGAAATGGGATGAGTATGGATGGGACAAAGATTTTTTTTCCTGATGTGCAGTGAAAATTTTTAGTAAAGATTTGATGATAAATAATAAAAATACGCAGGCACATTTTTCCGAATATTTCGTTTGTCTAACTGTATTTTTTAACACCTACAGTTTTCCATTAAATTATATTGGCACCACGATGATAATAGCCAAATACACACAGCGCCTACTATGTTATCATCATACGCTAATAATGTTAAGCAGTAAGCACACAGTACAAATACCGTTCATCTGAAAAAGACAGTTTACGGTACCGAACGAGCTTGCACTTGTGGGCTTCAAAATTGTGCTAAGTGCCTCTACTGTTGACGAGTCTCAAGTCAAACAATCCATTATCATGGTTCATAATGAACCATTCACCTATTTACCCAGCCATCAGACTAGTACCATAGTACAATAGAGCTATCATATTTTCTGTTTTAAACATACGTTGTAATGTAATATCCTTTGTTTGATATCGATCTTTAAAAATTAAAATTGAGTCAGTTATGCTGTTAGTAAATCGGCTTTACCACAAATAAATAAACAAGGTTTGAACAACTGTTTAAATGTTATGCGGCTAAAATAAAATGTATGTCACCTTTATGTCATTTGTCTTGATTGACGTTGATTTTATACTAGCCATATTATATTTAAACAGTGGTCGAAACCTTGTTTAATTATTTGTGGTAAGGTAGTAATTCTTTCTGAAATAGATATTGTGCCACACTCAGTTCTAACGTAGTTTTGTGTTTTTCTTGTAGGAAGTATTGTGTAGTAGGGAACATTGATTGAACCTTTTAGAAACCTCTTAGTTTACAGATTTGGTGGGTTCATTTTCTTGTACGGACCACATCACTTCTAGGTTAACACTGTGGTATCGTATGTAGTTGTAATAAGGGCTAGTTTGCAACAAAAGTGGGTAAACTGATGTGCTGGCGATTGTACATGAATAGTTTGCATACCGTTTAGCAGTGTAGGAAGTATTCACGTATTCAAACTTGTAGTGAGTGTTTAATAATAGAGAAAGAGTGGAGGTCGGTGAGTGCGTCGCGAAGTATGCCGCGGAAGTGTGTCAAGTTTGCGCCCGCGCAGGCCGGCTGGCTGTGATGATGACGCAACGTACGGGGTAGTCGGTGATAGATCAGTGCCTTATTAATTAGGCTGTGATTGAATACTTAGATATTAGAGTGGAAGACCTTACTCGCGGGTAAAACAGTCAGCTATATCTTACAAAAAAATAACTGAAAACCAATAGGGATCGCCGGTTTTTGTTTGAATACTTTACATTTCTCTCGCGTGAGGCCTATAATCAATCGTCGTGTGATAAAATTCAAATTCAAATTCGTTTATTATTAAGTGATAGCTGCTTCCACGATACGCGATATAATCGATTCCTTTGCGAGATTAAGTCAGTTATCAAGTTTTTAGTCATAAAAAAATAATTTCAGCTAGGTCACATTTTAAAAAATGCTTGCTTGTACTTGTTGTGTCACAAATTAGCTGCGTATATGTGATTCGCTCTAGTTCATTTTGTACGTAATTTTTGAAAATATTAATAAAAGTTATAATTGGGTGCTCTTACAAAATGACATGATACCTGTAACGAAAGTCTGCTATGATAACTGTTATTTTACAAAAACTGATTCTTCCCATTAAAATTCTTGACTTCTGAAGTCATCTGCAAGTGAACGTGTTTTTTATTGAAATTATTACGATTTCGGGCTTGTTTTTAAAGTTACCGAGAAGTTGCCGGTGATTTCCATGTATTGGTACTTTTTTGCACTTGCAGTTGACATTGGCTGTTGCACTGGATGACCGCCGTCGGAACCCGATCGTAAAAAGTTGCATTCATAAATTCATTGCACGCTTCATTACCCTTACATGGTATTTATTGAATGATATCCGGTAAATGATGCTGTGTAAATGGATAATGTGAAGATCATCCTCAATCTCGTTAGCACCTCTAGTCTTGTAAAATACCTACTATTTGGCCTCCTACAATTATCTCTTTGAGATTTCTTTATTTTGTAGCGCCCATGATTTATTAAGGGAAATCAAAGACACAATATTGACCCTCTTTTTTTCTTCTATGGTCGTTATTTGAGCGTAGTGGATTAGCGACTTAGCTTGAGCCAAGTAGAATGAGTGACCACAAAAAGGCAGAAGTATTTAGAACTTTGTAATATCTCTTCACTTTAGTGCATCCATTTAGAATACAACTAGCTTTTGCCCGCGACTTCGTCCGCGTGGAATAGTGACTTTTCTCTCCCGTTTTTTACACATTTACCACTATATCTTTGCTCCTTTTGGTCGTAGCGTGATGTTATATAGCCTATAGCCTTCCTCGATAACTGGACTATCCAACACAAAAAGAATTATTCAATTCGAACCAGTAGTTTCGGAGATTAGCGCGTTCAAACAAACAAACAAACAAACAAACTCTTCAGCTTTATAATATTAGTATAGATAGAATAGAAAAAACGTTTATTGCTTTCATTACAGAATAATTATGATACATTTCTCATTCGCAATTGAGTGAAGGGGTACTTACAAGTTCCCTTTGAGCAGGTTGAGGCTGTAGTCATAGGCGGAGGAGCGGCCGGGCCCCGTGAGGTAGAGCGCGCAGTCGCTGTCGTCTCCCGCCGGAGCGAGCGGCGCCAGCGCCGATGCGCTTGCGCACCATAGCGCTATTGTAAGCGCCCTGAAAAAAAAAACAATAAATAAACTATCGCCAGAATAGGACAAAGTATTTTTTCATTATGTCGCTTGCATGTCGTGCAATCAGCACGAAAGCCGTGCGGTCATGCACGATCCTTTTTTTAAATATGGAAGTCTGCTTGCGACTTAAGTGATTGCTGATAACACTTATATTTATTGTACTTTATTGTTATAAATTGCACTTGTAAAAAGACAACTGTGAACCTGTGACAGACGAGGAATTGAACCCCGTGTCTTACGCAATCCGGGCGTATGCCTATTGAATTGCGTAATTTTTGATTGCGTAAGACACGGGGTTCAATTCCTCGTCTGTCACAGGTTCACAGTTGTCTTTTTACAAGTGCAATTTATATTATTAAGTTTGTATGGTGACAAAACACTATAAAAACAAAAATAAACTATACTTAATTGTTGTTACAAATGTGACTACAGTGGAGAACTGAAAGCGTTGATTTAGCGTAAAATATAGATTTATATTTCTGCGGTCTCTACACTTATTATGCAGAAATTGTATTATTGAGCGTCTAAAAAAACTTATCCCGTTTTAAAAATAGGTAAATTTACTCGATTGAATGTAATCGAATTGGTTTTTTGACAGGTAGTTGCAAAATAAAAACATCTTGACGACAAAGTAAAAGTTAGTTATTAAAGAAAAGCTATGCTGACAGGTGTTACTTACTGCTGCTAGAAGGTATTACTTATTTTATTATAGCCTACCATTGGTAATCAATACTGCGATACGAATGTTTGGTGCTGTAAATGTTAAAGTGCCATGTCATAAATTATGAACCTTTAATATTACTAAACATAAGTAAATGTTTTCGACAAACATATTTCAAAACTGCCACACCGCCATGCATAAAAAGCCCATTACGATATCCAAATGGAGTCAAGAAACACTTAAAATTGTCTCTACTTATCTCGACAGTTCTAAAGAGATGTTTATAAGTATGCAGGTACCGTACACACGTGACCTGTTACATTTCAAAATGCCAGACGTAATGCCGAATGGTATAAGTGGAGCACTGTCTGTCTACCAAGTGGGCATTTCGTAAACGCAGGACCCTATCTGCTATAGAGTCTCATTACACGTAGTTAGCCCTTAAGCGTTAAATTGTTATATCAACTTCTGGGAAAGGATAAAGGTGTGCCATAAGTAGTTATAAAATAAATATATCTGGCATCTTAAGGCTGCTGTCACCTACCTTCTAACAAAGTTCAAGTGCAGTTTTCTTCCCAAAAATGACTTAACTGATAACTTTTTTTGACTGATTTGTGTAGAAATAAGCTATCTACATAAGATGTAAGCTCTGAATTTTTGATTCAATCTTTTAAATGCCTGTAATTTGCAATCAAAGAAGCCAAATTGACGGTTTTTCTGGTGCACTTTTCCAGATCAGTTGTTGACATCAGCTATCGAAATAACATAAACTTGAAGGGAATTACGTTCGTCTACAAGGTGTAGACTCTGTTTTTTTTATTTATTGCTCTGGTTATTCCAAATGAAGACAAAATTGAAACCATGTTTTGGCATAAAATACGCACCTAAAGACAGGCGATTATCTCTGAGATAAATTGCACTTATTCTGAGTTATTTGATAAAACAATGTTATAGAGGTTCCTATCTTTGTCTAAGCATCTAAATTCTTGATTTAATTGTGTACAATATATTTAAAATATCTTACTAAAGTAACCTATACATTTGAGATTTGGAACTGTCACGGACGTTCATCTTCGATCCAAATTTGACAGACAGCGCCGAGCGCTCGGAGGGGAAGGGTGTGTCGCTCGTTGTCTTCGCTGCTACTCTTTTATTTCGTGTATGATACTAATTCCAAATTTGAAAATATCACGCTTTGCACAATTTTTATACGGCGACCAATTCGCTTTGAGGCTTTATGCAACAGGCATAAAGCCACATAGTGCATTTGGATCGTCGATGGTCTCTAATTATAACAAAAAGTATTCGTTATTTTATAAAGATTTGTTGTTGTATTTAAATTATTAATAAATATTATGCAAACCTGCATATAAAGTAATCCCTATTAATACTATAAACAAGAAAGATTTGTATGTATGGCGACTATTACAAGAGGTTCATGAGTTATAACGAAGATCTTTTACCATATACAATGTGTATTTTCAAAACTTGATCAAACAAAATGTGCAGATACTAGGACCAAAATTATCAACAAATATACTTATAATAATAAATTGTCCATAAAATAAAATTGTGGTACATGATGAGAAAACTGTTTCTATCACCAAACAGTTAAATGACAATTTTAGACAAATACTAAATTAATTAGGCCAAGAATAAGCAATAGCACCAATTCTATTGCATATTATGTATGGGGTTGCAAATAATAACCTTATTTATATAAAATAAAGTAGTATCAGTAACACTACTTTATAGTTCAACAACGGTAGACCGATTTTTATGATATTTACTTTGTTGAATTGGTATTTACCTCTTACCCCTTAAGTTATTATGAAACGGAGCTAGGGCGCGCTGAGGCTAAATACGAAACAAAGTTTACTGGGGCCACTAATACTTACATCCATAAAAAGTGGCAACGGGTAAACTGAGTAATAATGAATGTACATTTTATGATATTGTGTGTCTGCTGGCGAATAAGTTATTTTTAACCGATTTCAAAAGGAGGAAGTTATCAATTAGATTGTATGTTTTTTTTGTATGTATATCATCCCCATATCTCAGTCATTTGTTGACAGATAAGATTTTTTTTTCGTTTTCTTATAGAGTTTAACTTTTAATTGGTCCGATTGTGGCCAAATCCGGAACTGATGATGGGGTCTTGGTGTAATCGAGGGAACTCTTAAATCTAAAAAACCGCGTATAGTGTTTTTGTACTAGTATTTCAATGTTGACGTGTCTTTATGTCTGATAGTCACTATTTTGTAGAACTGAGCTGATAGTGGAACTCCTTAATGGTTAGGGGTTCAGTGATTATGACGCCGGAACTTATGTAAGGTACTTTGTAGCTTATTAAAGAGCAGAGTCAAAAGGTGAAACCCCCTCCCCTTGATCTTAATCACTAACAATTTGCAAATAACGTAAAAACCGACTTCAAAAACAAAATACACTAAAAAGTCCTTAATAACCTCTTGAAAGGACTCCATTCCAAGGATAAGGTTTGCCTAAAATGGAGTCCTTTCAAGAGTTTATTTAAGAATTTTTGGTGTCTTTTGTTTTTGAAGTCGGTTTTGTTGAAATAGTGTGGCGGTGAAGTGATCATTAACCCAACAAAATTAAAAACAAATAAGGGCTTTTTTTTTAGTATTGGACTTTGAATAGTAAACATGTTGTGTTTATAAATTTTCTAACATCATTCGTGCTTTGGATTTTGAATAAGAATAAGCGGACGCCAAAAAGTAAAAGGACAGTCTTTTTATATATGGACCGTATAGAGGCGTTATTTAGTTCTACAATCTTTGATACGTACTTGTACGTACGTACCATTGGCCATTGGCGTCAATTCCATACTGTGTGGGACTTGTTCATGGCATTAATTCCATACGCTAGTAACAGTATTTCAATGGTTAAACCTAAATAAATAGGGCAATATTTTGCTTAGTTAACATGACTTTTCTTTCTGGGTACTGATTGCACCAGTGACTTTCACAATCATCACCTAACTATAAACTTATATAGTTATACGCTTGTTTTAGTATATGCGTTTCATGGGATGTTTATGTAGTTAATATGAACCTGTATTCAAATTGTACGCAAATGTCATGAAGTTCTATGGTTCTATTCAAATCCACATTCATAAAATATTTCATTATTGAAAAATTTCTATGGATAAAATGATATGATACCGGTGTAAACCAAATAATTAAATAAAAATGATGTTGTTTATCATCTTATACATTAAATACTTGAAATCTTGATCTAAACCTTCTTAACTACATTTTCTGAATGACAGCTATAGTAACTTGTCACATATTTCATATATCAAAATACAAATCATATCAAAGAACAGCGTCACACTAAACAGTATTTATGTGTTAATAAATCCTCATAGCACCCAGTTGGTATGACACGTGGTAGATCAAGCGCAGATCCAACGGCAGCATCCACCAATAAACCTTAGTCCCCGTTTCTCATGTAGTTCACATTAGTAAAAAAATACCTATTCCCAGAGTCACGATTTGGGTGAAGACATAAAGAGGCAGATAACCGATACCGACTGACTAGTGATGTGCCAAGTCATCTTTTTTTGATCTCGAAATATTTTAGAAATTCGTTACAAAAATCCAAATATGGACCGACTGACACTAGAATGTTTTTTAAATACGATTCAAATCAGGACTTGAGTCGGAAGAATCTCTATAAAGCATTTCAATTCCATGAAATTGCCAACACGGCACATCACTGGTTAGTCGGTGCAGGTCGGTACGTGTTACCCGCCTGTATATGTCTTCACCCTTTGGATGCATTTTGTTTCTTTCCATGCTATAATTTTTTACGTTATTATAGCTGTACGTTTGTGTTTAAATCTGTGAATTTAGTTATATAATTTAATTATCAAAAGGAAAATGTTCGCGAACGGAATTGACGCGAGCCCTGATTCCGAAATGTATTCGCGTAGGTATTTTAAATACATAAAAAACTGGTATAACATTAATATATCGACTTTTACATGACCATCATTTTCTATGTTCATCATACGCATAGCCTACTACCTAGAGATAAAGTATCAAAATTGTTTGATTACAGTAAACATTTTTTTGTGTCCCGGACATATAAAATCGCACACACACATTGATAAATTCGGTAAAATCTGAGAATCTCCAGACTGTCATATGGCTCTTAATGAGATGTAAATTACCGAGAACAGCAAAATGGGCTTTGCGAATCTAGATACTTAAGCCTCAGGGACGTTTACCATTCCTGGATTTAGAACCCTTGTTTTACAATTGCGTAGAAGAAAATTCAAAGTAACATTTCCAACACAATAAAATATCTATTTCTTTGTCATTTTGAGATGCCTACGAAAGATTTGCAATACTTAGATTTTGGACACATGATCACATGCCAAATCACGTGTTATACTTATTCAGTGTCGTGGGAATGACCAGTATGAAACTTAAATTCAACATTACACTAGCCACTACTCGTAAATGGAGTTCAACCAAATAAAGCATATTGACATAACTATTCCAAGCCCGTTGTAAAATGCGCAATTATTATTTTTATCATTAGTGCCATGCCTTAAGCCTAACTCGTATTATTGAATAAAATTGCTCAATCAGCAGTCTGTGGGGAAAAAAGCTTAGATAAATGTATCAATTGCAACAGCCGTGGTCAAAGTAGGTCATATTAGGTGTGTGGCTCGGGCTTATGTGTGAAAGGGACTCAGGTCCTTTACAAAACCTTGTATCTGCATAATCTTTATAGCGTAAGCTCTAAACTTGAGTTGAATTAATAAACTTGAATGAGATATACTTATATTTATAGACTCTTTGCAAACTAACCCCCTGGCTCTATTTTAAACAGACAAAGCAATGAGATTGCCGACATAATACCTACATAAGTATGTATTGTCAATTTAAATAACTTACTTTATTTTAAATTAAATTATTTTTCTCTAGGCTGTATGTTTTTGGTTTCTTAATTTAATCTCATAAATAATACTGAGTGTTAAGTAAACATATTGTCACACTCAGTGCCAGATTCAAAATTATTATATCTTACAAAAGTCTCTACGATTATTGCATTGCTTGTGAAACTCAATATCGATACCAACCAATACCTGTATCAAGCCACAAACTGACTGTGAAATAGGGTGCAATAGCTCACACGGGAGATTAAGTTTACTTAGACGGTTGTTCAATTTATAATACCCAGATCATGCGTTCATTAATCTTTCTCGAGGATGAAGCAAGGGAATTACGATCCATTACCATTAAATCTTCACGAAATGCTTAACACCAAAACAAGTTATTTAATTAGATAAAAAAAAAATATGTTATTAATAACTTTATTATAAACATGGAGCTTTTTAAAACGTGTGAACTATTTTGAAACACATGTTAAAAGGCCTCCAAATCGGATTATAAAATTAAAAGGTTTACGCAATGCTACATTTAATTAACAGACGTTAAATTGTAATCGCGCTTAATAGTAAATATTTTATTAAGGCTGTCATCATATGTTTACTTTGTAAAATTATGTGCCGGTACAAATCAACCTTGACATCGAATAGTTATATTACAAGAATTTGTCTTACACTATAAGACAACTACAAAAAGCATCTCAATCAAGGTTGATATGCAAAAATGAACATCGGTGTTTGGCAGTTGACTAGTTGCTATGTCGTGGGAGCGTTTATACAGTTATTTAATTATATTGTTGTTGACCACGAAAGTCGCGAACATTGTTCGATAAGATCCGTTGACATCAGTGTCAGCCAGGAGCAGTGGACGGCCTCGTCTACTGTCGGTAACAAATGTCATCGTTCCTTTCACCGACACTCCAGACCAAAATGCTTTAGCAGATGCCCTTAAATCTGAAGCTCTATTTTGAACCACTCGCTTGGATATGGCGTGTGATTTTGGTTCGAAAACGAATAAAAATCAACGAAAGTCAAGCATGAGTACTCATTTTTCAAATTCCTTCTGTGTAGATTTCAATTGATTTTCATTCCATAGACTTTGACCAATGAATATCACACGCCATCTTGACGCAAGTGATTCAAAAATAGAGCCCCAGATCTTCTTGACCATTCTTGACTCGGACGTGTACTAATAATCAAGGTACTATAACAGAATACTCGTATATAATAGTACTACTAGTACGTATTAGTAAAATAAAATGCATCAATTTTATTTGTAGGGAAAGTGTTACTATAAAGAG
Organism: Pyrausta aurata; assembly: GCA_963584085.1. Classification (NCBI taxonomy): domain Eukaryota; kingdom Metazoa; phylum Arthropoda; class Insecta; order Lepidoptera; family Crambidae; genus Pyrausta; species Pyrausta aurata. Next base: position 4,624,487 of record OY757258.1, on the reverse strand, counting down.
GTGCTACTTTAGACTTGAACCGTTACATCTTCCAGTGAAACTAACAATTATTTGTATTATTGGACAACATCATAAAATATACGTATTTTAACGGTCCTTTCACTGATAGCAACTTATCATAATCATCGTTTGAATTTATTGCTAACTTTCCTTTCAGATCTGCTAATTGAATTTATGTAATGCTTATTTGACCCAGTTTCTTGTATATTGACTGTTCTTAATATTTGCAAACATAAATCTTGCTGTTAATTTGATCGGTACCTACTATTGCAATTAATATACAGCGTGTGGCCTGTAATGTAATAGGAGTAAAAAAAATATCAATGATTCTAAAGAGTATACGTAGTTACCTTGACCTGGTCATAGTGCACTAAAATGCTTTAACTCAGAGATATTTTAATCCAAAGTTATATCCCTAATTAATGTATATCAAAATTGCTAATTCGTTGTAGTAAGTAAGTTCTATGACTGGACACATTTCTTTGCAATACATTGCTAGTTCGATTTATTTTAGAAAATATCAATAAATTTATACAGAAAATATTATAAATTAAAACCATATAGAATTTATTACTGGTTACTTAAAGGGCCTATGTTTAAATTTTTTGCTCCTATTACAGGCCACACCCTGTATATGTTTTATGTGTTATCCAGTAGATTATTGCTAACCGACAGACATGGGTACTAAACAGTGTGAAAGATTCGTGCAAAAGAAATACTCGGTGGAAAGTTGTTGGTGAACAGTTTTATTTTTCTTACGTGCTAGAAGTATCATTATTTAATCCGTGCTAATGCCCATAAAATCACTACCAGCATTTTATGGTATTTAACATTATGTTGAAATTCATAAACAAACAAATATGCAAATATAATAACCGTTTAGCAACAATTAACTTAATAATTTCGTTTTGCGAAATAAGTTGACCTTCGGATTTGCAAAGGTTTTACGCTCGTTTAACCGAAATTTAAAAAAGGAACAACTATCTAAGCCTTTAGTTTTGTTTTTATAATGTGCAGTTAGGTAATACTAATTGCACAGAATACCAGCATCTTCGTTGCGAGATTTGATAGCGCAATGGCTGACCGGCCGAAGAGACTGAGTCAAATTATTTAGTTACAGTTTGTGTCGAAAATAAGCTTATTTGTAATCAACTGTTCCGCCAGTAATTGCCTAATCAAATCAGTTTTGGTAAATAAGCCGACCTTTAAGCAACGAAAGCCGTATTGAAATTGAGTTATAAGATGGTAAACTTAAAAGCTTCTTAATCGACGCATACCTAAATAATGTAACCTTTCTCATTAAATTACATTACGATATTATTTACGATAGATAGTCATAACAACTGTAATCTGCAATACGCATACTCATTCAAACAATGTTAATAACAATTAAGTAAAGAATGCCTTGGCGGTAGTATCAATATGGCGAGCGCGAGCGATGCGAGCAATTTCATCCAACGGTCATTATGTCATATTTGGTAACGTTATGCCCGCACAATGTATCTCGTCACGGGTCACGTGCTCTGAGTGATGGTACTGATCACAGATCATATAACCTAAATAGATGATGCGGGTTTATGATCTACGCATGTCAAATAATGGCCTCAAAGAAGAGCATTGCGCACGTTTAAGTAATGAACGCTTTACCGTTACTGAATCAAAACAGAATAAAAACGTTATTTATTTCGAAAAATATAATTCGGACAGAGATTTTCTACCAAAACATCGCTTTTGTGACGCCTTCTGTCACAAAAGCGATGTCTTCTGTCTACATTAAAAATTAATGATATTATCACGGTGGCGGAAAAATAGCACGCATGATTATCATATACTCTCAGTTACTGGCATTATCTATTAAGATAAATATCTGTTTAAGTGATGGTACTACATACGGTACTTTATTTCGATCTTCATACGTTGCGTAAGAGAACGGGATGCGCCCGCGCCGTTACGTCATCACCTGTCCGACGCGCAAAGTTCAACAAGGGCACTTACACTTTCATGTAATAAAAGCGTAACGATGCCTCCGCGGGGTAAGTGGCGCTTATTAACATTCTTAAATGCGAGTATGCCTCTGAAATATGTGAGACTTTGTCGGTTAAATGTAATACGATTTTTTTTACTTAGCCGATGCTAGTCTTTCGTGCCGAATAGAACTGCTTCAACTATTTTAGGTAGCCTATATAATAAATTGAATGTCTATGGTTAAGGGCTGTAAATGATCGTTGTTTTATACTATATAGGTACTACATGTACCATACTCTTTGTAAGTTTTTTACAGAAATTATATTAAGGCAATGGTATATTATAGGTTTTACGCAAATACAGTTACCTACTAGCTAGCTTACTTACGCATTTTTTACTCAACTTGTGAAACAGTTGATAAAACTAAATATTTGTGTCACACATTAAATATTTACAAACTAGTGCTACTCTGTGGTAATCCACTGACCTGCCTTCGTAAACCTTGGGTTTAGAGGCCTCGTTATTAATAAATATTAATCTTTAAATATTTGCAGGTTTTACGCATTTTTGTGTAATCTTTAACAATTTGTTAATAACTGTTAATTTTAATTGATTGAGATAGGTATGTTAATCTTTGAAAAATATTTAAACGCAAGCGTCTTGAGAAGTTATCGCTAACCAACCAAGGCTTTACGAAACTGAATTAATTTTATTACTGAACGTTAACTTAATGAATTACAATGATTCATTACTGTAATTGGATTTCAGCGTAATATTTTACTTTATATCTGTTAGTAACATCAGTAGTGTGATATAGTCTTTGTGTTTTGTAATTACCGAATAAAAAAAAACAAATGAGACCGAATTATTTTAATGTGCTGCTTCATTCGAAATTATAATTGTGCTTTTTCGTAATAAAAAAGTAAGACAAATGAGTTATTTATTTGACATCTTTTACAAAAGAGTGACAGGCTATTATCTAGTCAGAAATGTCGGACGCATACACCTTCTCTCAATGAGATATCGGTTGGATGTCTGGCTATTTTAAAAGAGCTCTGTATCTAGGTTAAGTCTTGGTCATTGTTTTTTAAAAGATCTCATGTTGCATTGTAAAAAAAATGACTGATATGTAACTTTGTCTGACAGCTGTCACAGCAGTCACGGAGGCTGCTCGGCTATCTGTCAAAACCGTACAGGTGCCGCGAGCACTCTCGCTTTCAACTGAAGAGTAGTGACCTCTGGGGCCCTATTTTTGAATCACTCGCGTCAATATTACGAGTGATTTTCGTTCGAAAACGAGTTATTTTATTTGAATTTTAATTCATCCTCGAACGAAAATCACTTGAAGCGAGTGATTCAAAAATAGAGCTCCAGGATCGAGAGTGGAGCATTCTTTAACGAAGCTAATTAACATGTTTTTTCTCATTTAGATACTTTGGTAGCATAAGGTCATTGAAAAAAAGTCATAGTAATTTGTATGTTGCAAATAATGTGCATTACTATAATGAATCAAAGTGGTTTTAGTCAATGTGCCAAAGCATGGAATAGATGTTCAATCTGTTTCAGATCAGAGTTAATTTTCAATCTTTTGTATGTGATCTTATCTACATAGTTCATAGGTATATAAGGTATATGATATGGTAACTCAAAAGTGAATGCTGCTGTCATATGCATATTATAATTGATAGCTTACAATTCTGGTAACTAGCCCATAGAGTTTCTGCCTAACCTTCAAGAGCAAAATCATTACAAACGTCTTCTTACTAAAAATTTAGAAAAATAATTAGTTAGGAACGACTCCATACACAGCCACACGCTGGCTGTAACGGAACTTTTTGGCAATCTATAATGTCGTAGCGATGCGCGTGAGTCTGTCTATCGGCTAGTGTGGGCGGGCAACGGGTATCCATCGTTATAAGTTTGTTTGACTTACTTTTAGAATAGCATTAACATAAACAGCTATCATGTTAAAGCTGCTTCGATAAAAATATAATAATAAGATTCTTGTACGATCACCAACAATAAGTTACAAATATATTTAACAAACACATTAAAGTATAATATTTGAAAATAGGTGTATAATTTGTAGCTATAGTAAGTCATTGTTTGCTAGCGATCTACGAAGTTTCGTAGCTGCTACGGTCTACTCGTAGCGCACGTACAAAAGACATCAACGGGATCTTTACAGCTTTTCATTATAATATTTTTTAATTTATTACTTATTAATAATAGGAGATAATAATATACAATTAATAATATTAAAAAAAAAGGTAAGAAATAATACCTTAAAAACATATCGTCGAACACCACACTCCACAAATGTGTCTGACCACTAGATCACTATACCATGGGTCACAAGCACAAAACAGTCTGTCGACAACCGGATTATTAATAATGTATTATTATTAATAGTGAGCGTGTAGCCGGTGGTGCGGCTGCGATAGCACTGCGGACGTGCGCCGGCGCGGCGGGACGAAGGCTGTGGCCACCACCGCGGCCGCAGTGTTGACAGAGGCTCGAGGGCCGAAGCGAAATCTGTTATGAAAATGTGCTGAAATCAAAAAGCAATATTGTCTATGAAGTTCCGCTCAGTAACCAAAGGAAATGTGGAAATTAATAAGATTGTTTTTTTAATATATCGTTTTAGTGCAGTGGAAGTGTAAGGGAAATGTAAAAGTAAGTACATAAGCATTAAGTATGCTTGGACGGCAAAAAAATACGACTTTGTAGAATAGTCTAGTAAAATCAATGTTTATTCTAGAAAATATCATATGTTCTCTCAAAGCCTCCAATTTTGTACTGCTAGCAATTTAAGCTTTTTTTAAAATATTGTCTCAGCTTACTTTTATTATTTATTAATTGCACTTTTAAGAAGCAACTGTGTCTCTGTGACAGACGAGAAATTGAACTATAAATTGGCTTTCTTCATCTAAACCGATTGTTAAGATATTTGTAAAAATATTTCCTTCTGATATTGTAAGAGCAATCTCGCAACATTGATGAGGACACGCAGCCTACGCGTTAAAAGAAAGCATTTGCACAGGCTTTTCAATGTGACGGTGGCCGAGTGGTATAGGCATACGCCCGGATAGTGTAAGACACGGGGTTCGATTCCTCGTCTGTCACTGAGTCATGGTTGTTTTTTGCATGTGTAATTTATATTATTTGTATAGTGACAAAACGCTATGAAAACAAAAATCAACTATTACTGTTATTACTTCAAAATAGGGCTTCAAATCTTAAAAGACCCATTCAGTAACAAAAACGACCTCTATATGTACTTAATCCAAACATGGCCTTGGGATTCCTCCGTTCACCATCGACTGAACATTTTATTTTATGAGGACTCGTAAAATTTACGAGTAATCCTCGATACTTAGCCTGCGATACTTAATGAAGGCATTCATGCTATGAGATTGAGAGTTATTTAAACCATCACTCTATAAAGTTTTAACGCTTTAAAATTATGCGATGCGGCACGTCCATGCGTGAATATGGTGCTGCTTAGTCATTAAAAATTTCGCGTATAAGGGAAGAAGCGCTGTTGTATTGGAATGGAATTTCTCCGTAAGAGAGGGTCTATACTTTGTTGTCGTATAAGTATACGCATCGCAACGCTTTGATGTCGTATAAAGCTAAGTAGCTTTCGAGCTGGGCGCGAGAAAAATAGCATAACATTCGACATCGTTTTCCATAGTAGTAGAACGTTCTGACAGTGGATGTTTGAGACAAAATCTGCAAGAAATAAGCGTGAAATTATCTCTTTTAGTCTGAAGTAAGTATCAATCAAATTCAGCGTTAACGAAAATAGTAATAAAGCTATACATTTATGGTTAACGAATAGACTAGACTGATTAACCTACTTTGCATTAAATTGGCATTTTGATACCTCGATTACCGGCTAGTTCCTTTCGTGTTTAATTTCGATATAAAAATAAATATTAAACTATTACAAGGTGTGTGATTAAAGTTGATACAAATTTCATCGTTTAAATAATGAATTTAGTTATTTTCTCAAGTGAGGTATAGCATTAGTTGCGAATCTGTGGCAGCATGAAACCGATCTCTAAGTGGCAATTTAAGGTAATTTTATGTTTATATTATATATCAACATCGTGGCTATTTCATTAAAAGCGTTCGAGACAGGCTCGCAATTTTGTGTCACGGAATTGAGACAGTATAATTAACAGAATATGTATTTCCACGAAATCACCATACACGGTATTTGGTATTATATAAGTTTAATAAAATTTTGCATAATTTAATAAATTACATTCATGCATACTCAGACAGAAACATTTGTTACGGTGCTAAGCAGCTTTTGATAAGTTAACTGAGATTTTTAGATCTTTGTGATTGTAAATGAAAAATTTGTATGTAAAACATAATCAAATGTGCAGTTTGCATGTAGAGTTATTTAATTAATTCCTCGAGCAACATGCGACAGTGAAATATATGAATATATTTTGTGAGAATAATTAACCCAAACGTAAAATGTATCTATAATTTGCTTCTTGGGGTTCTCGTAGTAGGTTCCATTTATTGTGATATCTCACTTCACCACTCTCTAAGAATAGTTTTGATCTTTCAACTATAATAACAGCATTTGAAATCTCCATTATTTCAAAATGCAGGATCTTTCAGCTCTTGTTTTCGCAATGCAAATGCAATTATGTATTTTTGTTTTTTTTATTCAAGTTACATCCTCGGAGTAGGTACAGTTGCGCGGAATAAATCGGTAAGCAGTTTTCTGTGTCACTTGCGACACGAGCAATCAACGCGGTCATCCGTTGTTCAAATACTAATAGAATGGCTATAAGCTCAATTTTGCGATTCATTCTCTTATTTACAGCAGGTATCTTACCCACTTATACGTTATGCTGTATCAAGTCAGGCTTTATGGAGCACTGTGATCGTCTGATCACATCTTAGACGGTTTTTATGCATCATATCGGAAATGAAGCTCCTGGAGGTCATCACCTGAAGTAGAAACAAAACATTTTTAAAATTTTATTAATAGGTTATTTCGGGACGAGAGCATCGACGCTATTTTATTCCTTTCTGCATTCTAAAATGGTGGTTATACGTAACATTATAATGAGTCAACAAATTATTAATATGTATTAACATTCAGGGGTTATCTATCGAATGAATGAAAGCAAAGCTATTTTCATTCAGTTATACATAATTTTAATACTTTATGAACTAAAAATATACTTATGAAGATTCGCTATTACATTCTTAGGAGGAGCTTTCTCTGTTATGTATACGAAAGATTCCTTTCACAGTACCATCACGAGGTTTTTAGTAACATCTCTCTCTAATTTACGATACGATATGATGTTCTGTTGTAACAACTTTAGTGATGGAATGTTACACAACCTCCGCTCTATAAATATCATGAATTTTCATATTTGTTTCAAACATTTTTATTTTCCACACAGAAAACAAAAATATTATTTGAATTATTTTTTTATATTTGTAACCATAGCCTAGGCGAGGTAAAAGTAAAAAAGTAAAGTTAGCCTGTGAGCATCCCACTGCTGGGCAAAGGCCTTACCTCAAATATGAGGTAGTATGAGCCATACTCCACCACGCGGGCTCAGTGCGGATTGGCGGAGGGAATATGAGGTAGTATGAGCCATACTCCACCACGCGGGCTCAGTGCGGATTGGCGGAGGGTGTATGTTTTTTAATACTTCATGCAAAAACTATTAGATGAGTTTCGATGAAATTTACAATAATATAGTTCATACATATAGCACCTTGGCTATAAGTAATTCATTGTTAAATTTTTGGAGGTCCAACATTTACGCGGCTGATAATACGAGGGACCGCTATTTAATAATTTAGGTGAAGACTGCGTGTACCTATGTAGGAACCCCAATACGTAAAATGGGAAATCCAAACGACAATGTATGTAGGTACAGACGGCAGCACGTCAGATTACCCATGTGAACTACGAAAACAGCTTTTATTGCGTAGGGAATAGACGCGGCCTCAAGATCAAAGTGGGGTAGTCTGACGTGCGGCTGTGTGTACTAACATTGGAAGGGAAACTTGTTGATCTAATTAAACTAAGTGTGACATGAACGCGTACGAGACCGTTGGTCCGGGCTGGCTGATATTACGAAACACTGGTCCTATAAATATAAAACATACGCATTATCGATAGACTCAAATTGAGAAACCGTTAACTTTTATGTTTATGTTTGTTGATTGAACTGGTTGCTCGTATAGGGAAAAAATATAATTCAATAAAGCTATCTAGTTTTATGTATTTTTTTATTGTAACTAGAGCATAGTAGGGTCGTCAAAATCAAACTAAGAGTATGCCATACAAACCGTATTTAATTCGTAAATCAATTTCAGAGGTATTTCATGTTTAATAAAAGTATTGCAATCGCTTATTATTGTTTATTAAAAAAAAACAATACTCGCTTACTTAAAATAAGTGCGGAATTATTTGGTAATATGTGGCTAAAGAGAAAAAAAATCTATTATCATTTAAGGCTGTCCAATAGCTAACCTTTTCTGTAATAAATTCATTTGATTACAAACAAAAATTACAAATTCCTTCCTTCTGTCGGTAACACCACACAATAATCGTTCAAAAACACCGAAGGCAACGGTGCAAATTGTAGTTGCGTATTCACTGCAATCGTGGGAGCTATCTATTGTCACGTGATAGCCCTAAGTAATATTGATCACACAATGAAACTGGTAGGCAGTACGATTTCAGAGCTTTTTTCTTTTTATAATTTGAGTTTAATCAGTCAGGTATCAAACGACTGCCGAGAGTCGCATAACAATGGAATTTCTATTGTGTCTCGTTCACACATACTTGACGAGTTAAGAATAGTTTTTAAAATTTTTACTTATAAGCATTTTAATATAACTAACTTTGTTTTATTTGTTAAATATACGAATATAATCAGCATACGTGTTGTAACTATATTATTGCCGCTTCGGTAGTGCTGCTGAACTAAGAGCGAGTCTACTGTTTCTTTCTGTGTGTACTTACATCTGCGGCATAACAGTAATTCACTAAATAACAGTGGCAGCAAGAAAGCGACAATCGGCATTGTTATCTAAACCTCAATTAGATTCCACTAATTCAATGAGTCATGTGATTTGTCACCATTGTTTTCAGTTAAAAAAAAGATATGGTGGATTATTATAAAGACCACATGAAACGTTCCTGTGTCAAAAACTTTGTCTAAGTCTGTATTCTTTTGTCGAAAAATTTAAAAAAAAACGTATCTGCTGATATTATGGCTGATATGAACATAATAATATGCTGCTCAGTTAACACCCGCTACAATTATTGTATTCTATTTAAATAGTTTATGTAAACATATTGACATGTTTAACAAGTATTAGCATAGTGTTACGTTTTGAACACGCCTTTGCATATTGTTAGTCCTGGCTGAGGGGCAGGTCAAGCCAAGTTGTGTCACTCAAGCTCATTGTGTGCAGAATCGATAATATCGATCGATTGTTGTTAGCAATTCTGTATCGCCTGGGGTTACAGCTTTCAGCTGATAAGTTTATTCGATGAATTGTGAAATATAGAGTTACAACTTTTATTTTCTATATGCTACGAGTAAGTTTTACCCGGTGTTGGGTAGTAGCAACATCACTACTGGCGGAAGGCTGAAGATATTATGTATATCAGGAAGGCTTTTGACAGGGCATTAAGAGGCGGGAATCCCTCGTTTTTTAAACTGCGGTGTAGAAGGCAAGAGGGAAACTAACACAATATCTCCCCTAATTAGGAGTTTTGGAAAACGTCCACCGACATAAAATATGTTCCGTAAGTCGTATTTGATGATGATGTTAGGAATCAAAGATATATAGCGTTTTATTTATCAGTAGGTAATGGTGTTTTTAATTTGGTAGACTATGACAAATGTTGCAATAAAAATGAAATGAAATCATGGTATTTCTACGGCAATTCCAGTCCTTGATTTGTTGAACCCTAAAGCGCAGTCGTAAAGGAATGTTCTAATGTGACATTTGGGCTCGGAACATGTTTGTTGCACGTGTGTAGGTAATACTGTTTGTATTGTCTCATTATGCTGCCCTGTGTAAATGGGGGCAATTATATCGCTATGACTGTTAACTGCATAACAATTGTCACGTACTAGAAATAGCCGCTAATTAATCGATTAGGTTCAATCTGAATTAAACCGATTTTATAAAAAGTATGTACCTTATGTCTGCATGAAAAGAATAGGTAAGTACTATGCTGTCGTTGTAAAATTTAACTGCACCAAAGCAGCTAAAATCATGAGGAAGAGGTTGTCTAAGTAGGTAGACTATAAAAATAAACACTGCACGTATGTCAGTTTCTTAGGTTTCATTTGTAGAGAGCATTCATTTTACTCTCAAAAACCCAACTAGCTTTCGCGAATGAACACCCAAAACGCTTAAATTAAAATCTCTTTAAGACAATGATTGATGTGAACGTGAACCAGTTTCACAATGAACATTTTGAGTGGCGTTACACCAAATGCTGTTATTGCGCGCTGGCGATCTACAATGCGCCTGCACCGATACCATCGGACGATGGCGCGTAACGACCGGCTCAGACAAAATATGGCAACACCAAAGCTGTTTATTGCGGTCGCTTATTGTTTGACACTCCCACCGAGGATTTGAAGATGTGCGAGATAGCGGTGTTTTAATGTGCACAATTTAGAGAATGAGTACCTATCTACCACCACATACTCTTTTATTACGATGTAAGTAAGTATTTTTAACCGACTTCAAAAAAAGGAGGTTCACAGTTCGGCTGTTGTTGGATGAAAGAATGACTACGAAGGAAATCCTACAAAATCTTTGAATTACCTTTATTTAAGACTTCAAACCACTTCTAGTAAATAAAGATTGAGAGGATACTCACTGAGTGGCTACCTACGTCATAAATACTTAATAAACGTACATTTTCGAAGCAGCACTCAACGATTTTTGTGGTTATCCTTGTTAAACATACGAGTACAAGTGTTCGTTACGTACTCTACCCAATGATTCTATATAGAGCGATGCAATTACTCGTAACCTTGACAGTACAAAGTAAGTGTAGACAATGGCGATGTGTAGATGTCTCCATCGCTTCGCAGCTTTTGTTGTCACGGGTACGTTTCGACATGGTCTGGTATATCAGAGGCCCTACTTTGTACGATAAATTATTACGATCGACTGCCGCAAGCTCTCTCACTCACACATGCAGAGATCCCGATTTGAGTAAGTAGGCAAAGTCAAAATTAAGGACACCAGTCTACCATAGTAGGGCATCTTAACTTGAGATCTAAACATTCTTGACAGAGGAATTCGCGGGTCACGATTTGCAAATTTGGAGTGCGTGTGCGCTAGTTGTATAGCATATTATCGCACACGTAACATAAAAACGAAATTGATTACATAAAATACAAACACAAAGGTACACACATCCTGATTGTTATCTTTTTTTTTTTTAATCTATTTATTTAAGGAGGGTTTAATCACTGAGTGATTATGTCACCCTTATTGTTGATTATTTACAAATTACATTCTTCTAAAACACAATCGGGCCAATTTATACAAGTTTTTGGTTTTGTATTTTTTTTGGTTTGAGTTATGAAACGGATAGATTAAAAAAATGTTTGTTAACAAAATGTTTTTTAAATTATCTTATCCATACGATTTATTTGTAGGTATAATATACTTACTACGTAATGATACAGTGCTTAATATTGTCAAAGGAGCTCTATTTTTGAATCACTTTCTTAAATATGGCGTGTGATTTTCGTTTAATAATAAAATATATAACGGGAACACTCACAAAATTAAGTAATATTTTTTCAATCACTCCTGTGTGGAATGAATCTGTTTTTCATTCGAAAAACGGACATTTATCAATATATATCACACGCCATATTGACGCGAGTGATTCAAAAATAGGGCTCCTGTAACTTGTAATAGCCTGTTAAAGTAACAAATAAGTTTAGGTGTCATGTCATAGTGTCGTGAAGCGACAAATGTAAAGGGAGAAGATTAAGAAAAGAGGTAAAAGAGGGGAACAGAATTTATATAAAAATAAAAATAATATTTACAATACCGATTAGTGGAAAAAAAGATGATGAGTGAATGTATGTGTGTAAGAAGAGTGCAGTGGGCGTGAGTAAGTGTCTTCAGATCTTCTATATCCTGGAGGCAGCAGAGGGCGGAGTCGGAGTGCAGGGTCGACACAGCAGAGGTAACAGCGACGCCGATGTGCAGGAGTGTCAGCGCCGTGAAGTAGTAGCTCTCAGCAGTGAAGTAGTAGTTCTCAGCAGTGAAGTAGTAGCTCTCAGAAGTGAAGTAGTAGCTCTCGGCAGTGATGAGGGTATCCAAAACTATGTAGAAAATGTAATGATCAGTTGGAGTGGACAGGTCCCTCCCCAAGAGCGAGGAGGTGTTACTACAGTCTCAATATGGACTCGAATCCTCCTCCGAGAAGGAGACAGGTCTCTCCCCTAGAGCGAGGAAGTGTTACTGCAGTCTCAATATGACTCGGATCCTCCTCCGGAAATGTGTCCGGTCCCTCCCTTAGTGCGAGGAGGCGTTTCAGTAGTCACCGGCGGTTCTTCAAGACTTCTTGAGGAAAATGTAGAGTGTTGAAAACTGTTCGAGATTACAACTCGGAATCGAATGAATGAATGAAAAAAGTACAGGCTTATATAGGGGCCTGGGCCGTTCAAATTTAGAACGAGGTAGGTTCTAGAATAGAACATGAATACTGATGGTTTAACCCGTCAAGTGATTCCTGGACACACCTTTGTCTTTGAGCGAAAAGAGCTCGACGCGTTTTACGGACAAACCTCTGTCCGTAACTAAATTCGTTATCTTTGGCGCCTACCATCACTCAGTTTCTGTGGTTGGCCGGGCGTATAAATTTGCACAACCAATCAGGGAATACTTCTGAACATATTTCTAGTACTGACCAATTGGCAACAAGCAACAACATTTCTGCAAGATAATATTTTTTTCGTCCTGGCCTCAGTGTCCGCCATTACTGTTGTTGTTACGCAATTGTTCCGTGAGTGCTAAAGGTAAAACTGTCTCAAGCAGTTAAACGGGATGTGTATATTACGATAATTATAGATGAAATTACTAAGAAAGAAGTGTAGAATATGTTTTAAGCAATGGTTTTAGCAATTTTAGTAAATAAGTTGGTGAAAAAAGGGCCAAACTTTTCTATCGGAACGGTCAGTCCGCCATTACGATTTCGCGGTCGGTGTCGCTGCGTAAATAATTATAATTTGGGTAGTCATTTGTCTTATTTCTTGTGAACTTTGTTGTGAAAATTAATGGCAAGTAGTTAATCTATAGAATAGAGTAGTGTATAAGTGTCAATACTATCACAAATTTGTGTTTCAAAGTGTTGTTTACAGTGACGAAAGTTTACAAAAACAAAGTGGAGATTTTAACCAATGGATTAAATATTATGTAAGTTATAAAACTCTATTACACATTTTTCAGTGTATAGGTTATTTCCTATACTTTATAATGGTATATGATTTATAAGGTATAATTATAACCACAATGTGATATTTTGATAAATCCTGATGAAGGTCATCAAAAATTTAGGTACATAAATTACCCTGAGCACTACTGCCATCTTCCGTTTCGAAAGGCTCGACGCGTGACGGGTTAAAGAGGATTAAACCCGAAAAAGTAATAAACTTTGATAGAAGTTGTCAGATTTTGAAAGATATTGTCATAACAACCATGTCAATAAAGATAAAAAAAATGACAAAAATCAAGGAATTTATTAAATTAATAAGGAAAACTAATCATCACCCAATGCAAATTAAAGGAAAATTGCAAACCAAGGTAAAACACAGCTATTTTTACAGTATTATGAACAGAAAAGTAGAATAACAGAGCTTTGAAAGTTTGACATTTTTAGATTCACAATAAATATTGTTCAAAAAGGATTAGAAAACAACAATGAACCAAAAATACAGTGTAATAGTATAAGAAGAGTAGAAAGGCAGGTAATGCCTATAGTTTAATGTCTACAGTACGACATTTTAGGGAGGAAATACGAACTGTGTTATGGTAGATAGAATCTAAGATTAACTCTATGTTCGTGTTTACAGCAAACAGACTCAAATAAAGAGTAAGAATTCAGCAAGAACCCGCAATCTTTGGATGGGAAAAGGAAATGAAAGCATGGAAAAACAAAGATAATGAGATGAAAATGTAAATATGGGTCCGATGAATATTAAATATATTAAGGTACTCAATTTATTACTCAATTAATATGTACATCGGTACAATAGGGCGTGTCGTTAGCAGTCGCAAGCGCAGCCGCCCTGCTGCCATTAATCAAACAATTCAATTCAACTAACTGACAGCACTAATAGTATAACCATTACCGCTGATTGGCGAAATATAAAGTTCCCAATTAAATGATTGACATTTGTCGAGATAGGAGTTTAAGCTACATGTATAATAGGTGGTATTTACTTTAATTAAACGTTTGACTTGCTCATATGAAATTAATTCTTAGTAAGTATTTCTGAAAAACCGGCCAAGTGCGAGTCGGACACGCGCACTGAGGGTTCCGTGCCAACTTTAACTGATATCTCAAAAACTACTAGTTCGATTTCGCTCAAACCAATTTTCGTTGAAAGTTTTTATTAAGATCTACATCATATATTTTTTTCAAAATTTTCACTACCTTAGTTCAAAAGTTAGATGGGGGGGACGCCCATTTTACCACTTTGGGAGCGTCTATATCTCAAACGTTAGACTTTTAGAAATGGTTGTAAGAACCTCAATTTCATTTTGAAAGACCTATCCATAGACACCCCACACGTATAGGTATGGGTAAAAAAAATTTTTTAGGTTTTAGTTTCATGTATAAAACCTCCCCTGAATATAATTTTTTTTAACTTCTAGTACATGAATCGGAAAGCGGTGCACAAGATACATCTACTTACCTAATTTCAGCTGTTTGATGCTTATAGTTTTAGAATAAAGTGGCTGTGACATACGGACGGACAGACAGACAGACAGACAGACAGACAGACTTGACGAATCTATAAGGGTTCCGTTTTTGCCATTCGGCTACGGAACCCTAAAAAAGGCTGCGTCGGCAATATTGGAACAGGGAGGTACCTCCCTACTACTACTTATTATAAAGTTCATTTTATCGGCAAAGGGATAAAAGTATACATACCGATGCCTACTTACGGGCCAAAAAGATTTGATTTATTAAAAACATAACTGACTCCTTTAGCAAGCAATGGTATGCCCGAGTTAAAAAATTAGGTGTGTCTTTAATCTTATAACTTCATCTAACGCATGAACTACATTCCGTATGTGCATTTATTTATCTAATAGTTTTAAGGAGTGTGGCAAGTAGAAATATTTCAAAATGCCAACATTAAATTCGTTTAATATAGAGTTCTTTTCCCCAATATCTTACCATTTTAGGTGATTCCTTTTTCCGTTGGCAAGTACCTTACGCTATGTCCGATTTCGATTGCATCAAACACTAGATAAAACCAAGAAGGTAGTAAACAGCGACGTTGAACGATTTGCATGTAAATGAAGGGTCAACACTTCTGCTCAGCCGGGTACGTAGTGCGGTGTTAGCAAAAAAAAACTAGCTAACGCAATTAAAATAGTCATGCGTCAGGCTCTATGTACGAAGCTGTTGGCACATAAGCAGCTGGTTTTTGGGTGCGGTTGTTCCGATTTTTTTCAACACACTGCACACACAAACTTTGCGTTCTTAAATGTATATGCGTAGAGTTGACTGTCGATTAATAAATCTAAATCTCGTATCTGCTCAGTGCAGCGTATGTCTGGTCGACAGCAAACGACATTGGCCTGATTTCAGCGGATGAATATTTTAGTATCAATGGGTTCGCCAATTAACCTGTGTATCATTGAATTATAACCACACCTGAGTAATAAACACGTATCGAAAGCAAAAAGTCTTACAAACGACGCACTTGTCCTATTTCGTCGATGTCAATTTGGATTTTCAACTAATTTTCCAATTATATAAGAAGTGACGTGTCGCTAAAAGTATTTCAATTAATAACTATCGTCGATACCTTTATTTCAAAATCTTAGAAAGTTATTGCAAAGTTTAGTTTTTCCTCAATAAATCAAGTAGGTAGGTACTATGCATATTTTCTGGTAGGAGGCACACACAGGGCTATTGCAGCTTGTATAAGGCAACTGTTTTGAATACAATTGGTGTTTAAGACAGTTTTAATTGGCGTGATAATGTGTTAATGACAGACAAATTAGCCATGTTATTTTAACACCACGAAAATATACCTTTGTTTCGACAAGTTACAAAAAATGTGTGTGACATAATATGGAATGGGTTATGATGAGATGGTTCAGCAACCTGCGTGTCAAACCTGCGCGTCAGAGGTTAAAAATAGTTGAATTGCTGCAGTACTTTAGGTAAAATAATTCTTAGCATGATAAATTATATTTCATCGATTGGTTTGAGTAAAAGCATAACGGTCGAAAGGTATTATAAAATAGCATTACGTAATTTGGTTCGAAGCAGTTGTGCTTACACTGTTGTTATAATGATTGAGGGTATATACAATTCAACTTTTATGTGTTATCTTATATACGTTATCCCTAAAAGATGCCATGTGCGAGCTCGTATCTTTACGCAAGCATATTAGGTAAAGTTTTCTGTGAGTGTAATGCGATCTTGCTTTAATCCAATTAATATCCGGGTAGTTCAATTCCCACTCAACTAATTAGGACGTCAAATTGGCATTTCGATGCAACGTAAGAAACATTAAAAGTATTTGTATTTCATTTAATCGTGTTGTACTGTCGCACACTAATCTGCTGAGTAGATTATATATACGAAATCGCAATACGAATTTTCTAATCCGTTCAAAAGCAGCGCTGCTTTACTGTCAAAGAAACATCGCAATAAGCACCCTGGATCATCTTCTTTGTAACTCTTTTATAAAAAAAACCGGTTAAGTGCGTGTCGGACCCGCGCACTGAGGGTTCCGTGCCACCCTTAACTGAATTCAGGGTCCACTTACTTTCTGTTAACGCAAAACATCACAATATATTGCGACAGCAAAAATAACTTTGTTTTTCATAGTGTTTGTATGAAAGACAAAGTTATATTTGCGGTTGATAAAAATGTGCAATATCTCAAAAACTACTGGTTCGATCTCCTTCAAACCAATTTTCGTTGCAAGTTTTTGTTGAGATCTACATCATATATTTTTTTCAAAATTTTCACTTTCTTAGTTCAAAAGTTAGAGGGGGGGGGACGCCCATTTTACCACTTTGGAAGCGTCTATATCTCAAACCTTACACTTTTATAAAAAATGGTTTTAGAAACCTCAACATCATTTTAAAAGACCTATCCATAGACACCCCACACGCATAGGTTTGATTAAAAAAAAATTTTTAGGTTTTAGTTTCATGTATGGGAGCCCCCCCTTAAATATTATTTTTTCTTACTTTTTGTATCTGAATCGGAAAGCGGTGAACAAAATACACCTACCTACCAAGTTTCAGCTATGCGATGCTTATAGTTTCAGAATAAAGTGGCTGTGACATACGGACGGACAGACAGACAGACAGACAGACAGACTTGACGAAACTATAAGGGTTCCGTTTTTTGCCATTCGGCTACGGAACCCTAATGAGTGTAAGTAACTTATTTGAAAAATAAGATTTTCCTTTAATTATTATTCTAGTCAGTATACTAGCGACGTCAACTAAGCAATATATTAAACTCCAGCTAACGGTGGCCATTGACGTACATCCAGTTTTTGTGTCGGCGTGTTTCAACTCAAAGCTAGCCTGAACGCGCAAAAACTTAATGCGGCCCGACTTTGCTGTGTGAAATCAATGATAATGTCAAATAGTTGCACGTGCCTTAGTGCTAACATCAATGAGTCTTATAGCCCTTCTGTTAGTATTGCAAGCACTTATCTTAGGTCTAGTTAGCTAGGTGAACGTTTCAAAGCTCGGATTGACTTGGAAAAGAAAGAAGTGAATACAAACTGTTACACACTCTACCATTTTAAGGAAGCCTTTCTTTTTACATTAGATCAACATATCGAATCTACTTTAGGTTAGGACTTATTTTTAAGAGCAAAAAAACATAAAACAAAATTCTAATTGTTGGTAGGTAACTATTAGTTCGAAAGTTTGGTACAGTCAAAACATTATAAAATTTGAAATTGAAGGTAGATATTATGTACTTGTTTGTTAGTGTGGGCTATATCAAACTCGTCGTCTCGCCCCGTGTGGTCGGAAAGAAACACAATTTTGAGTAACATTTACATTGTTTTGCCAAAACAAAAGCACATTATCGAAATGCGTTGATGTTGTTAAATATACATTTCATAAGTAACTTGTCCATGGCTTACCGCTTTAGGACATTTCCGAAACCTGTTATTATGGTACTGCTATTATAATTTAAATATCTAGAATTAAGTAAGTAGGTGAATCAGAAAGGAATCCAATGCTAAGAAAATTTCGTGCAAGATTATTTATTATTATTATTTTGATATAGTAGGTAGGTTCCTACTTTTACTAATATCTTTTCATGCACATCTTCTAGTACTCTACTTAGAATGGAACTTCTAATTAAAAAAAAAGTTACATATAAATAAAATAAAATTACAAATTTTGTCAAACCCTGCTATTTCTCTAGCAGCATTTGACTCACCTCAAATCCACCTTAAAAATTCACACCAAATAACGTTAATTGGTATCTTAACGTACTTGTCCATTAACAGTTGCGATGTTAAATTCCTGTTTGACGTCCGCTCCGGATCCGATAGCTGTGAGAAGGAGACCTTCGTAGTGACACGCACAAAAATATTTATCGGATATTGTGCAAAGGTCATGCGACAACTTGAATTACTTGCGGCACTAGAACAATCATGCATGGATAGATGGCAAGGTTAGTATTATTCTGCACGTTTATTAAAGGAGATAGAAAGAGATGGGCAGATACGAACAAACAGGTGTATGGTTTGGCCAGCTTTGCAAGAAATTTATTGGAGAGTTATATTGGTTATGGACAAGAATCAGTGGTGGAGTTTGCGGAAGACATTTACAGATTGAACAGTAAAAAAAACGTTCTCATGACTGATTCAAACCTTATGACCACACGGCTAGTTGTTTGTAGGCTGGTAAGCCCATGTCAATTAAATACTATCTAGGGCGACATGGTCTTATTTTAGGCTAATTTATTGTGTGCCACAAATACCCACTGTCTACGTATGAATAATAGATAATTCGCAGACACATGATCAAGATTGATAAATGGTTATAAGTTTCCCAAGTGACCAGTTCGTATCGTGGTAACAGGCTTTTGATCCAATTGCCCTAGTAAGCAATACTTAGCAAACAGCAACTGTACGTGCATTGTATGCAGACAGTTTCATTGGTCTCACTCACCTATGGTATATAATCTAAACCATAAACTACTTGTATTCTGAATTTAGTATTATCTAATGTGCAGAATAAGTAACCTTGTATGTTTTTTCTTGGGCCAAATATCTTCAAAGAACTAATCATAAAAGATCACGTAAAAACACACAGTCAAATTGGAAATCTCCTCCTTTTTGCAGTTGGTTGAAAAGGTTGAAGTAGTTTTACTTCAATTAATATTTTCTATACATAGATAGTAGAACATTTATTTGGATCATAGCAAAAAAATTGCTTCGTTTTATAAATGCCCCGGGCTTTAAAATGCACGTTAAGAATCCAATGCTTTTTACCTAGTGCTGCGCACGCGACGCATTTTTACGCGTCTCGCGTTCATTTGTCGCAATCTTTACACTAATTATCTCATTATGAAAAACTTTACCGTCTTGTAGACCAAGATTGATTGCCGACGAAAATGAAATATGCAATTATAATCACCTGTTGCAGCATGCGAGCTTATTTTACAACTATTTCAGATAAAAAACACATCAACCGTAGACCCAATAGTGAGTTATGCTAGCTTAGATAAAAAACTGGAGCAATCCTAATGTTTGCGAAATAAGAACAGTATTTCCGATCAATTTCCTATAACGTTACACTTAATTAGTTTTAGCTTAATTATTGCAAAATTATCTTACATCCGAAATGTTTTACTAACGTGTTGAAATATAAGTTTGTAATATATTTGGTTGCACACTTAGCCGGGCCAAATGCAGAGGCATATAAATCCTAGTCTCTAATTTATTGTGGAGACTAATCTAGATATGTGATTGCTTTGTGGGCTGGCTCTCGACGTAGAGTAACAACTTGTATGTGTCCATTATTTTAGTACAGCACATGCACAGACAAATAATGTGTTATATGGTTCAATTTAAATTAGTAAGAAAACTGGGACACGCGTCTATTCGGATTTGTCGAACCAATCCAACCTGCGAAATGATACAAATAAACCTACATATTTATTTTTGAATTTAATGTCAGTATGGAAAAAAAAATACTAAAGAAGACTTGAAAGACTGAAATAAGTAAATAGATACTGTCTACGACTAAATTACAGTAATGGAATACCCAATGCACAAAAGGTACTTGTACTAACTATAAAATAAAAGCTCCTCTTTCCAGAGTATAAGGCAATTCTTTACATGAATGAATATAAATTACATAGCTAATGCATGTCAAATCTGAAACATTCATTTCCCATTAAATGTCTTAATACACAAACATGTTACATTGCAAATAAATAAGTATGATTTAAACGCAACTATCATAATTTACATGATCATGATTGCTAAAGGTTGTCTTGCAAAGTTTCCTTGGATTAAGCCTATTTTAGGATATAAGTAGGCCCTTATTTATAATAATATCATATGTTGAGTTACTACTATTTCTTCATCATTATTTATCTAAGTGATACATTTCGTTATTACGACGAAACCTGCAAGCAAGAAGCAGGTGCCTAAGTAGAGGTACCTAGATAGTTAGCTAGCTACTCAATTGAAATTATTTTTTTGGTTGTTTTCTTTAATTAGTTTACTTGGTTCATTTGTTTAGTTTTGCCCGTGAAAGGCCTGAAGAAAATGTATGCAATGGATAAATGGTCATTCATTACACGCCTACATACATACTTGCTACATCTCAGTGTGTACCCTAGACGGGCAATGCAAACTAGAGGTAGTATCATTTATAACAAACAGATAGGTGGATTACCGGTCACTTTACCAATTTATTCCACGTATGATTAATAGTCCTAAATCCGCTTTTAAATGGTAAGTTTATGGTGCATATAAACGGATGTCTTGTTCTTAAGGTGATTGATGACGTGATGTACTGACCATGATACTAGTTCATAAATTGCTTGACTATTTTGAAACCAATAAACTGAATGAACGTTTGGTAGTCCACGTTTCGTATGAAATCAGAAAATAGATAAGTAAAGCGTCATATTGTAATTGTTAGCCCAATAAAACACTTGATTCTATCTAAGAATGAAACATCAGCTCCAAATTAAATGAGCGAATTAACTTGCGACATCCGACCGCAGTTTAGTACAGCCCAAGTTACAGAAATTAATCAATATTACGTAAAATACGTTGCCTACTGTGTTCTAATAGGTACGCAATTTAAAAATTAGTTTATTAATTTCATGCATTCATTGCAATTCGAACGATCTTAAGATTACCCAACAAGACACAAATGTTAAAGTAAATAGGAACTCTATTGTTCTACAGAACTCACCAATCTTACTCGTTACTTTAGTTACATAATTTTGTAGGTATGTGATGCGGCCAAGACTCGCCTTCTGGATAGGCATTTCCGACACTTCATTTTTGCACATTTACTTGCAGATAGTGCCAAGATCCAGTTACTAACATGCCATCTGTGCCTATTAGTAGCCTGATCAATATTTATGCCGCTCCAAAATAAAACATCTAGTATGCTGTTACTGGTTAATGTTGCCGTGAAATGCTCAGTATTGATAATTTTATCAGTTTAACTAATAGCATAACTTGGATTGGTTATGGTTAGAAATAATTTAAATCGCTTCATTGGAAATTTATCATTTAAACCCATTCTATATTTAATTACATAATAATGTAATTATATTTTCGCATTTACTAACAACATTGGGCGTGGTCAATGGGTTACTGAGATTATGTCACAGGAATTATGCGAAAAAAGATCGATAAAGTTGAAAAAAAAATGCCTTAATCGTCGACCTAACACCCATGTTAAGCAAACATTATTACAAACTATAATTTGCATAGTAGGCCATAACGGTCATAAACGCACAAAACATCGGTAACGTTTAATAAAGCAGCATAAAAGCTAATGCTCGCTCGAAGGGCATCGCTGCGCAGGAGTGCGCTCACGTGAAAAGTGGTAAGTGGATCAGAAGCTCCGATCATGTGATTACGAAGGCCGTGCGCGCTAGGCGGGGATCTATCTACCTGCGCCCGTGCATGCCTTTCTTGCAGAGTTTAGGTATGCATCGTTAGGTTTCAAATCCTTGTGTTAAATTACTAGATTAATTTATCTGAAAATAAGCTGAGTAAATTTATTTTTGCAACAAAAAACAAAAATCTACGAAGGCCGAAGAAACTTTTAAGTATTAGGCACAGACTTATCATTATGAGATGATTTCAGTAGATACATTTCAAAAACTAGCCTTAAATTTAAACTGAAACAAAATCGTGATATCGAAATCCGGGTTTGAAAGGCAACAATTGCAATATAAAAATAAACAGCCAATTATTCGTGAAGTTCTAATTACTGCGAGTTGAAACCATCGGCGATGGTTGCGAAGGGTCGATTATTATGTTGCGTCTATTTCGCACTGCTAAAGTCTTAATCGATTTGATCTTGCAACTGATTGCGGATGCTATGTCATTCTCTTTGGCAGAGTTCGTCTGAAGTATTGTGTTTTGAGCACTTTAGGGTGTATTCACACGTTAACGTATTTAATAAAACACAATTTACGGATAATTTCGCGATAATTTATTTGATTTTTCATCCCGACGTTTCGAACACTTTACAGCGTTCGTGGTCACGGGGTAGCGCGAAATTATCCGTAAATTGTTTTATTAAATGTGTAGTATTCGCGTAAACTTCAGAAATAAGCACGTTAACGTAGTTAAGTTAGTATTTGGTTGTAATTGATGTTCTTAACGGAGATCATTATTGAAAGTAGCATCGCGATGATTAAAACAAAGTAATTATTAGTAAAAAGCGTTCGGAATTAGTATAATTGATTTAAAAACTGAACTTATTTAAGTTAAAGTTAATCCCTTTAGTTTTAAAACTTTTGAATACGACATATGTGAATACACGCTTATTCAAGAAGAGGCAGGGCTTCACTTTGCGCAACAGCCTCTCAGGCTGATATTAAATCATATATAAATGTACGAACATTAACGATATCATCAACGGCCTTGTACTACTTTATGTAGAGCACAGAAGTCCATATCTTACTTGTAAGTAACAAATGGATGAATACAATTTAAATTCTCAAAGTCATAATATTGAAAAGCATTATTATGAATTTCGAATGGAAGTATTCCGATAGTAAAGTATTTAGTAACCTAACCTAAGAGAATAGCATAATAGCATTACATAAGATAATATGCACGATAGGTTGACATAAATGACGAATCTTTCATTGTTAAAAAAAATAAGTGGGTATGTTTTTGTTGAGTGCTTTTTAAGAGGATCGGAAAAGTTAAGATTACAGGCTGCACTTTTACAAACAACGTAATAATGTGCTGTTTACATTATAAATCCATTCTTCAGCACTAATTTTGTAATTATAGATTTTGTAATGGAATAAGGCCGTTTTCAGTTTAATTACAACTTGCCAGACGTGTAATAAAGTAACATGTAATGGAAGTGATTATTGATAATTATAAGATAGCCTAATGTTTTAATGAAGTTGTTGCGATTAAAAAAAGGTCTTTTTTTTAAAACGACATATATTTTTATGCCTTACCAGAGGCAGAGGGCGACAACATATAGACGACCCTTTTGTCTTGCAGCTTTTTAATTTTGTATGTATCCGGCCAAACCAATCCAATAAGAGTTGGTAGTATCTTTCATTTTTATTTCACACTGGAAGTTACGCTTTTGTCGTTTCACTCAACGCTCATCCCATAGTCTCGCCGGTAGTGTATAGTAAGCATACCATTTACCACAGATATTATAGTAAATTTGTTTTTTTTTCTTTTACAAAATTGAACTTAACCCGTCACGCGTCGAGCTTTTCGAAGCGGACGATGGCAGTAGTGCTCAGGGTAATTTATGTACCTAAATTTTTGATGACCTTCATCAGGATTTATCAAAATATCACATTGTGGTTATAATTATACCTTATAAATCATATACCATTATAAAGTATAGGAAATAACCTATACACTGAAAAATGTGTAATAGAGTTTTATAACTTACATAATATTTAATCCATTGGTTAAAATCTCCACTTTGTTTTTGTAAACTTTCGTCACTGTAAACAACACTTTGATACACAAATTTGTGATAGTATTGACACTTATACACTACTCTATTCTATAGATTAACTACTTGCCATTAATTTTCACAACAAAGTTCACAAGAAATAAGACAAATGACTACCCAAATTATAATTATTTACGCAGCGACACCGACCGCGAAATCGTAATGGCGGACTGACCGTTCCGATAGAAAAGTTTGGCACTTTTTTCACCAACTTATTTACTAAAATTGCTAAAACCAATGCTTAAAACATATTCTACACTTCTTTCTTAGTAATTTCATCTATAATTATCGTAATATACACATCCCGTTTAACTGCTTGAGACAGTTTTACCTTTAGCACTCACGGAACAATTGCGTAACAACAACAGTAATGGCGGACACTGAGGCCAGGACGAAAAAAATATTATCTTGCAGAAATGTTGTTGCTTGTTGCCAATTGGTCAGTACTAGAAATATGTTCAGAAGTATTCTCTGATTGGTTGTGCAAATTTATACGCCCGGCCAACCACAGAAACTGAGTGAAGGTAGGCGCCAAAGATAACGAATTTCGTTACGGACAGACGTTTGTCCGTAAAACGCGTCGAGCTCTTTTCGCTCAAAGACAAAGGTGTGTCCAGGAATCACTTGACGGGTTAAAGCTAGTTTAAGGCTAAGTACCTTACGTACAGTTTTTGTAAATCTAATGCGGGGAGAATTTAAATACACCATCCAATCTTTTGAGAGACTGGCGCCTGAAATAGGTTTTGTGAAAAACCTGTCCTACAGGTTACGCCCCACCCTAATGGGACGGTGTGTGTGTGTGATCTAGACGATCTATTCACTTTTAGGCTGAGAAAAGCCTGTAATTAATAATTTTGTATGTGCAATGTGAAGTGAAGTGTGCGCATGTACAAGTACTTCTGCGGACTGTTACTTGTCTTATTCTCAAGAGACAACCAAAATCGTTCCAACTAATCAGTGTCCGCATCCTTGACCGTATTAACCCGTACAATGCGTAGCGTGCGCAGGCGCGGCGGTGGGCGGCTTGCTCAAGCGCCGGTCACGCGCTGGGCGGCGAGGCGCGGCCCTAATGAGTGCACGTGTTAACTGATATACATACGGGTTTAGATGTTCGGGTTGTATGTAGGTACGTTAGCCGATTAAGTGATTAACGAAGCCCGATTACATGGTTTTCAGCAGGCAGCAGTAGGCATCATCACAATTATTTGGGTGTACAGCCAAGCTACAGAATGGTAGTCGCTGCCAGCTGAAGAATTCCTGAAAAAACTGGCCAAGTGCGAGTCGGACTCGCGCACTGAGGGTTCCGTGCCAACTTTAACTGAATTAGGGATTCTTACTTCCACTTAGCGAAAATACCACAATATTTTGTTGACCGCAAATATAACTTTGTTTTTCATAGTGTTTGTATGAAATGTGCTATATCTCAAAAACTGCTAGTTCGATTTCGCTCAAACCAATTTCCGTTGAAAGTTTATATTAAGATCTATATAACATATTATTTTCAAAATTTTTACTTCTTTAGTTCAAAAGTTAGATGGGGGGGGACGCCCATTTTACCACTTTGGAAGCGTCTATATCTCAAACGTTAGACTTTTAGAAAAAAATGTTTTAGAAACCCCAATGTCATTTTAAAAGACCTATCCATAGACACCCCACACGTAAAGGTTTGAGTAAAAAAAATTTTTTTGGTTTTAGTTTCATGTATGGGAGAAATTTTTTTTTGGTTTTAGTATCCCCCTTAAATATCATTTTTTTTCAAATTTTTTGTACCTGAATCGGAAAGCGGTAAAAAGGATACACCTACCTACCAAGTTTCAGCGGTGTGATGCTAATAGTTTCAGAATAAAGTGGCTGTGACATACGGACGGACAGACAGACAGACTTGACGAAACTATAAGGGTTCCGTTTTTTGCCATTCGGCTACCCTAAAAAAACCCTAAAAACACCTCAACTTGATTGAATTTAAATAACATTTTTTAATAGTGCTAGTTTGCCTTGATCCATAAAATGCCCTTTAATGTTGGACATCAGGCATCTAGATATGCCTGTTTACCACGGATGTCCTTTGTGTATAAGATAATTAACTGTCCAGATTTACTTTACCACTAAATCTCTGCAATTGTTTTCCTTAGACAGCTTAGCTAAGGGATTTTCATGCTTTTCGTTTGGTACTTTGCACTAACGAGTTGTATTGTGTCGCCTGAAACTATCTATCTGTCTAACTAAAGATGCTATCTATACGGATTACGATATAAGTACCGTACCTGAGTAGGTATACCTACAAGTAGAAATATTTACGCAAATAACACGTAGGTGTTACATCCATCACTAATTACTTTTAGGTAGCAGGTGCCGTCAAATCATAATGTGCCACTACGTCATAAAATTTACGATATTAAGCCATGCATATTATATTACGATTACCTGGTCATATAATTCTCATATATCGTACTTGAAATCTCGTATCAGCTTTTAAATCTTACATGTGGTCATAAATCTTGAAATTTATAGGTTGTGATTACTATCGACCTCAACGCCTCGTTAAATCTTTGAATAAATAGGCAATTGTGTTGAGATTATTCTCTCTTAAGATAAAATAAGAAAGTGAAATCAATGGACTATTACAGTATTAACAGTACCACATAATATTATCATCATTATTGAAATGAAAATAGGCCATATTCCCATCCAGCCCGCCCTGCTGAACATAGAACAGACTATCTGTCCGTCGGGGGGAGTCCTACGCGCCTGCGCCTTTGATCTAAGCCTCGGAGGGTTTCTAATGTAGAACTTTTCTGCCCCAACGGCTATCTGTTTCTGCCAATTGCCACTTTTGAGCTTACTGATTGGTTAGTTGGGCAATGTCCGTTCTAGACCTACCACTCATAAATGCAGGATCATGATTATCGTTTTACGACTCATTTCAATCTATAGTCAAACAATATGCTATATGACCATCGATATTATAAAGGAATAAATGGCATATTTCTTAAACAAAGTTACGTCTCAAAACTGCGATGTTCCTGCATTGAACAGTTTTGACGAATAGATTCGGTCTTGAACTGTGGCGCAACCGTATTATGTGTAATGCAAATCGCTGCGAGTAATTGAGCGCATGTTTCGGCTCGGATTGTGGCGGGCATTTGTATTGTTCAAGATGGATCATCGATACGACTCGATCACGACTGGCACAGCCCAAACAAATAAGCAAGGTTATAGTTATAGTAACACCTGGGCATTCATTGCAATGTTGAGGGATGCAAACTTGGGTGCCTCCTAGATAAATAGACTTCTACCTATCTAATAGGTTGGTACATGTCGTTCTGTTTTGAAAAGTTTCTGTGATTAACGCGTTCAATCAAAGAAACAAACTCTTCAGCTTCAAGATTTTAGCTTAGATTACTCTAAAGTAGACTTAAAAAATAAAAATACAGTTTATGGAAAAAATATTATAGATTGTATATATATGGCTTGACGCTACATTTGCCAAGTCTCTTGGTTATTTTGCAAGTGTAAAATGAAACAAGATCTATGAATAATAGATCGTAAAGCTTGTTAGTAGGTATGACTGTTATTATACTGTCAGCTAGCTAATCAAACACTACAAATTACGAACGTTAAATTGGCTGTCACGCTCACGAACATTGTTTCATTTATTTACGCTGTGCATAACCACATCTGTCAAAATAACAGCCAGACCAGGGCCAGTTAAGTACGTGCCGATTCATTGATCTGATAACTCATTCGCTTTTACTACTGGCCCGAGGATAACATCTTATCTTATTCGGTAAATACTCGTAGCAACCTTGCCCATGTTTCTGACTATTGATAAATGGAGCACTCGTTGTAGCTATGACAAATTACTATGGGTCATTAACGGCGGGTTAGTTAATTTATTGTGTAAGGAACTAATTGACCTCTGCATTTAAATTAACTTTAAAATGTACTTACGTGTAATTATTTTCGGTTCGTTTCAGGTATTCAAGGTTGCTTGAATTATTGCTGACTCAACATTTTAAGCATTTGCGTGGTTTTGCAGACGAGCCTAAATGTGCTCACGAAATTACTTATAAATTCTGATTTTGAGAATTTCAAAAACGCATCAAAATGCAGAATGTTTAGCATGTATAGTTAGAAGATCCTAGCACTTGTACTTGAAAACTAAATAAATAAAATGTCTAGCTTTCAGCAATATAAGACCTTGTAAGATAATCTAAACAGGTCAAACCGTATGTAAGGCAAAGCCTATACATATGAGATGTTAGCAACATATTGTTTGTCGCCACTTCGACACAACCAGAATAACTCGTAACGTGTCAAGTTTAACTTACAGATCAATATCGAAATAATTAATCCCCGGTCAAGTTTGTAATGTAGTTTGAGCAAATCAATCACAAGGTTAAAGTTATGCAACGCAATGACGTTATAAAAGTTCTCATAGTGGCGATGAGGCTGTGGTATGCACGATTGTGTTATCATAATAATCATCAATCACCTAATTCATGAGCGTTCTCAATATTGATCATTGTGCGAACTTGTTACTTCATTACATTTCTGATTCTTCAATGGGCGCTCGATTGCTAAAATTATCTTTTTGTGAATAGACACTTCAGGGCCCCTTTTTTTGAATCACTTGCGTCAAGATGGCGTGTGATATTCAATGTTTAAAGTCAAATTTTGGAATAAAAACCAGTTGTAATCAACATAAAAAGGATTTGAAAAATCATTGCTGAATTTTGTGAGTACTCACTTCTAGATTTTGAGTGATTTCCGTTGATTTTTTATATGTTTTCGAACGAAAATCACACGCCATAAAGCGAGTGATTCAAAAATAGGGGCCCAGGCCCTTCGTTAAATATAAATGACTGGATCATGGCCGACCAGAAATAAAAGGCACAATCAAAAGCTTCCTTCCTTATACGCATTGATTTGATCTAATTTAAAAGCATGTGTTGTGTTACAAAAGCACTCAAAGGTAGTCCAGTCACGAAGTTCTACGGAATACTTCGGTACAATTAATCTCGATCAGATGCAAATCGCAGTGGTTGTATGCTCAGTGTTTCGCAAATCGGTCATAAACATTTCTGACGTAACTGGTGTAATTTGGGCATCATCCCATAGTTGCGCAACACATGGAACTGTACTGTAGGTCGTGAGAATCTTCTTTTGTACGGGCATAACCTACCTCTTAATATGCACTCTGACTGAAGTATATGTGTGGGTAGCGTATACAGACCAAATATTGTTTATGACCTATTTTTACTATTTTAAGTAGATAAATGAGCCAGATTATAGACAGAGTCTAAATATTATTCAGACTAATTAAAAAGTATTTCGACTAATTGATACCATGACCAGAATAGTTAAGGATCTCACTATAACAAACTTAGCTGTCTCAATTTTATTGGAAAAAGAACATGGCTGAGACTGTGAAACTAAAATAAGTCGAGATCAACGACACACACGACTCAAAAACGGCTGTAACGAAAGACGACGTGAGACGCATATTGCGATTTTGGTATCGGTAGTCTTACGGTCGGTCCTACGACCGAGTAGGTGTTTTATTAATTACTTGATAAGTATACGCTTCATAAGTTCGTAAGCGTTGATCGACTATAAGATAAGATATTGACCCCTAACATCGCGCAACAGCGTGATCTTGCGTGATCTTCACTTGCGCTTGCGCCGCGTGAGATAAATAGCACACATTTTTGATGATATCGATCAAACTAGCAGGTAAGCAAATTATTCGAGATCCCTACGTAGGTAAGTGAGAGTGAGAAGACTTTGGTAGAGTATGTAGAGTGCAATCTTCTGCAAAGCAAAGCCAAAGGGTAAGAAATAAATCGTAGGTTCCTACAGATCAAAAATTTGGTATAACAAAGTAAGTAAAAAGAAACAGTCACCATATTCACACTAGGTAACAATAATGTCATGTTTTTTCTCTCAGCGATTTTCGGTAATAACGGCGGCCCCTCACAACGGAGTTAGGTCTGGTACGCACTACGCAGGAGATAATTAGTGCCCAGATTGTGCGGTGTACACGAGTGCACTCTCTGTTTCTTCACTCTCATTAGTTACATTAACCTTCATCATGTTTTATTTGGATCCGATATAGGTACTTATAATATAATATAATATATGAATATGTTGAATAAGCAGTCCTTAACCAAACAGCGGCAGGATTACCAAAACGTAGTGGAGAGTGTAGTGGGATGGGCTTCTTTATAAAAGTTACAATATTCAGTGACGAATGACGATCCTGTGCCACGACGATGCCTGCCTGTGTTAACGCCGTCATCAAATAAGCGTTCCCCTGGTGTTGGTTAGCAGCAAATTCAGTACTGGCAGAAGACTGAAGATATAAATATATAAAGAAAGAAAGAAAGAACACATTTATTCGACTGGGAAATAAATAAACATTTAAAACATGCAGAGCTGATATCAGGAAAGGCTTTTGATTGGGTCTATAGAGACGGGAAACACTCGGTTATTTGGAGATTTTATAGAAAAAACTACCAATAAGAGCCTAGCTCCTAAATTTTACTTGTTTTCTCTTGTTAAATGGGTCCCTTCTTACCTACCTATTGAGATGTAGCAACAAACAAAGATGGACGCAACCGATATTCTGATTATCTCGTTACGTTGCTTCTAAAAGAAACAATCTGTGCGAATTAGAATGAGGCAAGAGCTTACGAAAATGATTTAATTATGGTGATTAAACTTCGCGCGTGACCGACGCGATTTTCCGAGATGAGATCTTAAAATAAGTGTTGCTTGTTTAAACAATGTCGACAGATAACTAATCTGCAATCTTTAGCATGATTTAAAATACTAATTTGATGGCATACTTATAAGACATTCATCACGATCAAATTATTTCCCGCACAGAAATAGTCCTCATGCTACCAATCACTAAGGGGTTATATGGTGTCCCCTATGTTCTAACTAAACGTATCTTTTAATATTTTCATCTCAATCAGATCATAAACTTTGAAATCCTAAAGCAAACTTAATACCTAGTTTAGTCTTTTTAAGAAACTGGAATAAAAATTTATAAATAAATTGATAATGGCAACGACTCAATGGTATTAGAGGCGACAAAAAATATTCTAGGTACCTAGCGTTTAGTTGTTCTAAAAATCTTAATCGGTGAACAGCAGCACATTGTTAATTGAAAAGTGAATTCCAGACATCATTACCAATTACGTTGTTTCAAATAAGGACTTTATACCTTATAGAGAAATGGTTGAGCTTTTGGAACGAACTTTAATACGGTCATGTCGTAAAAACTACTTAAATCACTCATCGACATTAATGTAGTGCCTTGATTTTCCAACATATGTGAATAATTAAAATAAGTAGAGCTATCCAGTTTATAAGTTGTATTAAAACTTAAATATTTTATTGCAAGCTAACATAGTTGATCTATAGAATGAAAGAGCGACGATAGAATTTCAGTTGCTTAAGTGTACGGATGTAGGAAACTTAAGTCTGTCATTTGCGAGAAAAAGTCGCAGCAAACCGCTAAGCTACTATTAAATAATAAAATTGCTTTGTGGTCTTTAACTCGTCAAGTATGTGTGAACGAGACACAATAGAAATTCCATTGTTATGCGACTCTCGAGAGTCGTTTGATCCCTGACTGATTACACTTATCTAACAATAAATTCGTTCTTAATAAAACAATCTACTCGCAATACGTTTCGACATTTTATTAATACATTGAGTAAGTAATAAAACTGGGAGGATTAAAGCGTTACTTTACTTATTAGTGGCAATGGATGGGATCAATTTTGTCTCGCGATTGGATTCGCGTCGTAATCTTTTTGCACAAGACCGCGAGATGTTCCAAACTATTAACTTTTTGTATGTTTGCACAGAAGCGTTTCATGAGAACTGCCAATACAACTATTCAATAACCCATGGGTTGTTGGTTGCTCTAATATTATATTATGATAATAATCTAATAGTAAATAATTATCTTTATTGTGATAATAATCATTTTAAGCTCACACGTCATGACGCGTGAGCATGCATATAATGATGAACGAAAACGATGATCAATGAACCCAATTAGGAATAGACGTATGGTCGAAAATAAAAAAGTAATTTTTCGATATTTTCATTTATTTTTACTAACGTACAAAGCATATTCAATATAGGAACATTTCATCAAAAAAATAGAATTTGTAAAACAAAATAAGTTCCAAGATACGAAGTATCGAAATTGTGATGTTATAAAATAGGATTTTCACCTTAACCTTATCTTTTATGTTGAGCTTATTCTATAAAACTATTCTATTCTAATATTAGTGTATTCATTCTAGATTTCAATGTATGGGCGAAACGGCAAAATTTATAATTTTAGTTTGTTGCTGCTGTGTTATAGCTCCAAGTGGGTACATTATAGAACACAACTCTCCCACCCCCCAACCCGCCGCTTCACCCCTCCCCCCCTTGATAAAGGTCCCAAATTACATATTTCCTCTATTTTCAGGAAAACTATACAAGCTAGGACAAAATGGTCAAGGACTAAATTATTTGTCAATAAATTACCTACAAATAAGTACTGACATTCATTTTGATACGAGTTATAGTTTTTAAGCTATGGAGCATCAAAGAGTACTAAAAATGATAGCTTAGCAGAAATACAACATTTAACACAAAATAAACAATATAATTTATAAATTTTGACAAGAAATGCGTTTCTGTAGTACATACACGCAAATACTATCTAAAACAAATCAGTATCGTCATTGTTATCTTCTAAGGTTTGTCGAATCTACTAAGGCCCCAATGTCTGCATATGGTGGAACAACGGAATGCACCTTTAACACATCCACATATTTTTCTGTAGCTATTTTTGCAGCTGCATGATACTGTTTTCAGTATCAACTGTAGAGCTTGATCAAAGTATGCATTGAATGCTGACAAGCTGAAGAAGGTGGTCTTTTCATAATAACACCGTATTGTTCTTGAGAGTTGGTCAAGAAGTGAAGTTGAAGTACCTAAATGGACCTAGCTGGTTTTGTAACACGATTATACTTTTTTCGGTTTGCTTAGCCCCATACTATGCAAGAATATATTTTTCTCCTGCCTTTTTACCTCCTCGCGTTAGGCATCAGCAGTTATTGTATCTTGCAAGTCGATCTTATATGTTATTGAATAGACTGAACCTTTCCTGTGCCTTAGAATGCCGATATTATGTAGTACGTCGAAAAGACATTGTCGTTGTGGTTGGGCAAGACATTGATCTGTTGGTTCTTTTACTGGGACTGACTCCACCACGTAAGAATATATTCTACTACATCTGCATTCTACAACAAAGGAAAGGTTTAGTCTTTCCTGTTTGGTAAAAATACCGAGTTGAAAGATACAATAAACGTTTAAAATAACCCGGATGCCTCACGCAAGCAGATAGAAGAGGCAGGAGAAAGATATCTTCTCGGATAGTATCATAGTAGGTACCTAAAAGTATAAACGATATACGAGAGGTCCACTTTTACAAAAACATTGATCTGAAGAACAATACAGTGGTGATATTATCAAAGTTTCCATCTTCAGGAGCTGCTTGTCAGAATGCAACACATAGGTACTTTTCATCAAGTTCAATTATGGCGAGCAAATTCATTCCACCCAGAAAACTGAAGCTGGAAAAAAAATGTGACTTCGTACCCTAAATACCACATAGGCACCAGCTCCACAGTAGATACTGAAAATAGTATCAAGCAGCTGCAAAAAAGGCTACAGAAAAGTATGTGGATATGTCAAAGCTGCATTCCGTTGTTCCACCATATGCATACATTGGGGCCTTAGTAGATTCGACAAACCTTTAGAAGATAACAATGACGATACTGATTTGTTTTAGATAGGTATGTACTACAGAAACGCATTTCTTGTGAAAATTTATAAATTATATTGTTTATTTTGTGTTAAATGTTGTATTCCTGCTATGCGCACATTTTTAGTACTCTTTGATGCTCCATAGCTTAAAAACTATAACTCGTATCAAAATGAATGTCAGTACTTATTTGTAGGTAATTTATTGACAAATAATTTAGTCCTTGACCATTTTGTCCTAGCTTGTATAGTTTCCCTGAAAATAGAGGAAATATGAAATTTGGGACCTTTATCAAGGGGGGGAGAGGTGAAGCGGCGGGTTGGGGGGGTGGGAGAGTTGTGTTCTATAATGTACTCACTTGGAGCTATAACACAGCAGCAACAAATTAAAATTATAAATTTTGCCGCTAAAAAATCTAGAATGAATATACTATATACATAGGTAAATGTATTTATGCTACACAAAACCTATAGGCATATAATCACAGATTAACAAGTGAATTAAAACAACATCATAATAAAATATTAATATCTACAAATAAAATAAAGTCAATTGATAAAATAACACATAATACTAATATTCGAATGTCACTATTTGTAAAAAAATGATCGAATTTGTAATACCACAAACAGTTTGTGACTTGTGACTATATTTATCTCAGCTGGCCAAATGAGCTGAGTCAAATATTATGCGTAACAATAAGATTTATTTAGGTCTTCCATAATTGTCAGAAATGATAAGCGAGATATTTTAATTGATGTTTCAGGCTTGGTTGACTGTGACCGAAACGTAATTTACTTTAGCTACAACTCTATCAAACACGCATGGTATTATTGGTACATTTTTAAAATATGTAGTTTCCATTCTACATGAGCAAAGCATGGATGATGGTAAGATGGGTGCATCTAAGCGTACTATACTTAAACTTTGCTTTCGACTATATTTTTTGGTACTAATAACCTAATTTTGTTTTGATTAGTTACTTGATTGTACCCAAAGGCCGAACGAATTACGGTAAGCGAATGTTAAATTTTGAGGGAGCACAGCTGTTTAACAAACTACCCGCATATTTGAAAGGCATCGACTCCCATAATATTTTTAAAAAGAAACTTGCACAGCATGTGCAGCAGATTATAAACAATGTTACTTTGCATCCTTGCCATATTCACAGAGGTAACTATATTACGGACACTGAACTCAAATCATAAAAAAAATAGTGACCTAAAATTTTGATTTTTTAGTTTTGATTATTTAATTTTATCGACAATCTGTTACGCACACCATTAACTATCGTAGCGCATACACATCAGCATCACTGTTGGCTGTTCATCGGCACAAAAGAGCCGAGGCGATTGCGCTCTCTTTCTAACATCAAAAGCGCGCCGGCTAGGCCACGCCCACTTGGTTTATTCCTATTGCGACTTTTGCACGTGCGAGAAAAAAATGATGTACTGCAAAACCAAATTTTCCTAAAACTTATTGAGCTTCATTTATGGGAGTCTCTTGTTTATCTAAAGTAATAGGTACTGTTCCCTTCTTTTACCTCTTTGTATATGGCAAGGATGCAAAGTAACACCGTGTAGAATAAGCATATTGTAGCATACCTTTGTATATACTATTTTTTAAACTTTATATAGCTTTTAAAAGACGTGCGCGAACGATGTAAACGTTATAATTTATTTTTGTCTGTTTCTGTTCTCAAGTAAGTGACATTATGTTTTTATGGTTTAGAATGTTTCTTAACACTCACAGTGTCATATTTAAATTCTTAAAGATGAAATAAGAAACCAAAAATTGCGCACGGGCGGGACTCGAACCAGCATCTTATTTCATCTTTAAGACATTATGTTTCTATTGAGAAATAAAGAATCTTTAAACCTTTTTCCACTAGTCAGTCCGTGTTAACATAGTGACCAAAGTCATATACCTCTCAACAGTCCATGTTAACTATAGTGACCAAGATTCAAATCTGCCGCGCTCCGTACATTTTTCGTTTTTTTTCAAATCATGGACTGATGGGATGGACTGTTTCGAATGATTAGCATCATGTTATTTAAGAGTATCACACGTTGCATATAGCCTGGTACGCCTCGATGTGGCTCCCCGGCGCGGGCGCGAGCGTCAGTTGCCGGCTCGCCTTGAGGAACACCACGACGCCCGCGCGCGCCGTTACGGGCTCCGTGTCGCACAGCTCGCCGCGGCCTGACGTGACGATGACCAGACTGGGACTGGGCCTGATGATCGTGTTGTATGCCTCCTCGTCGCTGTGTACCTGGTGGGAGAATGGAGAGGATTAGTTTCGTTTAGTATATGGTTGAAGGACTGTGAGAATGCCTGTGGCGCTAACCCTTAGATTGATTAGCGTCGAAGGCTATAATATTGAGAATATGGTAGGTGTCATTACAGATTGGCACTGTTGAGCGAGATTTATAACCTTTGGCAATCACAGCTATACACGTATGCTTAGATTTACTAATTTTAAAAGCGATAAGAATTGTCATACTATTTCTAAGGTTATCCGCCTTACTACTTTGACGCGCAAATTGCTTGCACACACGACACAATAACGGGCATTACTTCAAACAAAAGACGACGCGAGGTTCAAGCGACTGCGCCCGATAGTACGTCTATATGTTACGGCTTTAGTCTTGCGCATAAATGCAGCATCATTGAGAATTCTCCTGCGGGGTACCGGGGCTCGGGGGAAGGCGAGAGCGCGGTCTGCGAGGGGCACGGGCGGGTATATCCGCGCCGCCCGCACCCCTCACGCAACCCACTATCACCTCCCCGCGCGCCCCTGTACCCCGCAGGCGAAGTCTCAATATCTCTGTCTACTTATAGTAATAGTTAAGAAGATCCTTACCTTAATTTTGACGACACAAAAGTCGCTCACAGGCGGCCGCCAGATGCAGCTGTTGGCGTCCTCCAAGGTCGGGTGGAATAGCAGCTGCTCAGTCATGTAGCTGCTGTAGTCCAGCATGTCCACTAATGTGGGCACGTCGATGTGTTTCGGAGTGAGACCCGCGCGTACCACGTTGTCCGAACATGCCATGCATTCTACGCAATCTGGTGAACGAAGCAAGGAAAAATATATTATTGTTTGCACTGTTATGTATATCAATATAGTATTGTAGGTAGACCGCGAAATTGAGATTGTGCCCTCGGGGTGAGGGGCGCGGGCGGCGCGGATAGACCCACCCGCGCCGCTTCCGCCTCCCCCCGCGCCCCCCGCGCCCCGCCGCCCCGCAGGCGAAGTCTCAGTGAAACGGTTTACCTTTAGTATAGCACAACTTGGAGTTGAATTATTGACTAAACGACCCGTAGCGTTGTAAAGTTAATATGCTAACTCTGAGTTATAGAAATGGCGTTAGGAAGGAATCTTATGCTTGTATTGTAACCATATAAATTATTTCATGACAAGCATGTTCTTAATGTTTCCTTGTTTCCAATGATATAATATAAATATACTGCAGCATAAAATATATAATTAAGCCTACTTATTGAGGAAAACGTAAGGTTTGTTTGTTGTAGATTTTCCACAGTACATCTTGATTTTTCCTTACCTTAAAGATGTAAGTAATCTACTAAGTTATACTTTAAGAATATTTATTGACCCTTGTGGTTATTTTATAAGAAGAAATATGTGTATCCTTTAAATTTGAATAAAATGCGACAAGCCATTTAATAGTACTTTTAATATATCGATATCAAATAAATATATTAATCTAGCTGACATAGCATAATTGGCGGACTTAATACTTTAGTACATTCTCTATCAGTCAATCCTAACAGGGTAATGTATGTACACTTACACCCTTATTCATAAAAATGCAAACAGTCTAATAAACCTGTTTTAACTATTACACTGTTTTGTCTCTGTCTTTCTTGGCGCTGTCATCATTTGACAGAAAGTGACAAAACAGTGTAATAGCTAAAATAGGTTTATTTGACTGTTTGAATTATTATGAATAAGGGGGTTAGTTTTTAAGATTAAAAACATGTAATTAACTACATTATGCTATAAATATACTTGAACTTGAACTTGGAACTTGAACAACTGCTTGGGAAAAATGCCCTATGTTTCTATTTACCTCCACTGATATAAGCGTGCGGCAAGTTGGCATTTAGGAAGATAGCTTGCCCCGGCCTGAGTTGCAGGTAGTTCATAAAGTATGGAGCCCAACAGCCCACGTCACCAGGGAAGTCTGTGTGCAACCGCTGCACAAGTGGATATAGGAGGGCTGATTGGACTGATGAATCTGAAATTTTTTAAATTAAACATCAACATTCTAAATCAAGAACAATACAGGTTCCAAAAAAGTTGACATCCATGCAAATAACTTAAGTACCTGACTGCTAAATACATAAATTATCCATCCTGTGATAATCTCAAACAAATATCATAATCATCAATAAAATGTATAACAACATAAAACCATTTTTTCAAACTCAACCCATCTTGAGTCCGCCTTAAAGGTAGGATATACAATATACAATGTATATTTAATCTAATTGCATTGGCCTCACTTGGCTTAGTTTGATTACGATTCCACATGTGAGTACTGACTTTTAGTAAGTTAAGCAATGAAAACAATAGTTTAAAGGTATTTTACCTTCTTTTTCCAATCTTGAGAGCAATTTATTAAGAGCAGCTGCAATGTTTTTTTTATCAGCAGTCATTAGGGAATGAAA
The DNA here is from genome assembly GCA_963584085.1 of Pyrausta aurata. Lineage (NCBI taxonomy): Eukaryota > Metazoa > Arthropoda > Insecta > Lepidoptera > Crambidae > Pyrausta > Pyrausta aurata. The sequence continues at coordinate 4,585,495 of OY757258.1, read as the reverse complement.
GACTTGTTTGAGAACACTTTTACTATCGCCCTGCTCTCCTTGAGCTAGCAAAGCATTGACACTGTCTTTTGAAAGTATCTCATTCAGTTCTGGGAGTTCTGAAAAGTGAGTTAAAGACATTATTCATTACCAAAATCATATTTTTATAGGAATCATATTGATTATGCACCATTCAAGTCAACCTGTTTCACAATATCCTAATAAGTTCTGGTTACTGTTATCTGTCTAATGCTTCATACTAAATGATATTATATATTAGAATTTTTTGTAGGTTAGCTCTTATTTATCAATGGTGAAACTGGCCCTAAATATTTTTAATCACAGAATAGTTAATATAAAACTATTTTGTGTTTTAATAGAAACAAGTTAACCAAATGAAATGATAAACGTTCATTTGTTTCTTTTATAAATAATGTGGATAGTTACAAATTGTGTTTTACTAACTTGATAGAAAGTCTTTAATTTCTGATACAGGCCTGAAGCCGCAGAGAGCTTCAAAAGGTGTCAGGGCTATAGCCAACTCAGGCTTATGATTTGGGTCCTTGTACATTTCTGGGAATTTTTTGTGCAGTTCTTCAGCATGGCTCTGTAAAGAAATCATCATGGTTTTAGAAAATAAGAATTAATCCCTGATCTCTTTGTTGCATTTATTACTGTTTACATTGTCCATAGTATGTGCAGATAAGGAGGGATTAACTAGATAAGACTGAACACTGTTTGTTTTCTTAAGATAATTATAGTTATTAGAAAAAAATGCTCAGAATGTTTTTCCTCATAATGATATAAAATTGGAAAGTTATTAATGTAGATTAATAAGGTTTGATAATACTAAAAATAAAGAACCTTATTAGGATGAGCCTGGATTGATAATGCTTTTCTAATCGAAAGGATTTTCAACAGAAATGGCACTGTTACACCAAACTTGTTCTTGACTAGGGGGCCAATAGCATCCAGGTTGTCTTTGATGTAGTCGCCGAGTAGCACATTCCTATCGATGATGAGGGCAGGGCCGTTGGGGTGAATGCCCATCCACAGCTCAGCATAGGGCTTAGAATCGTCAATAGACAAGTTACTATTAGCACTGGCTAAAAGCTGTGCCACCATACTATCTGCACCAAGCTTGCCCCAATCATAATGTTGCACTGTGCACTGTAATTCCATGATAACCTGCAAAATATTACATAAACTCACATAAACTTAACAGTCTACACAACATGTTATAATGTCTAATATTTATTGACTAGTTGTGCTTACCGGTTAATTAGGCTTAATATCGTATAGTAGATGATGCAACGTCTACGTGGAACCACAACAATCAACGGCAATTTGAATGATCTATTCAACAAATTAGATTCTAGTCAAGTACACATTTTGTCTCTTCGGAAGTTTGTGATACACGCAATATGTACTCTTTTTATAGTTTAACACCCAGTCATGGAGGTTTTGCTAAGGAATATAAGGAAATTGATCAGTATTACTTATGTTTCAAGCAATAAAACAATCAAAAATTAACAAAATCATGGTAAAAACTTGTTAAGAATTTCTGACATTTTATTATTTTTCTGTCACTGTCATCCATCAATGTCAAAAGACCATTAGTGATGTTAGATGTAACATGTTGGTAATATCGACTAGATAAATATCGAGAATAGTTTTAAAAAAATGTGATATTGAGTACTAATGGCGGTCTTTTTTTTACATATTCTCGTTTTTTAGGGTTCCGTAGCCGAATGGTAAAAAACAGAACCCTTACAGTTTCGTCAAGTCTGTCTGTCCGTCCGTCCGTATGTAACAGCCACTTTATATTGAAACTATAAGCATTACACCGAGATTACGATTCTCATACAAAAAATAAAAAATATGATATTTAAAGGGGGGGGGGGAGGGGGTTAATTTCCTGTAATTTTGAAAAAATACAGGATGTAGACCTTAACAAATACTTTTAATTTGCTTCAATTCCAAACCTTAACAATTTCTTTATATTTACTGTCCACAAAATATTGTGGTATTACTAAGCTGAAGTAAGTGGATCCCTAATCCATTAAAAGTTTGCACGGAACCCTTAGTGCACGAGTCCGACTCGCAATTGGCGGGTTTTTTTACTTCTATCAATATCATGTTTTGTATGTTACACTATTAAATATAGTGAATTTTGGTACATAACATTTTTATGTACCAAAATTCAACAATCTATGAATAAAAAATATTCTAATTACATTTTTGGAACGTACTTAACTTTTAAGTTGCAAGAGATTTTGAGAAAATAATTCAATTGTAGAAAGAATTCTGTCGGTACGACTTAAACTAAGCTCTATAAGAAGGAATTAAGTAAGTTTGGGACAAATATCTAGTCCGCGATGATCATGATCGATCAGGAACAGGAAACGATGACGAAAAAAATTGAACAACGTAAGAAGAATTATCAAGCTCTTTTTACATACATACACGTATAAAAAATACCCAGTTTCCCTGATCAAAAGCAATGCAACTCAAAAGGAACATAAAATCTGCTAGAGATAAAAGTTTTTGTCCTATGCGAATTTTATTGTAATCGACTAGAAAATCGACCCTTTTATATTACCACCTGCGACAACCACCATCACAATGGCGGTCACTAGTCCTCATTGGCACCCATTTTCCTGTTCCATTGCGGAACCCTAAAAAAGGATAAACTTTATTACGTTGTCCGCTTTCGGCGACCGATTTTTTTGTGAAGAAAGATCGTTGAACGTTACGATCTTCATAGAGTCGTATCGTAGTAGCTCGTAGCAGCTCATGGAACGTACATAGTGATTACTTACATACTGGCAGCAGTGGCTAGTAATGGAATAATTAGCATAATTTCATGATTAGCAATAATTCAATTGATTGAAGTCGCGAAATTTCGTGAATGCTAAAATTCACAGACATTGCGCGAATCGTAGCAGCGATGCGCGAAGCATCGTATATCCGACATTTATCTTCATAGATTCGCACGCACTGCTACTTATTTTTAGCAAGATTAGCAGGCAGGGTAAAGGGAAGGAAGTAAATTTTTTTTAACGTTCATTAATTCAAAAAGAAAGTTCATTAATTAAGTAAAATTAAATTAAATACCTACATCAAACAATTTTATTGAAGTCAAATTAAATTTATATTAAAGTCTCAGCACTAACAATTTATTATACTACATGTTTCTAAAAAAAAACATTTTCATAGTGAGCATAGCATTCACGATTTCGCAATTTAATTAATTCGCTATTTCTCATATCGAAGAAATTTCATATTAGCATAGCAATAGCACTTAGCATGCTATGCTGAATGCTGAGTGTAACCTACTGGCAATTGTTTTGATTAACACCTAACGTGCTGCGCTCGGCCCGAGTTGGCAAAAGCGCCTACCAAGCATTCACGGTACCGCGAGCGCGCTGCAGAGTCGCACTATATCAAGAAATACATTAGATTGTCTTTTCAATCACACAATATGTGGATAAAGTTGTTGGTTGTGCAATAATGTTAAACATCTTTATTAAGATATATTATTAAGAAGATTGTACAATTGTTTTTTGTCCCAAATAAAAATAAAATAAATAAAAAGCTATGGGAATTAGCATGCTAATTAAATTAACGAAAAATAGCATTAATTGCCATTTCTAGCAGTGGCAGCTCATAGCGCGTCGTTTTTGTTATAAGTACCAAGTTATATATAAGTAGTATCTTTTAGCAGCAGTGCACCGCTCAAAGAAGTCATCATCATCATCATCATCATTATCAGCCGAAGGACGTCCACTGCTGAACATAGGCCTCCCCCATGGCTTTCCACAACGACCGGTTGTGAGCGGTCCGCATCCAGTGCGATCCTGCGATCTTCACAAGGTCGTCTGTCCATCTTGTCGGCGGACGTCCTACGCTGCGCCTTTGGTCGAAGGGTCTCCAATCTAGAACTTTTCTGCCCCAACGGCCATCAGTTCTTCGCGCTATGTGCCCTGCCCACTGCCACTTGAGCTTACTGATTCGCAGGGCTATGTCCGTTACCTTAGTTCTTCTACGTATCTCCTCGTTTCTGATTCGATCTCGTAGAGAAACACCGAGCATAGCCCTCTCCATCGCTCGTTGTGTGATTTTGAGCTTCTTTATGAGGCCCATAGTTAGAGACCACGTTTCGGATCCGTATGTCATCACTGGTAACACACACTGGTTGAAGACTTTCGTCTTCAGACACTGAGGTAATTGAGACGAGAAGACGCTCTTACGCAGCTTCCCGAACGCTGCCCAGCCGAGTTGGATTCGTCGATTGACCTCTTTCTCGAAGTTGGACCTACCTAATTGGATTACATGTCCCAGGTAGACGTACTCGTCAACAACTTCAAGAATTGAGCTCCCAACAGATACCGGAGTGGGTACAACACGGGAGTTCGACATAATTTTCGTCTTTTCCATGTTCATTTTAAGACCCACTTGTTGGGATACTCGGTCAAGGTCTTCGAGCATAATGCCCAGATCATCCAGCGTCTTTGCCACAACGACTATATCATCGGCAAACCGGAGGTGTGTCATGTATTCGCCATTGACGTTGATGCCGAATCCTTCCCATTCCAGGAGCTTGAAGGCGTCTTCCAGTGCCGCTGTAAACAGTTTCGGAGATATAACGTCTCCCTGTCTTACACCTCTTCGCAGTGGAATCGCCCTCGTATTCTGTTCCTGTACTCGGACCGACATGGTGGCGTTGTTATACAGACACTTTAACACCTCTATATACCTATAGTCTATGTGGCACCGCTGAAGAGACCGAAGCACCGCCCTAGTTTCGATCGAATCAAAGGCCTTCTCATAGTCCACAAACGCTAAGCATAGAGGCATATTATACTCTTCTGACTTCTGTATAATTTGCCTAAGCGTATGGATGTGGTCTATGGTACTATAGCCTTTTCGGAATCCGGCTTGTTCGGAAGGCTGGAAGTCATCAAACCTACGTGCGAGACGATTCGTGATGACCCTTGAGAACAGCTTGTAGACATGGCTCAGGAGTGAGATGGGTCTATAGTTCTTCAATAAGGTTTTGTCTCCTTTTTTGAAGAACAACACCACCACACTCCTGTTCCATGCCTCAGGTGTGATGCCCTCTAGCAGCACGGAATTAAAAAGCTTCTGAAGGACTTTGAGTACCGGTGTTCCACCCGCTTTCAGAAGTTCTGCTGTGATTCCGTCCTCGCCAGGTGCTTTGTTGTTTTTAAGCTGTTTCAGGGCCATCCTAATCTCATAAAGGCTGATGTCCGGGATGTCTTCAGTGTAGTGTCGGGTCAGGGTAGCTCTTGGGTCTCTGGCCGAGCTATCAACGGGTTCGGCAACTGAGGTGTACAACTGCCTATAGAACTTCTCGATCTCCCTCGAAACCTCTGCTTTCGTCGACGCTACACTGCCGTCCTCCGTCTTTAGCTTCGTCAACTGAAAGAAGTAAAACGCGAGAAAAAACTAAAATATCGTTTTATTCATTAAGCTTTTCCAACTCGTATTTTATAATATCTTTTTTTAGTCCGCCCAAAGCATCTCTCTTCGGCGATTTTTTCGATAACGTCACTAACTCTCCGGGATTATCAACATTTTTGAGGTTGCTGAACTTTAATTTACTTTCAACCATTCCTTCCCCTTTTGTGAGTTTTGGGGGAATCGAAAATCCTGATAATCCTCTGTTTATTATTTCAACGTTGAGATGTTCAGAATCCAACATTTCCAAGTCGCCTCTAAAATTTGCATTCGATTCAAATCCAAAGCTCTGTCTTGTGTTTTTAGCAGAAAGGGGGCTGAGTTTAAAGTCTAGTTCCTTGAGGTCGAGGTATGGATACTTCTTCATAATAACAAGTTGTTCATAGTGGCGAAGATCTTCCTCGGTCAGTTTATTCGTGTCGTCTCTCTTGGTCTCCTTGTCGTGCGATAGTCCGACCTCTTGTGCCGTTCTTCTTATCTTTTTTATGGCGTCTTCAATACCGTTTGCCATTTTTTTTGTCCGATCAACGATGCTGCCAGTGTGTAAGAAGCCATCCCAAAGGTGGCTATCTGCAAAAACAAATTATATACTTATGTACTTAACATTCGAGTTGTCTCTCTTCGCACGAGCGCAATTAAGACTTTTCTTGCCAAAGTTTTCCTACATAAAACTTCCTCATGAATAATAACTCTATATATATTGGTAAAAACAGCTTAATAATCCTTAAAGAAGTTTATCGTGCATAGACGCACCGGAGAACTAGTTCAACTTTTAACCTAAATTCCTACATTAGACGAGTTTTACCTACTCTACTAACATACCCTACCTACACAGTTATTATAAAGCTAGGTACCTACCTCCCTAAGTAAAAAAGTTAAGTTAGCCAGTAAATATCCCACTGCTGGGCAAAGGCCTTACCCCAAGTATGAGGTAGTATGAGCCGTACTCCACCACGCGGGCTCAGTGCGGATTGGCGGAGGCTTGTTTTCAAAACAAGCGACGATTCTTGCTGTCAGATTTTATCAAGCCGCCCATAGGGCCTCTGACTAGGATTAACACGTTCCGGAACAGTGAATGCCTACAGGCGTGAAAACAATAAAACATATATTGGTGTCTGGAATAGTGTCCCGAAACGTTTTAACGGCTAATACCATATACCAATCGATATTAGACGGGACCAACTGCTTAACGTGCCTTCCGAGAAGCACGGAGATGCTCGTACCTAGGTACTTACGTCACGTATATGGACGGAATGGTCACCCATCCAAACACGACCGCGCCGTAAGTTGTATAACTTCGGTATCGGTATCACTACCAAAGTGCTGCCACCACTGCGCTGCGAACACCTCCTACTAAGCTATTTTTAAGTTTGCTTTTCCAAAAACTTCGCTAACAATTTTAAGAAAGATTCAAGCAGTTATACCTACTTATACAAGCGTACCTACTGTTAACACCAAAAAATTAATGATTCCGTGATCTAGTCTAATCCTTAGGACTTTTGTAATGTAAATAGAAGATGACTTACTATTGGCGTATGCTGTATTGGTATCGGGCTTCAGACTCTCCCTATGAAGTGGAAAAGTGTAGTTCAAAGCGAAACACAACAGCATACAGATGGTAGTCAGAGTTGCCGCATTCTTTTGCATTATACAACTAAGGAAATATTTTAGCACCATTACCATCCATAACACTCAATTTTGTTGAAAACATCAAATTGACTAAGTGTCAAGAATGACACAAAATCTGAAAAAGATTACAAAAAATAATGCCAGACATAAAATTAAATTCTGTGCAGTTCATAGAATTATTATAGGAATAAGTATTAATTTTATGGTGCAGTTTCAGGTTGTACCCAAACTACGCATTCCAAATTAGACCAAATCTTCATCATTATTTTCGGAGGACGTCACAAGTTTCAAAACTTTTATGAAAATTTTAAGTCCACGCGTTAGGGTGCCGCCCCTAAGGCTGTACTTAGTCTACAACGGCGCTCGGATTGGCCGATTTCCACCCCATTCCCGTTCGAAATGAATAGTGGGCGTGGCCGGGATAGCTTCCTGAGGGATGTCGGAATCACCTGACGTTCATTGCACGTGTCCACCGCTCTCGGGTAGCACGTGTGATGGTCATGAGTGAGACGAACGAGATCGTTGAGGAGCAGACGCTGCGGGCGCCGCGTCCGTCGTCGCCGCGGAAGTTTTTCGCGCGGATATACGGGCATTTGGAGGAGGAGAAGAAATGTGTGGAGGGAGAGAAGTGTACGGAAGGAGAAGAGAGGCATGCTTGTGAGGAGTCGTCATCGGACGTGGAGGTGGAAGAGAGCGAGCCGCGGGCGGCGGTGTGGGCACCGCCGCCGCTGCCCGTCTACCCGCGCCCGATGCTGTTGCCCCACCAGCAGCTCGCGTTTGGAGCTGGCCTTGCTGCTTTCCGTAAGTAGAGTAAGCTAATTTGTCTAAAAAACTAAACTTTCCTTGTAATAGATTTATTTGGCCCCTGCAATACACAAGCAAACCATGCTTATGCAGAGACCGCCATAACTTTTTTAACATAGATTGTCATTTTATGGTAATAAATACATTCTTAATTCTTATTCTGTATAGCATATGGCCTACTTAGGGCGGTCGCAAAAGTATAGTGATTTGTCAATAATGTTGTGCTTTATTTGGGCAAACACGTTATCCCTGTCTATCCTATCGTTTTAATTTTCCTCTACATAACTTGTTTGCAAAGTAGAACATTTTGATTAAATAAAAAATTAGACCTTATTAATTTAATCAACGGCTATTATTGAACTTAGACAAGGAGATAGGTAAGAGGTACACACACCTAATATCTTCACATCATTAAATCTGAATAATCATCAGTAAAGAAATGAAAAACTTAACTTTTGGCATGGTCATCATCGCTCTTCTATCGGTCATACACGCCTCATAGTCGCTTATGTACTTACTTAGATAATTTTCCTTTTTTTGCTAAAAGCGTCAAGAAAGAAAATATGAGGTTTTGTTTACTAAGAAGATATGCTTTTATGGTATGTTTGTTGTAATGTTACACATGTGATGTTATGTTCTCCCATTTCAAATATTAAATTGATCTAAAGAGCAATGTAAAGGTAATCGAACGAATCTACATGACCTATGGTTTGTCTGGCAAGGATTGCTACTGCTTCTAGCATTAAGTTCACATTTGCACAACATAATTTGTGTATAAATAAAGTCGTTAAATAAATAGATAAAACCCTACGCAAACGACGTCAAGTCAAATAAATAAGTACCTAAAGGCAATTCATACGTAGTTCTAGTTAGTTACGTTAACTTAATCCATCATGTAAATGGACTGAAACGACGCAACACTAATGTGAAACACAGTTCAGTAAAACAAATCAAATTCAGTCATTGGGTCATCGTTCGTAAAATGTCCTATGGTACCTACTACCTACAATACGACCTAAAAAACTTACCTACCTGTAGTACCTGTAAGGAAATAAACTCAGCCCTGCCGCGGGATATTTAATACTTACTCGATATATATTTTTTATTAACAAACTTTATTGCACAAATAACAGTGTACAAAAGGTGGACTTAATGCTAAAAGCATTTGTCTCCCAGCTGAGAATATAATTCTCAGTCTCCCAGTCATATTTTATCTTACTTGGATATTTACTAGGAAGGAATAATTTCATATTAATGAATAATCAACATTATTTGCTTTAAAAAAGGGTACAATTTAGTTAGTCATAATAACAATTTATTGTATCTTTTTCAGATTTAAAAAATAGCATTACGAATATTTTACAGTCTCTCAATAGTGGTAGTAAAATTGAAATAGTATGAATGATGTGAAAGAAAATCTTGTTAGTGCAGTTCCTACAATTATTTACAATCACAAACACACGCGAGGGCTCGCATTTGGATCTTTGGTTTGGATATAACAAAGAATTCGTTCGAAAATCTAACAAAATCAATTGAACACACTACCTTTTCATAATCACTCGCGTGAAATCGCAGAAAATTACATAACCTATTCCACGAAACATTGAATGTAGAGTCTGTTTCTTTTGTAAATTGATAATTTAAATAGATTAATATTATTCGCTGTTATTCATTTCTTAATCGAATTGGAAACAAAGAGTTATCTTTTCTTATTACATCTGTCTCAATAAGTTATGATTAGTGCTATCTGCCAAATATTTAATGTTCTATATTTAAAAAAATATTGGTTAGTGTTTATATCTCGATGGCGAAACAATGCAATTATTACAAACACATATGATTATTAGCTTAATTTATTATTAAGTCAAGCGTTTTAAATTGAGTAAGTAAATAAATATCCGATGAATTACACAAATCAAAAGTCAGTATCCCCATTTTTAGGTTTCCGTAGCCGAATAGCAAAAAACGGAACCCTTATAGTTTCGTCAAGTCTGTCTGTCTGTCCGTCCGTATGTTACAGTCACTTTATTCTAAAACTATTAGCATCACATAGCTGAAACTTGGTAGGTAGGTGTATCTTTACCGCTTTTCGATTCAGATACAAAAAGTTAAAAAAAAATACATCTAAGGGGGTCTCCCATACATGAAACTAAAACAAAAAAAAAACTTTTTTTACTCAGACCTATGCGTGTGGGGTGTATATAGATAGGTCTTATAAAATGACATTGAGGTTTCTAAAAGCATTTTTTCTAAAAGTCTAATGTTTGAGATATAGACGCTTCTAAAGTGGTAAAATAGGCGTTTCCCCATATAACTTTTGAACTAAGAAAGTGAAAATTTTGAAAAAAATATATGATGTAGATCGAACCAGTTGTTTTTGAGATATTGCACATTTATATCAACCGCAAATATAACTATATCTTTTATACAAACACTATGAAAAACAAAGTTATTTTTGCTGTCAAAAAATCTTGTGATATTATCGTTAGTAGAAGTAAGCGGACCCCGAATCCAGTTTAGGGTGGCACGGAACCCTCAGTGCGCGGGTCCGACTCGCACTTAGCCGGTTTTTTATTATTATTATTTGGGTGGCTATTTATTATGTCGAATGTGGCGCTCGGCGGTGCACCCCCTTTGCTACACAAGGTAACCCTAAGAAAAAGTGAAAAATTTTACAAGTCCAAACTCCTTATAAAATGTCGTCAGAAATTCAGCGTCAATATTCCATATAAAATTGAAAGTTTTAAGTTGAATGAAAATCCTGTTTTACTTCCTGTATAACTTTTTTGCAGTGACTACTTACTTATTTGTATCAAAAATCATTATTTAGTATTTTATGTTTCAAAATGAAACATATTTACTTACCTAATAATAAATTATAATTTGTTTTTTGTAAAAATACCATGTTTTGTTTCAAATTCAGATTAAAATCATTTTTTTCTAACAAGAATTAATTCGTAATACAATTAAATGAAATCTACGAAAGCTACCGCATCCTATGGTAGTATTCCGAAGTCTACCGTAGTCTACCGGTAGACTACTGCATACTTCGGTAGGATACATTGGACTTACAACTCTAGTTGGGGGTAAAAGAAAAACCAGTAAACTTTATGTATTTAAATAGCTTTTAAACACCTGCATATAAATACTACACAATATTTATTAAGTAATGATAAAATAAGAAAAATCAAATAATTTTCAACCTCAGTCAGGCTTTAGAAATTGTAATTCGAATTATATTTTATCCACAGTACTATGGGTACTTTTATTTTATTAAAATAAAATAAGCACAAAGATATGCTTTGAAAGCATCGTCATAGGAACGTAGATCAGAGATAAAACTTCAAAGGCTCGGACCTACATAGTCGTAAAAATAAAATATCACTAGAAAAATACTGAATATAATAGAGTGTCCGCAAAGATTATCTCCCACGCAAGATATCTATCGAAACCCTACCCTTTAGTGGACGTCTCTTTGTACGTTTCAAAGAAAAATATTTAAAAAAACATTAAATATAATCTTAGAGCGCTGTACTGTGATGTTAAAGTAAAATAAAATTAATATCAATTTTATTTTCTGCGGACGAAAATAAAAAAAACCTTTTGATGTCGTTATTTTCTGCGTGTGCGTCTTCTTCGTGAAAGTTCGGAATTGGGTGGAACCTCTTTTACATTGGCCAAAAGATCATCTCAAAGCCTAAATAGAATGCCCCAAGGATAACTATTGTTTTTTTGCATTTTTTATGTGGATGATACAGGCGTTGAGCGTTATTAATATAGCTCTAAAATAGTGAAGAACGCAAAACCAAAGAATATTTTAGTTATTGGGACCTATTAAATATTATTGAAAATATAGAGCATTTTTATATTTTAAGAGATTGCCGCAATTTGAGAGTCGATAGAATCACTAGCTCTCGCATTGATTTTATTAAAAACCGGCCATGTGCGAGTCGGACTCGCGCACTGAGGGTTCCGTGCCAACTTTAACTGAATTAGGGATTCTTACTTAGCACTAACACTTAGCCAAAATACCACAATATTTTGTTGACCGCAAATATAACTTTGTTTTTTGTATGAAAGACAAGTTATATTTGCGGTTGATAAAAATGTACTATATCTCAAAAACTGCTAGTTCGATTTCGCTCAAACCAATTTTCGTTGAAAGTTTATGTTGAGATCTACATTACATTTTTTTTTTCAAAATTTTCACTTCCTTAGTTCAAAAGTTAGATGGGGGGGGGGGGGACGCCCATTTTACCACTTTGGAAGCGTCTATATCTCAAACGTTAGACTTTTAGAAAAAATGGTTTCAGGAACCTCAATGTCATTTTGAAAGACCTATCCATAGACACCCCACACGTATAGGTTTGAGTAAAAAAAAATTTTTGGTTTTAGTTTCATGTATGGGAGCCCCCCTATTATATCATTTTTTCATTTTTTTTGTACTTGAATCGGAAAGCGGTAAAGAGGATACACCTACCTACCAAGTTTCAGCGGTGTGATGCTAATAGTTTCAGAATAAAGTGGCTGTGACAGACAGACAGACAGACTTGACGAAACTATAAGGGTTCCGTTTTTTGCCATTCGGCTACGGAACCTTAAAACCTAGCGGTCCCAGCGAACTTCGTTTCGCCCCCAGCCCCGTCCCGCCCCTGCCCCGTTTTATGGCAATTTTCTTTGCTATAAACCTCACGGAGCCCAAGACCTTTCCAACGAATGCAAAACCGTGGAAATAGGTTCGTGCGTTCTGGAGTTACAGCGTCAGGAAGGAAAACCCGACTTATTTTTATATATAGTAGATTGCGCTTTTTGTGTTTTTAAAATACAAGATTGAATTCTAAAGCGATCAAATCGATTCGATCTAGTAGTGGAAGCTGTACGCAAAAGCCAAGAAACGCATTGACCTCTAGCACAGAATATATACCTACTTGTATCTACTAGATAGGTACCTAGTACCTCTAGAAGTAGGTACAGTAGGTACCTATGCGTGTGTCAAACGGCTAATCCGTAGAACGATTTGCAGTTTTTCTTTATTGAACTCGTATACGCCGTCCATAAGTCCTCCCTAACTGCTCCGTCTACGACGGGTGCGGCCCTTATAGAATTCCGTCGGTTTTGCACTGATAGTTTAAAAAAAATGCATTAGTTAATCGTATAAAAATATTAGCCACCCATAATATAATACCACAAAACGCTGCGTCTGGAAGCCATACAAAAACCGGCCCAGTGCGAGTCGGACTCGCGCACTGAGGGTTCCGTGCCAACTTTAACTGAATTAGGGATTTTTACTTCCACTTAGCCAAAATACCACAATATTTTGTTGACCGCAAATATAACATTGTTTTTCATAGACATAGATTGATTTCTATGAAAGACAAAGTTATATTTGCGGTTGATAAAAATGTGCTATACCTCAAAAACTGCTAGTTCGATTTCTCTCAAACCAATTTTCGTTGAAAGTTTATGTTAAAATCTACATTATATATTTTTTCAAAATTTTTACTTCCTTAGTTCAAAAGTTAGATGGGGGGGGACGCCCATTTTACCACTTTGGAAGCGTCTATATCTCAAACGTTAGATTTTTAGAAAAAATGTTTTTTGGAACCTCAATGTCATTTTAAAAGACCTATCCATAGACACCCCACACGTATAGGTTGGAGAAAAAAAAATTTTTTTGGTTTTAGTTTCATGTATGGGAGCCCCCCCTATAATATCATTTTTTCTAATTTTTTGTACCTGAATCGGTAAGCGGTAAAAAAGATACACCTACCTACCAAGTTTCAGCGGTGTGATGCTAATAGTTTCTGAATAAAGTGGCTGTGACATACGGACGGACAGACAGACAGACAGACTTGACGAAACTATAAGGGTTCCGTTTTTGCCATTCGGCTACGGAACCCTAAAAAGAATTGGTTTCCTTGCTTAAATTGGCTTGCCAAATGTTGGTTAAAAAGTCTTATGTGAATTTATGCAAAGGTTTTCGCACGATCAAAATGTTTTGATATCCTGCCATTTCCTGAGATAATGATAATTGATCACCGATTGGCAATCGTAACTGTTTGGGCTCGCTATTTACTTTCATACACTTTAAAGCAAACGTAATATTTAAAATTTAGTTTTAAGAATTTATACTCATTACGCTTTTTTTATACGATTCAGAAAACTGAATGTCGTCGTATGTCGGCTGTCGGGCTGGGCCCCATCCCCTAGAAAAATGATTTAGTTTAGTAATAGAGTATATAGGTAGATGCTAAATCCCACCTTTTAAGTACCCACATATTTGCACTCCAATCCCTTCTCACATTATCATTGGTAAACGCGAGACACATAGGTATATACGTATTTTATGAAGTAGGTAGGTAACACTTATGTTTCCGACACAATACCCACTCCACGTAGGTACTTAGAGACAAAACACGTAAATAAACCTCCAAATACCCATTAATTTGATTAAAACAATTTTCATTGTCGCACAATACGCATTCAGTTAACGTTTCATGGACCGTTGTTTCGTAATAGTTATTAGCGTTGAACAATAGGCAGATTTTATAGCGGAGTAGCCGAACGTTGCCGGCAATTTTCACATGAGAGCGGGTCCAAATGGAGCCGGCTCGTCTCCATAGCCGGGCAGCGAGACGTGGCGACATAATCGCATCAGCTCTGCTCCAAGCGAGCCGTCAGCGCTCGCGCCCGCCCCAACATCCCCCCACCGGGCGCTTTTTCAACGGCGCGACAAACCATTATGATTCTATTTTCATGGCAATAAGAATGTCCACAGGAAAACGATTTTCATAATAATGAGCTTACTGAAATTGTTCGAGTATTGTTGTCGGCGTTACGCGGCGGACCGTATGTTTCGTGCTTCTAGTTTCAGTGGTGTTTGTTCAACGATTTGTGAAAATTTTAAAACTATTTATTAATATGCGTATGAATAAAGGCTGTAGCTATGTAGTATCTAAACTATTTTCTAGTCTGACATGATCGTATGTAGATATAAGTAGGTAATCGACGAAAGGAGTTGTTTAAATGAAAATTAAAAATGTACATTTATCTGGAACTTTAGGAAATGAATTTACAAGTAGGTAATAGTTATCACCTATTCATATACGTAAATCAGCACAAATCACTACTGCGTTATTTATAACTAAATAACTTACTTTATTGTGATGATAAATTGGTGACAAACAAATTGGCTGTACAATCGCATCCAAATCCATGCATTAAGTATCTAGGGATGCAGCGAAATCCTATTAAAACCCCTATGAGAGCGAGCTCAGCGAGCACGTGGGCCTAAATGCGGGCGCCCAATTGGAAACATAACATTTCGATTTACATCAGCCGCGAATTGTGTAGACCTCGTTTCACATCGCATTTTGCTCAAGATAGCAAGGATTGGCTTGACGGAGTGAAAGCTGGCTATCACAGAAATTGCAGATTTTATGCCACCATTGTCTACATTCTATTTAGCTGCTAATTTATTCTCCACGCAGCAGTTTCAATCAATTACACCCGGGTACCTCTAAGTTTCTGTAGGTTTTCTGAACACTTAGGACAATTTATTTAACGATGCACATACCTACATAAGTACACATCTTAGAAGATGGATGAGAGACGAACTTTTGATTGAGGTCGCTTAACACTACTGTTAAGTAAATATTTCAATAAAACATTGTAAGTATTATATAAATGGTCAAACCTAATCATAGCTCAAGCCAACAAAATAAAAAGAATATCATCGCAATAAATACTTACAAGTTTTCTCTCGAAGACGTCTATTGTGCGAGATCTGCGCTCACTGAAGCGCATTTTCAATCCCCAATATCAATATCTGAGAGATATTAAAAACAAAAACTGTTATTGGAATCAAGTCGGGCAGCGAATCTGAGGTCGCACGGTCGAATGAACCACTAATTATGGGATCTCTCCTAATGAATATTTGAGGGGTTACTGCAGCCCTACTACGGATATTATGGCATTGTTAAGCTGTTGATTATTTGCGAACATTTTAATCTTAGCATGCATCATTATTGGAGGGGGAAACTGAATGGTCAGTTTTGATTAAATATAAGATAAATGTTTGTGTAAAAAATAAATATAAGTTCAGTATTCAATCATGAAGGCTTCACTGAGGTGTTTTAACAAGGTAAGTGTAAGTTCGATAGCATCGTAGTACTTAGGTGGTAAGTACCAAAACATTGTACCTACCTAGTCTACCGTACCTCACCATCTCAGTACTGAGGCATCTTTAAATGTAGTCTCTTGAATAAAATATCTCGTGTTTTTTGTGATGAGATATTTGATCATAATTTATCCGCTAAAGACATAAATTTATTATAAATCTACATAATAAGTAGAAACTCAAGTTTTTCTAAAGTTTATCTGCATAATGACCACTCACTTTCGGCTCGATCGAGCGGGTGACGATCTTTGCGGGCTATTGTCACCACATTTACCGCGGGACAACCACAGCTGACGGCTATGGCCACATTAGTATTACCCACCCCTCAACGTCGAGTAAGCCAATAAAGCTATCTCTATCAATTGCTTACACTTAGTTTAACAGAACGACAGATTTTCGAAAGGGGTGTGCTTACTATGCTATGTTCTAAGAAAAAGTTTTGATTTAGATTCGTTTGATAGTAAGATGACCGATAAATCGTGTAAACAGTCACGTAATCACCAAATTAGACTGTGACGACAGCATCCACTAAGCAAGCTTACAATGTAAGAGTATAAATATTAAAAAAGTACCTGCTTACAAATTGTTTCTTTCAATGGGGAAAAAGGAAACCACATTTTAAGCACAACATACATAGGAACGTTATGATTCTCAATCTTAATCAAGAAAACATTTCCTCTTCTAGAGCAGCAAATGAAAATAAAGGGAATCCCTTTGTAACTAAGTAGTAACAACTGTATTAGCGGAAGCATTCATTTCTAATGATAGTGGTCATGCGAATATGAACAATAAGCTCTATCATGAGAATAATCTCCCATATATTGTGCTAACGACGAAAGCGATTATCCTTTATGAGTGTTCGCTGATTTGATTGTAACATTTGCAACGAACGAGACAATATTTTCAAACACAATGTTCTTTTACAGCTCAAACGGTATGTAACAAAATGTAAAAATCAAGACTTGTACTGAAATAATTCTTCAAATATTTACACAGTCTATATTTTAAACTTGATGTTACAAAATGGAAATAGGCAGTTTATGGTGTTGAATTAAATTTTTGTTTATCAAAGTTGTCGCGGGACCTTTTTTTGGATTGACATCGAAAGACTAAAATGGAGGCGATGTCATTTCCCTTTCAAAATTACTGATTATTTAATAAGACTATTGCGAAGTGTTTTTTTACAGATAGGATATGATAGTATTAACATGTGTCTACATTATCCATATTTCCTTATTAGTGTAACAAAATCAGGCCGGTAGTGATCGAGAGCGGTAGAGATTGAAGCGCTACAACGCGCGGCATATGGCGTGCGCAAGAGTCGGTGTGCCTTACCGCGTCCGGTCTGGTCAATTATCAATTAACCACGATCCGACACACCTGCAGATTGTATTGTTGTGATTGATATTGCAATGTTACATTAAGGACTTATGGAAGAAAAACGCTTGCTTGTTTCATTAACTAACATGTCTGCTCTACAAAAGAGTGCGCTCTATCTTAGATGATGAAGAGTATAGATTAAAATTTAATCTTAGGATTGAACAAACAACTTTAATCTTGGAAGAATGGCTAGTCAAAATAAATTTATTCGAAGATTAAAGCCTATCGAAAAGAAATGTTTTATTTGGTGGTCTCATGTCCAGTAGCAACTAACTTCTTACCTATAAATCTTGCTTACCCTACCTATGTAACGAGTACCTACAATAAAGTGACGTTTATAACTACATAGTCTTGTAACCAGCACCCTTATATATATTTTTAATAACAACAATCCCCGTGATTCACCCGTGCGCACGGTTTCGCTGGCACTTCCGTACAATATGGCGGAATCCTTTCTCATGCCGACCGATTACCGTGATACAGGAACTATGAATCCCTATTGATGTGAACTTTTTGCAAATTGAATACTCATTACGTAGACGGATGAACGGAAGATTTTTTTTAAGAAACTGGTTTTATTGAAGCACTTCGGTTGGTGTCGGTGGTTTGTAACTGGACTTAGGTGTGAACTTGGTCAATGTGGTCAGGCCGGGTCATCTAGCCATAGGCGTCAGTTATCTTCGATTTATTTTCATTTAACTTGTCTCAATAGGTCCTTTCTTATGTGGTAATAATGTGCATACAGGGTGTTTTTGCAAGTGGGTGCCAAAATTTTGGAGGTGAATGAGACCATCAATATGAACAACTTTTACTATGGAACCATCGTTCAAAACTTATTTTTTTTTCTGCCTCTCCAAACATTATCGTCAATGTAGCTAACTGATTTTTTAAGGGGCACCTGAAATTTTATTTAAGATTTCGACCATGACCTAATAGTAAAAGTTGCTTATATTGATGGTCTCATTCACCTCGAAAATGTGGCACCCCCTTGCAAAAACACCCGTGTAAGTACAACAGCTTAGAACTCAGATGAACTCTTGAGTCATCTATCAGCCTTGTTAGATTACAACAGGTATACCGGTCTATTTATTTGCGATACCTCATAACATTGAGGTTGTTGTTTCAGTGGCCCGACGACGGCGAAAAGAGAGTCGTCCACGGAGACAGAGGACCACATTTTCGGCGCACCAGACCCTGAGGCTCGAGCTGGAATATGCTAGGGGAGAATATGTGGCCAGAGCAAGGAGGTAACGCACATACTTATCAAAGTCATAAACACCTCTACTATAGTACTATACCCACCTAAAACTAGCTAAACTTACTTATTTTAAAACTGACACAAAAATAGATCTGTACCGTAATCACGAAAAACTATCGAACGCGTAAACGTATCGAGAAAGGTCAAAATCCATATTTAAAAAAAGTTATTTCTTTACGCACCGCTCAGTGGAGCTAGTCCAATTTCCATACGAATTGATCAGGGTGCTGATAGACTGATAAATATAACCTGACACAAAAATAGTGATAATTGATTTCACTCAGCGAAGGTCACAACTACGTATAGAACATAATATTGTTACATGGCTTTAAGTCCACCTTTTACGCTATAAAGATAAATTAAATACTTAAATAAATAGGAGACTAATTGTATGTGCCTATCAACCAATAGTTCGAGCTCAAAGTACTATGGCTTCTTTTTCTCATCTCAAAAAGAGACATCCATGCATTGATAGCATGTTTGTCTACGCTGTATGTATGAAGCTTGGACGTAGTTAAAGTCCAGTAAGTTTGTCGGCTCGGGGGTATGCATGGGCGCCTTGCGTTTTAAATCTGGTAGATCTGATTTTATGCACATTCGTCTATTATGATGGCCTAATGATTAAAGGAAGTTTGTGACCTCGAGCAATGACCGGAACTTCGAAATCAAAAAAAGCGGACAAAATCAAAAAAATATTGGACGGTTCCAGTAGAAGCTTACACAAAAACTTGTATTATTTATTACTTGTTATTAGGCACACCTTATTCATACACAAGCATGCGAAAAACAGAACTACGCGATTTGACAGAAGCGCAAATGTTTTATTTTACTGAATCATTAATCCTATTCATCACTTTTAGGTGCGAGCTAGCATCCGCATTGTCACTGAGTGAGACGCAAGTCAAAATATGGTTTCAGAACCGAAGAGCGAAAGACAAAAGAATTGAAAAGGCTCATCTTGACCAGCAATACAGGTAAAATCAATAAAATAAGATTTAATTATACTAATTGATAACCGTTAGTTAACTAATGAGTTTGCTTGCTCAACTATTATGAGAAATTGCAAAGTATAATGAGGTTTAAAACTTCTTGGAAAACAGTTACCGCAATTTTACGCAATGTTTTGTTAACTTGATAGTATTAGGTACCTGATTTGTTCGGATTTTGGCGTTACGAATTGTATCACTATGATGATTTTAACAAACAAATATTTCAGGCATTTAGCAGCAGCTTCTGGCCTGTTCCCGACCGTTCTCGGAGCGCCTTACTGCCCGACTTCATGCCCGTGCCTGCCAGTGCATCCTCAGACGATAGACAAATAATTTTACTATGTAAGATTTTAAATTTGGTTGCATTTTTAAACTAAACTTCACAATCACACAGGCAGACGACGCCGAGCTTCAACAGTCGCCCCGAGACCATGACTCGTGTAACCGGGTCGAAACGTCGGTAAGGTAAATACAATTTTTATCTTTTAAGCAAGTGAAAGTTGCATAAAATCCCGTGATATTGTGAAGTTTAATTTAATAATGACTGTAATACTTGCGTCGTCATGCGTCATGTGAGTAGTGGTTCCACCACAACAGCAAGATCGAAACAGCCTGAACGCTTCAGCCATTTACAAATGAATCTTACTTACTTTCGTACTATAACGGTGACCAACCATGAGTGGTCAAATTATACAGGGTGACATTGAAAACATTGGCAATATTTTAAACTACTTACGATTACTACCCACTTATGATTTATAGTCCCTTCCACTTATTAGAATGAAAATAAATTGATTCGACGATCAAACCGCGAAAAATCATAAAGTTTCACTCTGATTTCCGGGATCCGTTTAAGCGGAGTATTTTTTTTAATACTTTAATATTATTTGTCAATTTTAGAAAATCTTAAACTTATTTATTAGTTTAATTTGAAGCAATAATCAATACTAAAGTTTTTAATATGATTTTTCTCGGTTTCATCAAATGATGGTTTATAACAATTGATTTTCATTTTAATATGTGGAAGGGACTATGAATCATGAGTATTTCTTAGTTTAAAATATTGCCAATGTTTTCAGTCCCCTGTATGAGTGGTCTCAAATACTTCAGTTCCGGCAGTCCACAACTCAGTACCTATTTGAAATCAGTTAGATAAATTCTTTCAGTTATGGAGATTCTTTTAAAAGAAAGAAAATACGTTTATTCAGTACCAATTAATTTTGAATGGTATGAACTTTAATACATACACACTGTGTGAATCGCGTGCTTGTGAAAGCATTTAATACGGAAATTGGTAAGTATTGAAGTATGTATAGTGTTGCTTTAGTCCATTTGTTCAATGAAACTATAACATTTTCTAGTCAAAAATATATCCCAATTTTACAATCGATAGAAATAATTGATCACAAAAAATATACATTAATATTCGTAAGTAGGTACTTAATAATTAATGTACCGTACCTAAAGTCTGGCAAGTGAAAGCTGAACCTTGCAAAAGGTGGCCAAAGGCGACAATTAGATAAAACCTGAGTTGGCATCACTGTCCAAATTTGTAATAAACAAGTTTGATACTTTTCATTTATCTGAGCATTATCTATTAAGATCAGAGTAATTTCGTTAGTTACTAAAACACGAGTTCTTTGCAGTTAATTTTAATAATTATTCGCAGTTCTCTGAAATCAATCAAGATAAGTCAATGCTTAACAAACAACAGTTTATTGTCACTGTCATAATTACTTTTAAGTTGAATATTGCCATATTGCCGTTCCAAAAGCTTCACGAGCTTTTGCTTACACTTGCAAGATATACCTACCTAATATTGATTGTAATATATTGTAAAAAAATATATAATAGATAATTTAATTTAGAATATTGTGTAAGGATGACTAAGATAAATTGTTTAGAAAATAAAAGATGATTATTCGTTTAAATATTTATTTTGGACACAGTCAACTTACCATGGCCTTTTCCAGCGAGGCGGCTCGTCCGCGTTTAGAAGAGTCCATGGAAAATAGTATATTATTTATTTAATTTTAAAGCACACATATATTGAACAAAAATATTTCATCTTCACACCTTACAATAATACTAAACTATGTAAAACACATAAATGTGAAACATTTAACAGTTTAAAGACAAAATAATGTTAGAAGTGTTAGAATAGTAACAGTATGAAATATGTAAGAACCAAAATAAAAGGTGTTTAGCTTTTTTTTATACCATTTATAATGGTAGTCCAACTGAAAACATACCATCTATGTGTCATACACGATAACGGATAATAAAGTAGAAAGGTATGTTTCCTAAGCTAACATCGAGATAGTTACATGCTAATTAATATTTAGATAGCTATATTGGTGTTCACGTTATTACTTAATATATATTTTTTTTATAAGTAAAAGATTTTCCTGGCATCATCTGCTTCTTCCGCTCAATAATAGATTTGGAATGTTATAGCTATCAATAATAATAGAATAAAATTGAAAATTAAAACAATGATATTCATTCAAAGATGATAAAATTATATCTCTTCTTAAAAACTAACGCAAATATTGCATGTAAGCCACAGCTTTTACAAAATGACATTTTAATAAACAATCACTTTAAAGTTCAAAGTTACTATTAATAAAACTGGATAGTACAGGGCCGTGCAAGACATTATTGTGACATTTCAAATGTAAAAACTGTGATTTGTGTGCTAACGACTAAAAAATCATAAGAGATATGAATCTATGCCTACAGTACCTTACATGACAAACCTCAATCGAAGGTGAAAAAAATTGTAAAATGGCTACGTTTGCCGCTTCGCTAAGTCCACTTGTCCCTCACAGTCTAGCCTCGTCCTACCTCCCACCACTAACTACCGTCTGCCTGCCTAGCTTCAACTAAGCGCAACTTGAGACCTACACATTGAAAAATAACTTGTAAGTATAGTGTACAGGACAATGCTATCTGAAAACGATCTTTGAGGGGAACATGTGCGGTGAGGGCTACCATGCGTATGTTTTAATATGCTGAAATCGGTACTGTCGAGGTCACCGCCGCCTAAACACATTAAGTGACAAAATCGCCTGCACTTTACGTCGTCTATTTTTCGAAGTCAAGCCTGTTTTGTGTCGTGTATGCAAGCGATTTTCGTTTCAAGTCAAGCGAGTGGTTAGGCGCCAGAGACCACGACCGTTACTCCACGACAGGTGTTAGGAGTAAACTTTAAAGGTACTTGTAGG